>JARDYH010000001.1:243442653-244030153 GCA_029215795.1 Anniella stebbinsi | reverse complement strand
CACGCTCGCTTTTGGGATAAAGATTTCAATTTTTTGTCCTCCCCCTCCTTTTGCGAACTAAAATATAAATAAAACCCAATTTTAGGAAAGGGGGGCGATTAAACGAGTGGAGATTGAGAATGGGCAGATGTTCCACAGTCATTTAATTTTGAGGTGTGGGTGTATGTTGGTTGGTTTCATATGCCAGTTGTAGTTTGGATTTTATTTCTTTTTTAAGAAAGTTGTTTTTCAAGTTGGTTTGAAACTGGGCCTTCTAAGGTCTTTTTAGAATAACTGCGATTTAAAGCTTCTTGGTTGTGGGGAGACTCTAATTTAATGAATAAGGAACAATGACTCTTTCTTGGACTTGCGAGAAGAATCTCTCCCAGTTTCAGTGATTTGGATCCATATTTGAGGTACTCATCAGTCCCCCCCTCACATAAACACATGACATTATCTGATTTGTCAATTAAAATCACTATCTAAAAAGGGTGGGTGGGGTGGGTTCAATAGCAATCTAGTTTCTTCTTCTTCTTCTTCTTCTTCTTCTTCTTCTTCTTCTTCTTCTTCTCCTTCTCCTCCTCCTCCTCCTCCTCCTCCTCCTCCTCCTCCTCCTCTTCCTCCTTCTCCATCACCTGTAGTCTAAGCATATTTATAAACACCTGAAACAGGATCAGGGTCCTTGAATGGTAAAACAACCAGCCTAAGACATCGCCCCTATGCTGGCTCAGTGAATCCCTTTCAGCTTCCCCTTCCTACAACGCTTTTTAAAATATTTCATAACAGTGCAATGTTTTGAAGATCAAGAGGAAGCCTGTGCGCGCGTGTGGGTATTGCAAACAACAAATGACCCATGCAAAAATGATTAAACCAAGGAGAATGTTGTTTTAGAAGAGCAAATTCGTGCACCGAACGCGCAACAACAGACGGATCCAGTCTTGTTTAAAAACCAAACAAACAAATAAAACAAACCAGTGTCTCCATAAGCTGCAGGCGGTCAGTTTGGACTATTATGATTAGTTTTGATGGTTTGGGGGATGGGTGCGGAATTGGCAGCTCAGTGTCGTGTAAACTAACCAGGTGATAAACGTTTGATTTTTGCAACTGTCTGTTCACAGGCTTGGTTTAGGATACTCTCTGCTCTTTACACTGACACACTTTCAGCCTTCTAACTGCTCGCCGGCTTTTTTTTTTTTAATCCAACCTGTTCATGTGTGAAAATACCGTGGGAGCGTTTGCACGCTTACATAATTATGCGCGAGGAAGAAGGGCATAGTTATAGATGTTCTCGGTGCTGACAATGGCGTTTGCCCCATCGTAGGGTAGGAAAACCAAGAGCATGATCCAGCCAGAATGAAACACCGTCTGCTGATTTCAATGGCAGAAACCGAGGCATGCGCTTAAAGATCCAATCCTGAGAACAAGTCCCATTGAACTCAGTGGGACTGTACTTTCGAATAAAGAGGCAAAGGATTGCACTGCAAATTTCACATTTAAATCAGTGAAACTGGAAAGTGCTGGTTTGTGGCCGAATAGAGCCTTTGGATTCTTTAAAAACAAAAAACAAAAATTACTGGAGGGCCTATTTGCCAAAACAAAAGCCTCCATGTCCTTCTTTTACAGCGCTATCCTAAGCATGTCTTGTGTACTCGAAAGGAAGTCTCACTGTGTTCAATGGGACTTACTCGCAAGGAAGTGGGTATAGGATTGCAGGCTTCAAATCTGCCTCCTTTACCTATCTGACGCAAAGCAGAACGCAACCACAAAGCACAGAGATTAATGTGTGGAATCCGCTTGGAAGGCTAATCTCGAAATGGGTTGGCATTCATCCTTGTAAACAGGCATTTCCTCCCTGCGATCTAGTTTTAGTTTGTTTTAAATTTTTAAAATACCACCCTGATAATTTCTCTTTAGCATTTTACTCTTAAGAAAGAAAGATAGAACACATAGGAAGGGTTTCACTGAAAATTCCCAATCCGAGCCTTAGAAGTGACACACACAGAGCCTCATCTTATGGTCTTCCGAAAAGTTATTTGTGGCGTTTATTTGATACTACCTTTTTAAGAATAATGACTAGATGAAAACTCCACTGCTAGAGGGAAATGGGAGCGAGAAGCAAGGTTTAGAAAGGATGCGCCATGGAAAACGTAAATCTCTCTCTCTGAATTAGCCAGCCCCTTGGATAATATATCTGCAAAGTTCCACTGCAGCTCATTGGCTGACGTCAGGGGCGTCACAGAATTCCCGGGCTGCTCATTGGCTTTTTCCACGTGCGGGCCATCCTCACGTGCTTCCGGTTGGAATGAAAAAAAAGTGTGGCTGAGAGATTTTTTTAGGGAGAGTTTGTTGCAAGATCGGAGCTGTCAGAGATTTTGCCTTTTTTATTTATTTATTTTAATAAAGAGAAGTGGAGACCAGAGTGGGGTGGGGAGAGAAGGTGGGAGAAAAATCTGCACGTGCGAACTGGTGATTAAAGCGTCTGCCAAGACTGATCCGTGGGCAAAGCTGACTCTGACACTTGGGGGAAACCCCAAAGCTGCAGCGTTTGAAGAAAGATGGGTAGATTGTGAGAAGACTTCGGGGGAGAGGGAGGGGTTTGGGGGACTGGTTTTGTTTTGGTCTCTCTCTCTCCCTCTCTCTCGGCTTTTTTTTTTTTTTTGGAGGGGGGTGAGAGAGAGGGGGGAGAGTGGAAATATAAGATAACTGCAAAAAAAGAGAATCCCTCCAAATGTCCGAGTCTTTGGATATCTCTCTCTAGATTGCGCTCCAAGCCAACAAGTGGATTTTATATTGTCTCCCCCCTCCTCTCTCGTTTTAAACCGTCCTCCTCCTCCTCCTGCTCCTCATCTCCACCACCTCCTGGAAAAGTGGGGTGGGGGAATCGAGAGAAAAGACAGCGAACCCCGGAGCTGGCGGCTGACTATGGAAGAGCAGACGGACGGTCCAAGTCAGCGTGAGTCTGCTCCAACTCCGTCCGGCAACCACCACCACCACCACAGCAGCAACAGCAGTAACGGCGGCAGCAGCAGCAGCAGCAGCGATGGAGAGAGCGTTCCGGTGTCGCCCAGCAGCCACGCTCCCTTGTCGCCGGCCGCGCCTTGCCTTGTGCCTCTGCCCCATCACCCACACCACCACCACCACCACCACCATCATCCCCAGCAGCAGGCGCCTCCGCCTCCCCAGCAGCAGCAGCAGCAGCGAGCGCCGCTGCCGCCGCCGCCGCCGCCCCAGCAGCAACAACAACCGCAGCAGCAACAGCAGCATCGCACCACCAACTTTTTCATCGACAACATCCTGAGGCCGGACTTTGGCTGCAAGAAAGAGCAGCTCTTGATCCTCGCCGGGACTGCGGGAGGAGGAGGAGGAGGAGGTGGCGGCGGCGGCGGCGGCGGCCGGGATAGAGACCTAGATCGCGCGGCCAGCTCAGGTAGAGAAAATGTCAACCCTCTGCTCGGCCGGCCCCCCAACCCGGCCTCCTCTCTCCTTAGCGCGGATTCGCACGGGAACCCCGAGCGCTCCTCCACGGCTTCCAAAGCGAGCCCCGCCACGGCGGCAGCAGCGGTAGGGACGGCCAAGCCCCCCTCCTCCTCCACCTCCTCCTCCTCCTCCTCTTCCTCCTCTTCCTCCTCCTCCTGCTCGGAAGGGAGTGGAACTAACCCGGCGAAGTATGGGGAGCACGCCAACCCCGCCATCCTCCTCATGGGCTCCAATAATGGAGGAGCCGGTGCCAAGAGCGATAGTCAACAGCCGCTGGTTTGGCCGGCCTGGGTTTACTGCACTAGGTATTCAGACAGACCGTCCTCGGGTAAGAACTCCTCTTCCGTGCCTCGGGAATTCCCCCCTCCCCTGTCTTCTATCGAGAATATGCTTGCTTAGCGCTGCTTAGACTGTCGGATCACCGAGGAAACTGCAACCCCCCCTTCCCACACCCGGCCTGCGACCCTACGCTCACTTACTCTGGATCAAACCCCCTCTACCACTTTGACATGGGGGTGGGGGGCTTGCTTCCGAATAGACATGCGTCGCATCGGCTCACTGTGGGTTGTATTCCATGTCAGTCCTACTCAGAGTAGACCCATTGACACGCGTGGGACGGCAGGCAGACCATAACCGTGGGAGAGAACCCAGTGCGGGTAAATGGTGGTCGACCCATTTTTTTAATGATTGGTTTTGTTTTTCTTCCTCGCTCAAATTCGAAGTCAACCCAGGCATGTGCTGGATGAAGCGGGGGATGGTGGGATGCGGCCTAAGAGAATGTGTAGCCGCTTGGTCTAGGAGATATTTTTGTTGAATTGATTCGATCTCTCTCCCTCCTTCCCAAACAGCTCTTTTTGGGGAACACCCCCCCCCCCCCAATGAATTTTACAGGACTTCCCTTAAGGGTTTTTTTGTTTTTTAATTTTGACGTGTGTGTGTCTGTAGATTTACTGGCCAACTTTTCTCTAGCAATGCTGGCTTCCTAAATTGCCACTTTATGAACATTTACCTGGGATTAGAACACCCCATTGACTTCCCGGTAAACAGACGTAAGGTCAGGCAGGGCATCTCCATCTCGATCCTTAAGACTGGGCCTGGGAAGAAGCTGCAACCTTTCGCGGCAATCTTGCAGGCCGGTGAAGTCAATAGGTTTTTAGCAGCGGAAGTGTGGGGTGGGCGAGGACCGAGAAAGGTGTGGGCGATTTGAAGGCCGGTTCGGCCATTTGTCTCTTTCCTTCCAGATCCATGTATGTGTGTGTGTGTGTTCTCATCTAGAAAACATAGACGTGCACTTTCCAAATATCTTTTTGAATTAATGGCGTTTGTATATATTAAAAGGAAGGCTTTCCGATATCGGGCTAGGGGAAGAATTATTGGCTTATACGTGGCAACATAGGTGCAGACGGTTAGTATTGTGATGAATATTTATTATTATTTGAGGAATTATGGGGTGGATGAGACACGTGTTGCGTGTGATGGATGTATTTGTGAAGGAACTAGTAGGAGGCAAGGCCGGGGGAAAAAGAAGAGAAAAATGGATAGGGTGTGTGTGTGTGTGTGTGTGTGAAAGAGAGAGATGGGAAGCACAAGGACTTCTCTGCAAGGCAAACAGAGGCCTCCTCGCAGTGCAGAAGAAAAATCCAGGCTCCTGGGCCTTCTCCTTCGTCTTCTGGTTGTCCTTTATCACAGAACATTTAGGAGATTTCCCTAGTGGGCAGTATGCAGCTACTAAACGCACCCCCTTCCCTCCCCCCACCACCCCGAGCTATTGGGGTGAGAAATGTATTCCTGCCCAGCACCCATCTCCAAATAAAGCTCAGAAACTCGATGCTTCTTGCAAATATTCGATTTGCATGGCAAAGCTGGATGGATGTAAATTCTTCCGGAAAAGGAAGAAGACAGAGGAAGGGGGAGATGAGAGGGGGTCCCTCCGAATCCCTTCCCGGCCCAGCGTGCGGAAGACGAGTCAAGCTAGGCAGCCGCTCTGGGTCAACGACAGGGGACGCGTCCGAAGAGACAGGCGCGCCCGCGGAGCGCCCCTTCGCCCGCATCCACTCCGTCCCGGGGGCGAGAGCGCCAGGCCTGCGGGCCACTTCGGCGGCTGAACAATCCGGTTCCGGAGATGGCGGCGGCTGCTGGGAGGCTTGTGAGTCGCTCCGAGTCCCGGGGCTCCTTCGGCTCGTTCTCCCCGTCCCTTCCCCCCCTCATCCGCCCAGGTCTCGGGGCTCTTTATGAACTCCTTTCTGCCGGCGATTGATCAATCCGCCGCTATCAGCCGCAACCATCTCGATCACGCCGCTATTGACACATCCCGGCTCCTCGAAACTCAGAAAAGCCACTTTGATTGACTAAACGGATTGATTGAGTGATTGAGCTGTCAGCAATACCTTCCGCGGCCAAGTGCAATGATTTTATTACCCCTTTCCCAGGGCCGCCGCCTTGCACAGCTTGGCGGGTGCGGCGGCGGCGGCGGCGGGTGGGGTTGCTTGGTTTTGTTTTTTAATGCGGGGAAAAGCACCTTCGCTCATTTGGCAGCCAAGCACTGGCCTCTGTTGACAAATGCTGCTGCTTGGTGAGGGGTTAAAGGTTAAAAGTGGGCCTTTTCTAGCCTGTAGGCCCCACATCCGCCTCTGAACTCACCTTTTCTCTCTGTGTGTGCGTGTGTTTGTGTGTAAAAGAAAAAAAAGGTGGGGGGGAGTCTAGAAAGAATAGTATTCAGTCCCATCACCTCTGGCCTTCTTCCTCAGAAAGACCTGGTCCCTCCTTGGAAGTGTCGGTTTTATTTTTCCAATTGAAAATGATCTTCACCAATTAGCCAAATACAACCTACATTTTTTATTTTTTTTAAATTTAAAATATGGGGTGGGGAATGTCTCTAGGAAATGCCACTAGGACATTTGTAATGATTGTTTCTGTAAATGAGAGGAAAGAATGTGAGATTCATACAGCCGCCTATATCTTACCCCAGATACACACACGGTTCCATGAATGCACATGCACACGCACACACACACACACACACACACACACGGGTATACACAGATAGAAACAAAAAGATTTATTGTTGAGGTCGTTGATTTTGAAACAAGCCCCTTGTCTCAGTTTGCGGCCTGCTTCTGTCAGGAGGTTTTTTCCTCACTGGACTCTTCTTCAGGCGACTGGCCCCACTCAGTGCTGGAGATCTTAGAAAGGAGAGTAAATCTGAAAGCGATGTGTCTCGTTTGATAACCCATTCTATTTTAAAGATCGTTCCTCTTTTAAAAAATGCTTTAAAAATATTTAATAGCAGAACCTCTCTCTCTCTCTCTCTCTCTCTTTCTCTCTCTCAGTGTTGGGACCTTCTTTTGGTCTCTCCTTCAGAATATGCAATGGTGTGATTTTTTTTAAAATATATTTTTTGAGGGGGGGGGAGAGAAATCCTACTCATGTAAGTTTTTTTTAAATAAATCAATCTGCGTTTCCCTTCCTAAAATCGTGTGTGTGTATTCAACCAACCAAAACAATAAGGTTTTCGAAAGGGCACGTTCCGTCTGAACGTCAACAACTATACAAGGAAACGTCTAGCTTTGTCCAACATGTGGGATTCATTGATTCGGGAAACACGAGTGGGCTGCTGATATTTACAGTGTCTCTGTTGAAATAAACAAACTGCTATAGCGGCAATCTGATTTCCGTGTCTACTATATTATTTTCAATTTCCACATCCCCTTAAGGGTGTGTGTGTGCAAATAGAAAGTGTAGGAAGTATCTAACATAATATGCAATAGTAATAATATGCAATAGTAACCGAGATCCCACCAAAGCTATGGAGATGGGGTTGGATTCGAGTACGACCAGAAAGGCTACCCTGAGCGGAAGTCTGTGGATGTTTTTAGCAAAAAGCCAGGCTGCAGGTGCGTGGGCGCGCATTTTATAAAGAGACATAACTCTTCGGCTGAAAGAAAGAGAGTCCCAAGACAGGCATGAGATATCATTTGTGCCAATTCTCCCTAAGTAGAGATGGCTTCGGGAGATCCACGTTTCGAACCTTTATTCCTACTGTTGGAAATATATTCATCTGCAGCGTTTTGGGGGATCAACTCCAGGTTGCTGTCCTAGACACAAGGAAATCTTTCCCGGTGTAGGAGATGCCTGTCTGAGTAGGTGTGTGTGTGTGTGTGTGTGTGTTTGGAGAGGACATTCTTTGCGGGAAGTGTGACAGATTCCTAAAATGTGACAGAGTAGCATCGAGACCAAATTGTCATCTTATTAGGCAGCAGTAATAAGGCAATTGGGGTTTTGATTAGCTCGCAATAGGGGTTAGTGAGATTCCCAGAATAAGGATCGAGAGACAGAGTAGCGGTGGCACAGAGAAGTTCCACACCCTTCCACACCTATTCAAGCAGATTCTTTATAACGTGAGCACATTGTCTAAATTTTGCTTGTTATATTTACTGCATTTTACGTCCTGTTTTTCTTGATCAAAGTATTAAAGTTTAAGCAATAAAACAAAACCTGATTGCTTATTGAGGGGCACCCTTGGTTTTAACTTGGAGGAAAAAAGTTTGGATCTCTCTCTCTCTCGGTCAAAATAGTTTTAAACAGCCATGTGTTGTCGCCCCTTGCCCCCCCCGAAATACGTAGGCACCTGAGGGAGAAAGGTTGATGTAATAACTTTCTCATGTGTGTTCTCCTAGTGCAGTTAGATGCTGTCCTTCCACCCCCCATGCTCTTCAACAACAAAAAAGCACTTCGCAAACCACTTCTGCTTATTTTGGATTCACTCTTAATTCTGTCTACCTCTATATTTATTATCTTAAAATTCAGTGGGAACTTCTTGTATATTTTGAAAAATGGCTTTATATTGATGTGTATTGAAGATTAATGACGTTGAGGTAGGTTTCCTGGGATGCTACCTAACATATCTCATTTAACTGTTGCAGCGCTGGAAATGCAGTGTCTCTGATCTATGGTTTTGGGGGGGGGGGGCTTGGGGTTTCAAAAGGTAGGAATCCCGCAAGTTCCTTATGAATATAAACTACCCTTTAGGGCAAAAGGGAGACCGCATTCCCTAAAGCAGCTATCTCTGGAAAAATATTCCCCCCCCCCCTCAACTTTCTCTGGATAATTATTACTTTCTTGAACATGCAACTCATCAGTCGGCCATCCCCCCCCCCTTTTAAAGGGTTTAATATCAATTAAGAAGCTTTGCCTTTAAGAGATAAGGCTTGACGGTTATTGGTGTCTCTTAAGGGGAAGAGGGTTTGGTAATTCGTGGACGAAACACGAGGAAGGGTTCCATACACATGCATATACGGCAAACATTATACTTCTGCCTAATTCCAAATGTACCTGGTTTGTGAAATCTAAACAAACAGATTGATCTGTCAGTCTGTTTATCACACTATCTGTCTATCTATAGCCACAGATAGATAGATGTAGAGAGATCAATAGAGAACTGTTTTAGATCTGGTATGTAAAACTATTGAGTTTGGGCCCAGACAGGAAAAGTCAGCAGGTGAATTGAGTGCAACACAGAAGTTTTCCTTGTTTAACTTTTTCTTTCCTTTGTTGCTTCCCCCTCCCCTTCTTGAACAGCTCTTTCTTTCTTTCTTTCTTTTCCCCTTCCTTTCGTCTACTTTTTTTTTTTAGTACTTTTCCTGGCGGGATACTACCGCAAGCTAGCTAAAGTTGGCGATGCTGTGTAATTATGCACTTATTTGGGATGAAGGCCTGTATTTACAAATGTGGGATTCACTTCCTGGTAAACGGGTCTAGGAGAGTGAGGTGGGGGTGGGGGCACCCACGTTTTAACATTGTGGGGCTGTATTGGAAAGGGAAGCTGTAGTGATCCAAGGAGATCAGTTCATTTGCAACTCGTTCCGCCAACCACCCCTCCCCCTTTACGGTTGCCAGATGTCCTCTTTTGAAAGGAATGCCCCCCATTTATTCTAAAGCGAGACCTCCCTCCCCCATATTCCCAAACACGGCACCCCACGGATCATCCAGAGTTACTCCTGATATCAGAACTTTGCAGCTGCATCCAAACCTCACTTGTGGTTGTTGGGTTTTTTGGGTGGTGGTGGTGTTGATTTAGGTTGGTTTGGAATATTTCTGATCTATCAACACTCTCCCCCTCCCCTCTCTCTCATCCCTACCCCCTTCCCCTTTGTGTGTGTGTGTGTGTGTGTGTGTGTGTGTTTCTCTCTCCCACTCCACATCCCTTCTGCCTGTAGGTCCCCGCACCAGGAAGCTGAAGAAGAAAAAGAATGAGAAAGAGGACAAGAGGCCACGGACCGCTTTCACGGCGGAGCAACTCCAAAGACTCAAGGCGGAGTTCCAGGCGAACCGCTATATCACCGAGCAGAGGCGGCAGACTTTGGCCCAGGAGCTCAGCCTCAACGAATCGCAGATCAAGATCTGGTTCCAGAACAAGCGGGCCAAAATCAAGAAGGCCACCGGCATCAAGAACGGCCTCGCCCTCCACCTGATGGCGCAGGGACTTTACAACCATTCCACCACCACCGTGCAAGACAAAGAAGAAAGCGAATGAGTTTTGGCTCTCACAGACTTTGGGCTTTTTTCTTTCTTTCTTTCTTTCTTTTTTTTTAAAAAAAATCTTAACCTTATTATTATTATTATTATTATTATAATTATTATAATATTATTATGAACCTGATCGCCAGGGAAGACAAAGAATAACCACACAAGAGAGAGAGAGAAAAGACAGTTTGTTTGGGGGGGGGGGGGAATTAAAATAAAAACAAAGGACATCTTTACTGCAGTGACACATTTGAGGGGGACTTAGAAGGGTGCTATTTAAAAGAAAAGAAAATCGAATTTATTGTCTATTCATAGTTATAAGGATTCCATTTTAAAAAAAAAATCCGAACACTTACAAAAAAAAAATCTATATAGCCAAACATGGTATGATCTTGTATATATTTAATTTCAGGTAAGGAAAAACAAATGATAATGTGTAGCGTTTTTCTTCTTTTCTATTCGCTCAAGCCTCGAGCGGTCTCACCTCCTCCCGCCTTTGGTCTTCCTTTTTCCCTTGTTTGTTTTCTTAATTATGAATCTCGCCCTCACCCCACCCATTCAGCCTTTTGGTTTCGAAGTGTCTGTCTGGCTCTTTCGGACTTTGCTTTCCACCTTCTTCCCGTGCGTTCTTGTGTGTGCCTTTCCCTATCTTTATTTTGTGCGTGTGCGTGCGCGTTGGTTTCTTTCTCTGAGTAAGAACGACAATATGACTGACCCACAGACTGCGAGACAGAACCCCTTGCTGCAAGCCAAAGATTTTTTCTTATGTTCAGAATTCTGTAGTCTGAAATAAAGTGTAGATCGTGTTCAGGATCTATGTCAATGCTGTAATTCTTCTTCCCCCTCCCCCCTCATTTAATATATTCATATATGAAAACGCCCAATGCTTCTTACCCTATATATTTTCTCAGTCTATGTGGTACATATTTCTTCCCTTTACAAAAAAAAAAAAAAAAAGGAAGCGATCAATATTTCATTAAAAAATCTTGTTTTCCTTGCTGATTCGTTCCCCCCTTACCATTCGAAGGGACCCGGTTCTGTACAAGTTTACTGAGTGGAAGCCTGGCTCCTTTTGAAAAGAAGGGGGACTTCAGTTCGTCTTGACTAATTTGTTCCAATAGGACTTACTTGATCACAACTAACTTTATCTGCATCGTGAGGATGGGGATAGATACAAGTCAACCCAAGAGTTTGAAGTAGGTCCATAGATTCCAGTGGTGCAACTCCCTCTCTCTATATGATCTCTCTCTCTCTCTCTCTCTCTCTCTCTCTCTCTCTCTCTGAAAAAGAAGACTAATAATGTCACGAAATTTTCTGGCTCCTTCGAGTTCCAGGATGGCTTGGAAAGAAATTTGTCTGACAGCTCCCTGCCTCGCATCCAAGATCATATTGAATTTCTACTGAGGCGCCTTTTGCCAGGAAGAGCAATAGAACGAAGTAGGGCGGGGGGAGAGTGGGAATGATCAGTACTTTGCAGACGGTTGCTTAGCTACATGGCATAATGAATGGAGGGGGATGCTTTCCCTCCTTGGCCTTCTTCGAGAAGCCATTGTTGTTTCTTTTCCCCCTCCTCCTCCTCCTTTATTATTATTACTATTATTACTATTACTATTATTAGATGGTTATGTAAATATGGTCATTTTATTTAAGACATCCCCCCCCCCTCCATCCACCATCGAGATGAAGCAAAGGGTATCTTTTTTTTAAGAGAGTTTTTTTTCCCCCAGGCCCACAAGGAGGCAACTTGAACTAACAGTTACAAGCAGGTGGATAAATCCTTTTTCTCTGACAGGCCAATATTATTCAGAACAGAAACCATTTTTAATTTGTTTGGAGACACCACAATCATGGGAGCTCAGTATTAATTTTGTGTTCTGGTGACTCTTCCATGAAATTGCCCAGTACCTTATGCGTGTCTGGGCGTGACCTAATAGCCAGATGCCTTTCTTTCATTCTTTCTTTCTTTCTTTCTTTCTTTCTTTCTTTCTTTCTGCCATAGGTGCACCACCATCCAAAACACAGTTTCTCAGTAGTCCAATGGTAGATCCCCTGCTTTGCATGCAAAAAGTCCCAGGTTCAGTCCCCACTATCTCCAAGTAGGATTGGGAAAGAATCTTGCCCGAAATCCTGGAAAGCCACTGCCAGTCAGTGTCTACAATACTGGCTAGATGGACTCCGACTAAAACAGCTTCCTATAATCCTATGTACCACTGAGTCTAGTTGTTTTGCAATCTGAAGAGTTCAGAAGCCTTTGTTGAAAGTAAATCCCTGAGTTTAGTGGGATTTCCTTTCAGTAAAGATGGTTAGGACTGCTGACCAAATTGTGTTGGATCTCTAATATTACTACTACTAATAATAATAATTTAGAAGTGGTGGTGGTAATAGTGGTAATAGTATCAGTGGAATTCCTCTTTACTTCTCTCTCTCTCTCTCTCTCTCTCTCTCTCTCTCTGTGTGTGTGTGTGTGTGTGTGTTTGTGTGTGTGTGTACAACTGACCGAGATTGAATGGAGTTCACATGGTTATTAAAGCCATCCTTTCTTCATAAAGGTATATTCCTTTTGTCTCACTTTCTCATAGAAATGTTGAGAATTTCTCAAAATTCCGGACACAATTTGAATAATTCAGGAGAGGACAACAGAGGATAACAGACCTGATCCAGCCAAAGCACTTAAACAGCATTGCTTTCAATGGGACCATTAAACACATGCTTCACTTTCTTCCATTGAAATCGATGCAACTTAAAAGTGCTTAACCAGGGGCTACACAGGATAAATCTAACATTTAAATTTTGAATTCTTTTTTGGTGGTGGTGTTGAATGGCAGGGGACTAAGCATAGAGAAAAGTCTTTGCCACTGGTGTTGGAACAAATCAGTTCAACTTTAAGGAAGATCTTGTGGCCTAACCTAATTGTTGGCAGTGGTAAAGACAAGGACATTTCAGCACTGCTGTAGGCGTTTTACTCACAAGAAATACCATTGAGGACAGTGGAACTTGTTCTGTAGAAAATGTGCTCAGGGTTTCAGCCCTACTTCTGAACAGCCCATCTACATGTGAGGGATACAGTCTGGAGTATGTTGAACACAGTTTAGTGATTAAAAGGCTGAAGAGATGGGAAGGATGCGTGTGTTGAGATGAAACCTCCCAAGTGCACACACAAAACCTCTGCTGTCCACCATTAATTAAACACTCTGTGCCACACTGGCTCAAAGAATTTGGACCCGAGTTCTTTACTTGGACTTATGGAGGTCAGTCGGATATATTTCCAAATAAGGATGCAATGCTAAAAACGCCTACTTGGGACTATGTGCCATTAAACTCAGTGGAAGTTACTTCTGAGTAAACATGCAAGAGGATCGAGCTGCCTCTGTGTTTAGGACTGAGTGGTTAGAACTGTCATAGCTGTGTTATTTAAAACAAAATGCAGTGATCCAGGATCTCCCTAAAAACAGAGTGTCCCTCCACATATTTTGCACCACAACTCCCATCAGCTCCAGCCAGCATGGCCAATAGTCAGGAATGCTGGGAGTTGTAGTCTAAAACATCCGGAGGGCACCAGGTTGTGGAAGGCTGTGTTAGATCCTGATGTTCCAGACTGAGGTGAAGAAAGAACTGTAGAAGATCTCTGAAATTGACTCGAGTTTCGACCTGGTCAGTTGTGCTAGTATTTGTCAATGGGAAAAGCAATGTGTCCATCTGAATTATGGTCAACGTTTATTGTGCTGTAATGCCTTCGAAAGAGCTTAGGGCGGTATACATATCTCCCCGCCCCTTTTGATCTTCACGACAATCCTGTAAAGTAGACTAGGCTGAGAAATTGGGATTGCTTTCTAAGAAGTCATGCAGTGACCTTAATTGCTCAGCCCCGGGATTTTGAACACAGCTCTTCGTAGTCCAAGCCCAACATTCTTTTCGTTAGGACACCATCAAGCCTATTTTGTATTAACCCTTTGAATAGCGAAGTTTTGGAAATTTTGGAGCATGGTGGCATGACTACTATATTTCATTGACAAGAGTATTTACTAAAATTCGACCTCTCCTGCTTGCCGTGTGGGTGCCATTAAAGTTGGATTTTCGAAGCCCTCTCCAAAATAAAAACAAAAACACCGTTTACACACATACACACACGTTGCCCAACTTTCTTGCCTTTGTTCCAAACCAGTTCGATTTCTTTGCACCCCTTCTCTATGGGTTTGTTCCCTATGCATTCCAATAATTTCTGGAGCATTTCTTTTCAAATAAGCCAGGTAATCGTATACATATCTACTCATAAATAAGCCCTACTGAGATCAGTGGGATTGCTCCCATATAGGTGGGCATAGGATTGCAGTCTTAGGCTATACCCATTGAACTGAATAGGGCTTACTCCAAGGGAGACAAATATAGGATTGCATTGCAGGGCTCCTTTTCACACTTCTTACTAGGCACAGCTTCTGAGTAGACAGGCATAGGATCACACTGTTGGGCTGAAATCCTATGCATACATATCTAGACTTAAGTGTTATTGAACCCAGCAGGACTTAGCTCCGAATCAATACACACAGGCTCAATTCGGACGACACGCTAGTCAATGGTGGGTTGACTAACCCTAACCCTAACCCTAGGGGATATTCCCCACACAACATGGTAATAAATAATCAACTGTGGTGTGGATGAGGATCAGCGCTGAGTTGACTATGGCAGCATTCGGATGACACAATAGTCAAAACAACTGACGATTGTTTTCTCCACACCAGTTGTTTATTGTGTCCTCTGAATTGAGCCATAGGGTCAGGTTGAACTCCTCTCAGCCTTCATCTTCCAGGCAGCTTCTGCATGGGTATAAATCCAGAGCAAAAGCCATCACAGCAGTGATCCTGAAATATCTTACTTCAGAGTAACCTTAAAGAGTGAAATTACCCCCTTTGAGTCAAAGGCTTTAGGATGATGATCAAAGTTTTAAAATCGCAATAAGAGAACTGAATCAAAAGCTTTAATCCCCACCCTCTTCGCAGAGGGAGAAAATTAACTGAGCTTTGGAGTTCAAACATCATCGATTAAAGGCAAATAATAGAGCAAAAATCTTAATTTCAGTGCTGCTGGTTGTTTGAAATAGCCACCCGTCTCACGAGAACACGGAAGGTGTTTTGCAAACAAGAGCTGGGGTGGCACTATTGCTCACGAAAAGACACGCGAGTGCATTAATTATTTCTCTCCTCTCATCGCCGCAGGGGTATTTATAGAAAGGTTAAGCTCCACCCACCTACCACACCTCCCCTTTTATTTGCTGAACTGGGAGGAAGAAAGAGAAAATAACTGCATGCTGTCGGTTAAGACATTGCAGAAACCCTTTCTGCTTTATTTTTTGTACCTAAGAAAATCCTTACAAACCCAGCTCTCAGTTTCTTCCTGTCTACTGATACGCCTTCCCCCCATCTTTCCTGAAGCTGTATAGGAGGCACTGAGCCTTTTCCTTTTGCTTAGTCCCTAAGGTCCATTTAACGACTCAAATCTAATATATAGTTCATATACGAATAATAATGTTTGTTTATGTATGTGTACCCTGTGGGATCCTAGTCCCATTTGAAGTCAATAGAAAATGCCCATTCATTTACGCATCCCGACCGACAGGAATGTTGCTCTTGACTTAATGGGAACAATAGGGATATATTTATTTAGACACGCAAAAACATCTCTCCTCTCTCCTAATACCATACTTACACATGCACGCACGCACACACTCATATGTACCCTTATGTATGTGCATCTATGCCCACCATGTACTGCGACATAGCTATTTACGTATTTCCAACACACAGAACTTCTGTTTATATGTCTTTTATTCTCCATCCCATGCTCTTCGCCCAAGACAAGGAACTCCTGGGAGAAATGTTTTGGCTCATTTGTTATGAATCACGGTTGAAATGTGCTGATCAAACAATGCCTCCCTCCTATTCCACTGCGGTTTTCTTCCATATATGAAAACAAAGCCTTTTATTGCCCAATTATATTTCAACGTGTTGATGGGGGGAGTGGGGAAGGGGAGGGCTGTGAACACAATGCATTTGAAAGGTTTAACTCTGTGCCCACTCTGGATTATCCAGGAAGTGGAGTACAACAGAGGAAAGCTCTCCTTTCATTGAGAAAGAAGTCGCATCGAAGCCCAGGTGAAAAGGAAGGAACGCCCCTCAGGTTTGAATGCTTGAAAAGGTCCCAATAGGACGGAATCCCTCGCAGATTCGAATGTTGGCCAGACGGGACATTAAGGTCTCGACTGGCAGGCATTGAATACTTTGAGTAGAGTGGCTATAGGAGAAACCGTCGAAATGCCACGTATTTGGGAATGCTAAACATAATAATACTGGAACACACCTGTATATACCTAGCCCAGTCTTCTTGCTGCATGGCTGTTTGGCTGTCCTGGGCCAGATCTATACCAAGCAGGATATGACACTTTGAAAACGGTTTGAAAACTGTATGTGGAGTGTGTCCTGGGCCCCAGCAGTTGTCACTACTGCTATAAACCATTTTAAAGCAGTAGTGTAGATCCTGCCATGGCGTGGCCAAATGTTTTGGACTTCAGCTCCCATCAGCTCTAGCCAGTGGTCAGTCCAAAACATCTGGAGAGCTTCGGCTTGGGGAACTGCTGGTTTAGTGGAACTCACATCCTAAGGAGGCCAAAATCTCATGGATTTGAATGGACACGAATTGCTCCCATTGTGTGTGTGTGTGTGTGTGTGTGTGTGTGTGAGCAATTATACAGTGAGAGGGAAATGGATGGATAGCAACATAGACAGATAGGTGGCTGTTGCAACAAAAGAGGTATGGGGTGTGTGTTAATTATGGTTTCCTGCTTGTTTGGTCAAGCCCATGTCCATGAGAGGGCAACAGAACACTGGATACAATATATGCCTGGTATCTAACACAAGCGAGGTCCAGGATACTGGGAGTTCCTTTAGCTCAGGAGTCCTCAGAGACAAAAAGTCTCATTGCGCTCTGTAGCAAGTTCGTTGCAGGAGTCATGCTATCTCCGGCAGTGAGGCCTGGGAAAAAGAAAAAGGATCAGGGCATGATGGCAGGAGAGCAGGCATAAGAAGCTAGCAACGAGAGGCTAGGTGTCTGTTGGGTCCACTGTAGTCCTACGTGAGTCTGAAGGGTCCTGTGAACAAGCACGGATGATCAATCACACCCCCATCTGCGTTTGGGGCTGGGAAGCAGCAGGCACAATACAGATTTGTTCCCTCTATCGAGGCAAAGCACATTCCCTGAGGGCTGGAGCTGTTAACAAGCTCTCCAGCAAATAGTTGTCATAGCAGAAGTTTTCTAACTTTAAGGATGGACACAAAGCAGGTGCTGCTGACGGCGATGGCGTCCCGACAGAAGGCGTTTCGGAACATTAGCAAAGCATGGAAGAGACACAAAGGCTCCAAAGGGAAGCCCCAGGACAGCCAGAACAGGCCCACGTTTCTGGAGGCAGAAGCGTGGGGTGGGTAGCAGTCATTTGCCCTCTTTGGCCATAGCCATTTCCCTCCAGATACGATGGAGCCAGGCCCGGTCTTGGCAACGTTCCTGAATTCTCTACCTTGAATAATGCATTTGCGGTCTCACTCGCCAGCTCTAACAAGCAAACAACCCTGGAAGACGAGCAGCATCTCAAACTCCAGGTAAAATGCAGTGATCTCTAGCCACCTGCTGTTCTACTTCCCATCTCCGAGGCTGGCTTCTCATTGTCCCATCTCTGCTTTACAGAGATGAGTCCCCCACTACCCTAAATAGCTGCATTCGATTTCCAAGAGATTAAAAGTCGCTCACTGTCTTTCACTCCAAAGAAGTAAAGTTACTCACTTCTGGAGGTGGGGGTATTGCAAACCTGATAGCGATTCTCAGTTCCACTCACGAAATGCACGTAAGGCCATTTATTCCAATGCTCTAAGTATGTGTTGTCTGGGTGCAAGGAGTGAAATTTTCATATAAGGACAAAAATAGGTGAAGCTGATACTATTTCTTCTGCTGGTGAAAAGACTAACCCCCTATACTTTTTAAAAGAGTGCTTAGTGGATTGTTTTCTATTGATTCTTTGATTGACTACTAATCAAAATGAAGATTATAGGGTTACCTTCCCCAACCTGGGTTCCTCCAAACATTTTGGACCAAAACTTCCATCAGCCCCAACCATCACAGTAATTGACTGTGGATGATCTGTTGCAGTTTAAATCACCCAGAAGGCACCAGGTTGGGGAAGGCACAATTGGGTACTACATTATGAAGACCTCTTACTGTTGACCGTTTAAGTTAAAGCACACAGTTCATTTCATATATCATATATCCTAGAATCAAGAATATCATATATCCCAGAGTCAAGAAATGAATATAGACTGTCCACATGCAATATTGCCATCCCCACTAAACACCCTTTTAAAGGGAAGCTTGTGATTCAAATCAGAAGAGAGAAGGAAAGCTACATTTAACCAAGGAGATTTGATGTCCTACACAAGCAATCCAGATTAAGAACCATTCTACACTTTAGACAAAGCAACAAACTGATGTAGTTGTATTCCAGACACAGCTAGCATGAGTGGAGGCCGGGACGAGACAGACGGACATATATTTGAATTTTCCCCTATGAAAAAACAAACAAACAAAACATCTCTGTATATTATAAACTAGCATATTAGGGAGAAAGTTACACCAAACCTCTCTTTCCCGTATTCTAATTTACTACATTCATGGAGTTGTAGAGCTTTATTTTATTTTTTAACCAGGTATCATTAAAAAAAATTACAGAGACTCCACATCTGCAGTCTGAAGTAGTACAGTCAGAATTCTTCTGCTTTGTTCTGCCTATTGTGCAGAACAAGTCTTTACAGAGTGATCATAACTAAGCACACTTACATGGGAGTAGGTACCACTGAATTTAGTCTAATATACTGCCAAATAAACTTGCCTAGCATTGAGCTGTACACCTACGGCTTACTTCCGAGTCAACCTGCATAAGGTCGGGCTTCACATTTGGAGGATTTCAGCGTTTGGCCCTATACTTCAGTCCTGTTGGTTCCGATTCTCACGTGCACATGCAGTTCATTGCTTGATGTCTGCAGCATCGCGTGTTGACTGGCATGTGTGAATGAATGAAGGTTACAGATAGACGTTCCACATCCTTCCATGCTTTTCAGCGGGGGTATTTCAGACACCCAGCCATCCCTTAGACGCCCCTTTCTTGAAATCGTGTCCTATGACTGTTCCTTTTCGGAAGCCCCCCCGCCCGCAGCCTACTCCATTATGATTTCCGGTCTTCCTTTTTCTCCCTAGCAGAGCTTACCGCATGGCCTGAAGCACACAATGAGACAACCGATCAATAAGCCGGTATTTTACATATTCAGATCGGGCCTGGCTGGCCTGGCCTGGCCTGGCCCCTTTTGGTCTTCCTTGGGAAGGCCACACGCTCATTCGTACCCACCCCCCTTCCTCTGGAGGTGCCGATGCCGGTGACTTCTGTCAAGGAACTTGTTCCTTTGTCCCTCCTTCCAGGAATCAAAGCAGACCCTATTGTGAGCTCTATCTTCCCCGGTCAAAGGTCAGATTTCACCGTCCCAATTACAATGATTTTCTAACGATGTTTATCTTGAGCGCGGCAAGTGTTTTGATGGCCAAACAATGCGAGAAAGGTGCGCGCGCGCGTGCGCGTGCGTGCAGCTTGAAATCTAGCTTTTCTTAAAAAAGAGACAGAAAAGCCACAAAGGTGGGGTTTTTTTTGTTTTGTTTAAACCAACTGGGAAAGATTTCCTTTAGGTTCTAAAATGTATAGTCCGAAAGAAAGAAAGTGTGTATGTGTTGGGGAGAGGTTGACTTGCTTGGTA
Source organism: Anniella stebbinsi (assembly GCA_029215795.1). Lineage (NCBI taxonomy): Eukaryota > Metazoa > Chordata > Lepidosauria > Squamata > Anniellidae > Anniella > Anniella stebbinsi. The sequence continues at coordinate 244,010,339 of JARDYH010000001.1, read as the reverse complement.
AAACTGCCTGCCGGGGAACGTGACTGTCAGAAAAGTGTGGCGTGTCAGAAAACCAGAAGATAAGGACGGGCTGGGAGGGGGACACTTTGTGACCATCCCTAATAACAACCAGTGTTTGTTTAAGGTGCCCCACCCTGCCCGTGTCTATGAAAACAGCTGCCTGGTTGACCTTCACCTCTAGCTTGTATTTAGGCGCTTCCTTAAGTGGAAGGAAGAGGAATATTTCCTGGGAAGCTGAAAACTTGATGGCTCTCTAAGAGCCCCCAGGACATGTAAAAATAGGCCTGCTTCTTTCTTTCTTTCTTTCTTTCTTTCTTTCTTTCTTTCTAAAACAGAGGAATACCATTTTTTGTTATCATATCATTGCTTCCAGAAAACACCCCACCCCGCAAATGTCTTGTGCAGACATTTAGGGAAACAACTTTAGACTAAAGTGTGGCAACAGGCGAGTGTGTGTGTGCGTGCAAAATTTAGCAAGCAGATATTGTGTACTATACACCCATGCACCACCCACGTGTGTGTGTGTGTGTATTGCACAATATCTGATTACTAAAGGTTGCAGATGTTCAGGACGTTACATTATCTATCTATCATCTATCTAATAATGCCACTTTCGGGGCGGGGGGGAACAATTCACTTTATTAAAAAATCTGTATGCTTTAATGCTTTTCTTCTGGCCAGGTATAACCCATAGCTACTCAGAAGTAAACCCCATTGTGTTCAATGGGTCTTACTCCCAGGTAAGGACGTATATAACATTGCAGCCTAAACAGTACAATCCTATTCATGTCTACTCAGAACGTATTTCTTGGATCTCTCTCTCTCTCTCGTTTCCCAAACCGATGTGAAGTTTGGGTGTGCATTTCACGAAGTTGCTGGGTGTGTCAGTCGGGATTTAAAACATTCATCGAGATTAGGGGAGAAAAATAGCAACACCGTGCAAACTTCCTAAGTGCTCCTGAAGTGCAAGAACCCGTGACTATCTCAAGTTGCCTTATACCAAGCCAGACGATTTCTTCATTTATTTAGCCCAGTACTGTCTACTCTCCGCTGGGAGCGTTTTTGTTGTGGTTTTAAATTTAATAATTTTGCCAAATAAAAGTCTGATCGGCACTGAAGAAGGAAACGCTATTTTGAATGAAAGGAATATTTTAAAAAAGTTTTCAAGTGAAAGGTGAAAGCATTGAAGAGGGCGAACATTTTAACATTCCATTTACAAAAAAAATAAAAAAAAACCCGGGGGGGGGGGCTTAAAGTCTGTGCGTCGACTGTTAGTCAAGATTTCAACAGCATCCCCCCTCCCTTGAAATTGCCGCCAGGGTGGGGGAGCTGTACATTTGTGTCCTAAATCAACTACCTTTAAAAGAGAGCATGTAAACTTGCTAATGAAGCTCTCTCCCGGTTGAGTAAGCCCGAGATCCCAGACCTTGGAGGAAGGCAAAGGCATTTGCTCTGAGAACTGATGAGGACCAGGTGAGCAAACCTTTCCTATAAAGAGAGAAAGCGACCCCCCCTTCCGTGTTTGAAGGTGTATTGATTTGCATAATGGAAATCATTCACGGTGAGGGCGCGAGGGGAAACTGGCCACAAAGCTGTTTGTACAGAAGTGATTGGGATCACTTTTGAAAAAGTGGACCTCGGAAATTCCCTTTAAGCTAGTCGTTAAAAGTAAAGGCTTTTTGCAGGAATGTGTGGAGCAGGATCGTCCGAGAGAAGTGACAATTCCTGATGGCAAGCAGCATGTATTAGGTTCTGTGCGTGTAGGGGGTATTGCTTGTTTTTGTTTTTAATTGAGCTTGAAGTGTTCCTAGAACAAGCAAATTGCTTAAAATATGTTCTTCGGTGTTTTGTTCTGTCCATAAAGTTTACTGGGTGTTGAATACATGTTTTGAGCCTTAAGAACACAGATGAACATCCAGCTTGACTTTCTAGAAACTATTTGTGTGGGTCACATTAGAACGAGAAGCACCAGGGCCATAAAGCTGCTTGTAATCTTAAAGCTGCAATTCCTACGTGCACATTACCGATTTGGGAATAAGCCCTATCAAGTTGAGTGGGGCTTTCTTCCGAAGAAGCACATGCAGACTCCTGGGGCGGGCCCTCTGTGCTTCTTACTGCCATTGCTTTTTGGGGAATGGATCTGTGTGCTGTACATATCTGATCCCACCTTTCATGACCCGAAAGAATAAAACTTCTGGCAAAAGTAGCAGAGCAAAGTTCTAGGACAATGACCAAAGTTGCCTCAATGAGGAATTGCAGAGGCCCGAGGTGGAAGGAAGGAAGGTTGACTTTGAGCAGAAAGTGTTGCAGGTAATTTAGGACTTCAATCGCAACACACTGAAAGTCCCATTGATGCCAGTGGAGCTTTCTTCTGAGTAAACATGCACACCTTCATACCTATGTGGTTTATTTTAAAGGGAGATGCTTTTATTTACTTATTTTAAGGGAAAGATCCCCAGTAGTGAACTTTAGAGTCCTTGAAAGCATAACACAGTTTATTTACAAGGCCTCCGTGACTCCAAGGTCCATCTGAGTGAAGATATCCTGGTTTTTAAGTGAGGCATTTCTCTTGGCCCTCGCCCCTCTATGCATGTTTTAAAACATGGATTCCACGGTAAATGTAAGGGTGTCTTACGAAAACTTACAGGCACCTGGCAAAATCCCTTTGAGTGTGTTGCGTGTGTGTTTGTATGTACTTCTCATTATTAATGCCAAGGGAATTTATACATGCGCGCGCGCGCGCACACACACACACACACATATATATATAAATCCAGCTGATTCATATCTTTCAAAAAGAGAGCTCATCTTTTCTTTGACGTTTGCAATGTTTATCCCTCTCCTCGAAGTCACCAGTTGCCAATTGATTGATTGATGTCCTGGTTTGTTTGTTTGTTTGTTTGAAGTGTGGAAGAGGGCACGCCTTCCTAAAGGCAGCAGTTCATTCGGGCCGGGGAAGTTTTAGGGCTGCTGTACAAACAGGGTCATGTCCCCTAATCTGAAGTCTGTTAGACACCATTTCGGAAGATCAAGATCGAGTACAAACCCAGGCATGTTAGAAACCGAGCACAACCAACCGTGGGCAAGGTGACACCTCAGACTGCAAACTAGTTTTCAAATTGCTGTTTAGGATTTCTGGATAGCAATCACTCAGGCAGGCTGTGGCCATCTTGGAGACAGCATTGACTTTTTCTTATCTTGTTAAAGGAGCACCATAAAGAGTTTAAAAGGACCATGTATTTGGTATCCATAAGGGAATATTAGCAAGGGGAATCAGAGCACCTGGGAAAACTGAGGAGGAGTGGTGGTGGAGAGGGGGCACCGATCGGAAACCTTTGTCTTTTTAGAAACTACGTCAGTTTTGTTGACAGGCGCCATGTGGCTGAGATACTAGGCAAGAATACAGGGTGTAGCCTGGCTACCATCAAGAAGATGCTTCTGAGAAGCAAGGAAAGGTTGCTTATTTATTTATTATTATATTTATATCCTGCTTCCCCCCCCCCCCCCCCCAAGTAACCCAAGGTGGCTTACATTGTCTTCCGCTTCTCCATTTTATCCTCACAGGGTTGCTGTGAGGTAGGTTAGGATGCGAGTTAGTGATTGCTGGCCCAAAATCACCAAGTGAGCTTCATGGCTGAGCAGGGACTAGAACCCAGGTCTCCCAAGTCCCAGTCCAACCCTCTAACCACTACACCACTGTGTTCTTGCTTGACATATGATGCTTCACTGCCATAGTTTACCTGGAATACACAGTGTTAAGTGTCTATGTTGCCCCTGGTGTGCTCTGATTGGAATGTGTGATTGAAAGCAGTTTCCCAATCAGTATACAACCATCAAATTAGATGAAATTAGAAAGTGCATTCACAGGTTTTCTCCCTGTGCAGTGTGATCCTACGCATGTTTACTCCCAAGTAAATCCCACTGTATTCAATAGGATGTGGTGTGTGCATGAGATCCCAGCCCAGTAGAGAATCAGCAAAAGGAAGCCACCTTCCAGTCATGTTCGATTACAGCTTCCATTATCCTCAGGGTGGTCAGTGGGCATACTAGTCCAATTGACTTGGAGGGCATCAGATTGGGGAAGGCTGGCCTGGGGGTAAACTGTCCTCAGAACAACCCAAAGTTAGTTTGCAGTATGAAACTCCCTGGGCTTTTTCGCAGTATGAAACTCTTTTTGAATTAAGAATCTGTGTCTGCAACAGGCCCCATTGGTTTCTTTGCTGGGGGAGCTAGCGAAGCAATCCCTCCCACAGGATCAGAGGTGTTTGTATGTTTGGGTTTGGGTATGAGAGAGAGATCTGCATTTGACTTTGTGTTTTTGAATGGCATCTGTTCCTCTCTTGTTACTTTTCAGCTAGGGCAACCATTCTCTAATCTTGTTTGATGCTGAAAAAACTTCCTGTCATTCATGGAGGCTACTATTCTGATCCACAGCACATGGTGTTAAACTCACACAGTTCCACTGACATAGATAGAAGAATTACAAACCCTAACACAACCCCCAAGTACTTTGGGCTTAATTGGTTGGGGATGGGATTGACCAGAAGGGCTACCATCCATGCCTGTATAGAGCAAACCTCTGCACATGTGCTCAGAAATGTATTCCAATAATTTCATTTGGGTTTAATCCAAAGTAAGTGTGCATAGGATTACATCCTTAGACTTTAAGCTCCTTTATACAGTGATCTTCCTTTTCTTTAAAATGCTTTCTGCGCATCTCCCTCAGTGGAATGTGGGTTGCATCCATGGCCCACACTGATGTCTCAGACCAGTTGAGTGACTCCAGGAGTATGCTGGTTTTATGATTGTAGCTCAATTGGCCTTTGGATTATGGTGTCTTTAAAATTCCCATTGCCAATTTGTATCAAGGTTCACTTTCACCCACTCCAAATGCATTAAGGTGACTGTCATTAGCATTAATTCAAGCTTTTAAATATAAACCTATAATTAGCATTCATTAGAGGGAGAGAGAGTATGATATTGGGTGTGAAGCTACAATTCAGTCCATAGAAAGCAAAATGAAACATAGGAATAATGTTTTGGGTAGCAAGATACATCATTGTTAGTATGTGGATTTTGTTGAGCTGAGAAGGAACATGACTTCAATATTGTACCAGATGTAAACGCACCAACTATGAAGGTGCTGCCCCTTTTCTGGAGAAACCTTGTGAAGCAAAAGAAGCAGGTGTCAGCCAAACCAGTTGCCCCTATTGATGGCACCGCTTCCATCAAAAATGCTTCTCCAATTCACTCAACAGACACTGGGAGGAACTCAGGTGTGGGGAAAGAAAGGTGATCCATAAAAAGATAGCAGCAGGCCTATCCCACATGTTTGTTATTATTTTGATGTGGTGACAATAAAAAAAGTGATGAAAAATAGAAGGAAGAGCTGTGGATGTCACTCAGAGCATCAGAGAGTTACCTCTTCAAAAGAATGAGGTATCATTTAAACCCCTTCCAGTAAATCAACCATAGACGACTGACAGTTCTTCATTACAATAAGGTGAAGGGAAAGCCTCAAACAATATTAGTACTGTGCTTTCTTGGCTCTGATAAGTAACTTGTTAAAAGTGATTAATGTTAACATAAATGGCTCACAAGATCTTGATAGGCAATGTGGAATCATTTAATGACAGAACACTTCCCCTGCCCTCTGTCCCCTCCCAAATAATGTCACATTGGTGCAACCAGAGGCTGGGATAAGAGAGGCGTGTCATACCCCTGCCCTATGGATCCCTTACCTGATGCTCAGTTTGTGGTGCATAAGAGGGGGTTTCTCCTTTCACTTCAAACCTTGCCCCTTACACATTGTCAAGCCCAGATCAAGGAAAGATGGCTTTCCCTACTAGACATTGACCACTCTTAGGACTGCTGCCACCACATATCCCCAATAATATGCCTATTGTCTGACATTGACTATCTTGAATGATAGATGCCACACTGGATGTTGATGAGCAAAATAAATGATTATTTATTAATACCACTTTAAAACAGTAGATAAGATGTATTTGTGTATGTTCAATAAGGCACTGAAGTTATTGGTTTTTTTAATTATACCTATCATATTCTCAACTCTTCCCTCAACCTCTAACCCCCAAATAACAAACAACTCGTCCCTGTGCTCTAACACTAACTAACTCTCTCCAATTAACTTACTTACCTTATACGCTCAATATAATTGACATTGACAACATTACCATATACACACACTAACCTGTGAAATACATTACATCACATGACCAGGCATCACACAACATTACCATATATACCTAGCAACTTGTAAAATACATTATATCACATGATCAGGCATCACAAGGAGGGGTGCTCTTTAGCCTAACTTTTCTGAGCACCAAAGTCGTCTTGAAAATTCTGCCCAGCATTGACTCCGGTCCCCTCTACAAGATTTCGGTTTGACGCCCAGTTGGCCGATTATGCGCATCTTCTCCCAATCGCTTTTACGCCTAATCCCTATACACGGAAGGTGGTGAAGAGCATTACTGGTTGTATGAAACGTGCTTTAAAGTTGTTTACATGTGCAGTATCGCTTGTTTACATGGTCATAAGGCGCTTTAACTCCTGTGGTAAATTAAAACTCGCTATTTAACGCGCATTCGATAATGCGCATAATCGGACAGAAAAAGCGCCTCAAGCCCCGATTTGCACTCCGTTCATGTGGAGGTAAAATCGGTAATGCGCTTTGAAAGAGCTTTAAATCGCACTCGTAGAGGCACCCATGGAAGAGCATCTTTAGGCATAACCAAATCCTTTTTTGTAAGTGTGAATTATGCATGTGACAAACAGAGGTTTCAAAATATCTGTATGACTCCTCAGAGCTGGGACTGTCTGGGGCTTCCTGCTGACATCCTCACCATTGTAGTTGCCAAATGTGTGAAATGGAACTATTGGGTATATGCATAGTTATTTAGGCTGACCATATGAAAAGGAGGTCAGGGCTCATGTAACTTTAACAGTTGTAGAGAAAAGGGAATTTCAGCCAGTGTCATTTGTATGCAATTAGTTCCTGGTGAAATTCCTTCTTCATCACAATAGTTAAAGTTGCAGGCACTATACTAGAGTGACCATATACAAAAGAAGGCAGGGGCCCTGCAACTTCTTGTGGTGAAGAGGGAATTTCACCAGGAACTAATTGCATACAAATGACGTCAGCTGAAATGCCCTTTTCTCTACGACTGTTAAAAGTTACATGAGCCCTGTACTCCTTTTCATATGGTCAGCCTATGTTACTTCATTGCTGAGAGTGGAAAAGGAAAGGAAGAGAGCTCCTTGACCACTCTTGTTCAAGCTCAACCTGGATTCTAAGCAAGACACATACTGACCAGTCAAAGTGGAAAGATGTCCAGGACTAGAAGATCCCAGTTGGCAGGAGAATTAGATTTTCTTAATGGTCACTTTGATAAGTCTCCATGAACTACACATCTATAACATGCTATGTCTAGGGAATTCCATAGTCATTTTCATATAAAAGAATTTCATTTGTTATGGCCTAAGGATATAGACAGGGAGCTTTCAGGGGTAGGACCTCTTTACTAAGCCCTGGCAGGAGGGGGGGGGGTGATTTGTTGGGTCCAGGAGATGGTTATGCCTCATTTTGAGAAAGAGAGTGGTTCTGGATGCCCTGAAGACATCCAACCTGAGCCTGGAGGATAAATTACCAGTTATTTGGTAATGTTCCTTTTCTGGGCAAGGCTCAAGTGGGTGGTAGCCAGGAAATTACAGATGTTCTAAAATGACCCAGATGCTTTTTATAACAATTTCAATCTTGCTTGAAATCCACGTATGTCACAAAAACTGCTTTGGTAGCCCTGATGGATGATCTGTGCCAGGAGGATGGGGGTGGGGTAATGTGACTGTGCTAATTCTTCTGGATGTCTCAGCAACTTTTGATCCCATCAAGCATGGTGTCCTCCTGTACCAGTTGTCTGGGTTGGGGGAGTGATACCATGCTCCGTTGGTTCCACTCCTACATGGTGGGAACTGCTGCTGGCTGGTGGTGTGTTGGATTATGTATCAACAGGTTCAGAGGCTTATGGTACACACATATGTATATTTGCTTGGAAGCAAGGCTTACTCCCAGGTAAGTGGGCATAAGATTGCAGTGTTCAAAAATATCTTGTTAAATCTGAAACAGCAATGTGTCAATATGTCCTTACATTAGGCTGACCAGATAAAATCCAGGTCAGGGCTCATGTAACTTTAACAGTTGTAGAGAAAAGGGAATTTCAGCCAGTGTCATTTGTATGCAATTAGTTCCTGGTGATATTCCCTCTTCATCACAACAGTTAAAGGTGCATACAATATACTAGAGTGACCATATACAAAAGAAGGCAGGACCCCTGCAACTTTAACTGTTGTGATGAAGAGGGGATTTCACCAGGAACTAATTGCATACAAATGACACTGGCTGAAATTCCCTTTTCTCTACAACTGTTAAAGTTACATGAGCCCTGACCTGGATTTTATCTGGTCAGCCTACCTTACATGTGTGAGATTCTGACACATTTCCTCCCCTTATGGATCAGGTTGGCAATTTTGGGAGTATTGTTGATCCCTTAAGAATTAGGTTGGGCGTGCTGTTACTCTGGTCATTCAGTGATTTTGCTGGCATCTCATCTGCTTAGGCTGGAGTGCTAGGTGCAACCCCTCCTGGACAAGATGGCCTAGTCAGGCTACTCATGCAGTTCCAGGTTTTGTAGGGCCCTTGGGCAAGACACCCTCCATGGGCCCTTCCCTGAGTGACCTGACCTTCTCACTGCCATCATCTCCAGATGCTCTTGCTCCTCATCCTCTTCCTCATCATTGCTGCCATTTGCCTGCTAGACAGACAATGAGCCAACGATCAAGTGGGCAGGGCCACCTGCTCCTCCTCCTTCTTCTCACCACCACCGTTGTCTGGGCCAGAGCGAGAGGCAGGTGTACAAGCAGGTTGCAATGATGAAGAGGAGGAGCAAGTCCAAGGGGCCTCTGCTAGGGTGAAATCCTCAGCAGGTACGTGACTGCTGCAATGTTTTGCATATGGAACTGGGAACTGCCCTTGGTTCAAAATGCAGCAATTAGGCTGCACACTGGCATGGCTTATGCAGGACCCATCCTGCTAGTTTTGAAACACCTTCATTGTTCATGCAAGCATTTCTGGATGCAATACAAAATGCTAGCTTTGAAGGGTGCAATCCTATGCATGTTTAGACAGAAAAAGGTCCTACAACTCTGAGAATGTTTGGAGTTGTAGGACTTTTTTCTGTCTAAATATGCATAGGATTGTGCCCTTAACATATAAAGCCATAGACAGTTTGAGATCACCCACAGTGAGGTAGGTGAGAACTGGAGACTGGGCCTTTTCTATGGTGGCACCACACCTGTGCCATTGCGTCCCTAGATATGCCTCCCTCCACTGTTTTACACACCAAATATAAATGTTTCTTTGCACATGCATTTGTGGTTTATTATTTTCACAGCTTGCTACTTTGGTGGAGTGAAGCTTACACTCATTTGTTAGTTTAGTGTTGCTTTTAGTTAGTTCCCCCACCCCCAGAAAGTTGTATTTATTTTACTTGATGTTTGTTTTATTTTGTAAATTACCCCCCACCCTTGTCTCTCTGAGGCAGGGTAGAAATATAATAAATAACAGTTAACTAACATGAATTCTACACATCCTCATCGAATGAATGTGCCTGAGATTCTTTTAGGGAAGCCATGATAGTTAAACTGGTATAAAACTGATACAAGTTTGCAGGGTAGACAGACATGCAGACATCAGTACTTAATAGAACCCAATATGGCTGCTGTCTGGTTGACACACATTAACGGTTTATAGCCAAACATCCAAATAAAGTTAGCAACACTAAAGTCCCACTGACATACATTAGTCACAACAAACCTATTGCTTTCAATGGGATTTAAAAATGTTTAACTTTCTCTGGGCCTGGGTCAGTCCCTCATTTATATTCCTCTTCCCTGTCACAATACATTTACTACCAATGTCCCCAACACATGTTAATTACAGACAAAATTAATCTGGATGGATCCAAATACTATCATCTGTTTGTGGCATCCTAGCTCTACTTTGCAACAGGGATGCACAAAAACATCCATCTCAAAAATGCCAAAGTTGGCTCAGATCCAGACAATGCTAGTTGCATAGGCTGACCATATGAAAAGGAGGACAGGGCTCATGTAACTTTAACAGTTGTAGAGAAAAGGGGATTTCAGCCAGTGCCATTTGTATGCAATTAGTTCCTGGTGAAATTCCCTCTTCATCACAACAGTTAAAGTTGCATGGGTCCTGTCTCTTGACCATGTACAAAAGAAGGCAGGGCTTCTGCAGCTTTAACTTTGTGATGAAGAGGGAATTTCACCAGGTTCTGCATATATACCAATGACACCTGCTAAATTCCCTTTTCTATGAAACTGTTAAAGATACAGGAGCCCTGTCCTCCTTTTCATATGGTCAGCCTATAGTTGCACTTAGCTTAATTTTAAATTGATGGGACAACAGTAATCATGACTAGCTTTTCACAGGGATTTTAATGAGACCCAAGTGCAACTAACAATGCAAGTAATTGACCCTATGAGAGTGATTTGCTTTCTTTCTCAGGCAACCCTGTGATGGTGGCTTTCTTCTCTGTCTGGTCCATCATAGGTTGCAATCACAAACTATTTTGTTCTAACTTCATTGTAGTGACTTTAGAGACCATGGCTTGAAGTGTATGGCTGTAATTATGGTGAGCTGCAGAGTTTGTATTCTTCAAAAGCGATGTGTTGCCAATGGGTGTCCTTTTTCAATGAATTGTCCGCGGATGTCTCACTGGGCTGCAACTTACGACTTTTTAATGTAGCTGAAATGCTTTGCAGTATCAATATGCATGAAGCACTTGGTACAGATATATCACACAATCATTTCAGGTATACATTTCATTTTATTATCAATAATTGTACACGGTTAATTGCATCTCTCTTTGCATTGGAGCCATTTGGACTGTGGGTGATCTTTCTCTTGCCAAGGTGGGAGTGTTCACTTCTCTGGGGCTCTCAGCAGTCTCCTAGGTGGAAGATAAAGATCTGAAGCTCTGCCTGGTTTACTCTTTGGGAGGCAATAGTTTCTACTGTTTGTGTCCATAAGACTACAGAGACAACAGTCAGAAAACTGTAAGTGGGACCCATAGTGGAATTTACTTACATGCTATCAGGATCACACTATGGAATATTACTATTAGCAGCAGCAGCAGCAGCAGAAGTAGAAATCTTCTATTCTCTTGCTGAACTTCAGGGGAGAGTATCCACACTTATATAGCTAAAATGGTAACAGGTACACAAAAGAGGGTAGTATTGGTAGACCTCAGGAAAAACTTGATGCTTGCAGAAGTGAAAAAAAAAGCTTTAGGGGAAAAAAAGGGGGGAGGAGAATAAATCTCCCCAAACTGCCCAATGAGGACTGCATGTTCATTGAGCACAGAATGCTGACTTACTTTTGGGGATGGGGAGAGAAAACAGTTGGAGGGGGAGTTGAATGGAACAGTTGGAAAAGAAGGAGAGAGGAACAGACATGTGGATATAAAAAAGGGGTAGAGAGAACCATCTCCTTGTCTGGATGGGTTGTTTCATGGTTCATGCTGAGAAGCTACTTTTAAGTATCCCCAGGACTGAAATGAAAGCAGCCCATTGAAATTAATGGAGAAATCCAAGCTTTTAATGTAGACGGGATTATTAGGCACCACTGTATCCACACAAACCCAACCTCCAAAACATAGCAGCAAAGAGAACTCAGTTTTTATTTAGTTTGAAACATAAACCACACCCTCCCACTTATTCCAAAGTAAATGCAGTTAGCCATATTGCAGTTTGAAAGAGACTGTGGATGGGAAAGAGTGACTTATGACAGCCTTGCAGTGTAGATCGCATTGAATACTGAAGATGAGGCTCAGAGTGGTTTACAACAACCCTGTAGTGTTGTCTGGAAGTAATAGACATACACCTATTGGAGATTGGTGGTTGGACTGAAGCTGAGAGAGTAGCTTTCAGCAACTCTGTTTTTATCCATGGAGTTCATCCCCACATTGCAGGTTGGATTGAGAAAGGAGTATACAGTAAGTCTGAAGTGTAATTCACTGTTATACTTCTATTGTAGCTTGGGTGGCTATGCTGAGAAAGAGAGAGAGAGAGAGAGAGAGAGAGAGAGAGAGAGAGAGAACTCCCAGCCTTGAAATATTGTGTACAGTGAATGTAGACAGAGGTGGTTCTACTTAAATTGTACTCTCAGACCTCCTCCCAGGAGAAATCAAGCCCATAGTTACATGCAGAAGCCTCATGCTCCATTGACTTGCATGCAGACTGGTTGCACTTTTAAATAGAGCTGTGTGCAAATGTCCTCTCAAAATTCTCCACCTTATTTGTGGGCAGAGAAATGGGAAAGGGAAATTTCTCCATCAATTTCTCACAGGTAGGGCTCACCATTGGCAAGGGTTGAAGTGCAGCTTCTTTCTTTTCTCCTCCCCCCAGGTTGTTGTTGTTATTATTATTATTATTATTATTATTATTATTATTATTATCATTATTATTTCATCTCTTACTTGCTTGTGGCGATTTTTCTAGACTGACATGATGGGCTTTGCCAAGTCATGCTCTCTTTTACAGATTCAGGAATTTCCAGACAATTGAGCATGTTTTAAGTATGACTGCTTTCCGGATGTTGTTGTGGATGTATTTTGGTAGGCCCAGTTTCTGAAGGTTTTCTGTATAGTTTTTTGATGTGATGCCAGTGACTGAGGTGACTAATGGAATAATTGTGACCTTTTCCTGATGCCATAGTTCTTTGACTTCCATGGCCAGTGGTGTATATTTGTCTCTATTTTCTTCTTCCTTTTCACAACATTTTTGTCATTCGGTATTGCTATGTCGATGAGGTATGTGTTTTTTTCTTTTTTGTCTATGACCATTATGTCTGGTCGGTTGCAGGGTATTGTCTGGTCGGTATGAATTGTTCTGTCCCAGTATATTTTATGATCTGCATTTTCCAGGATTGTGTCGAGTGAATACATATAATATGGTGTAGGTTGTTTGATAACGTTAAATTTGATGGCCAGTTGTTGGTGAATTATTTTTGCAGCTGTATTGTGTCTGTCTGTATAGTCCATTCCTGCCAGAATTTTACATCTTCCTGTTATGTGGTCTATTGTTTCTTGGAACTGATGATGATGATGATGATGATGATGTCTTCCACTACAAGCGACAACAGCATCAATTGTGTTGGCAGCCTGGCCCCCATTTTGTATTTTCCACAACGCCCCCTTTCTAGCATCATTTCAGGGCATTGGGGGGCAGGGGCGGGGAGGCAATACAGCAACCACATAAAAATAAGAGTGAAGAAAATTTGGAAAAAATTCTGCAAAGTGGACTTTTAATTCAGGTGCTGATACTATTTCTTCCCTGTAAGCCCTGTAGTGGGTTTGAAGAGCGGCAGTATTCCATCCAGCTCTACAGAAGAGGTGGATCTGGAGCCAAAATCAGACACCAATTTCCCGAAAGAGATTCCATTTTTCTTCCTCATTCCCGGGTCATTTTACAATTTATTTAGAATTTCTTTTGGTGATATTTTTGTTGGTATTTTTTGATCTTACCTAATCACTGTGAGGTGTGTTTTTCTTTCTATTATGCCTCTCCATTACTCTGCAGTCCCCCAGGCTGTCTGCACTTCCTGATCTGAAAAAGCTCTATGAGAGGAAGTACCTCATGATGTCTTCTCATCGGTGGAAAGTGCAGGAAGTCAAGGAGGCTACAGGCTGCCAGAGAGATAACTGTACAATGAAAGACAGGACATTCACACACACCCCTCAGCCACCTCATAAGTAAGTTAAGTGCAAGAACCTTGAACAAAACCCATGGGAATTTCTCCAAATTTCTTCTCCTTTGAATTTCTTTTCAAAAGCAATTTCTTTTCTATCAAATTGAATGAGAATGGTTGAAATTTTCATGGTAGAAATTTTCAGCACAGCATTGCTTTTAAATGTTCAAAAACACATGCACATGAAGTAAGACCCATATTGGAACAAGAAGAACTCCTTCAGCCACAGGCTCAGGCAACTTACCTGCCCTCTCCGGGGATAACACTACAAGATTTTGTTAGAGGAAACCCCTTGTACAAACTAATATATAGTTTCGTGTCAGAAAATGTGAAAGGACTGCCTCCTTCCATGTGCATCTGTCCATAATTTATGCTAATTGTTGGAGGCCCTGTTATATGTCCCATAGCTTAGAGGCACTAGATTGGTAGGTACCTGAGACTAGGGTTGTCAGAGAAATTTGCAACAGAATCAAATGAGTTTAGGTTTCTATGAATCTTTCCCACAGATTCTGTAGCGGGCCAGCATTTCCTGAGTTCCACAGATTCCATGGACTTGCAGACCGTTTTTTTTAAAAAAAGAACTTTCTGGAATTTGATGCAAATTTAGTCATAGAAAAATACATGAAATAAAACAATACTGGCTGAAAATGTGCATTTCCCCCATAGGCTAAATCATGAAAATACGCAGAGGTTTTATTTTTGGTACATTTGTGCAAATGCAGATTTGTGCAAACATGAATTTGTGCAAATTAGGGAAATTAAAAATAATAATCTGATTAAGTCAATGAGTAGACGGTGGAATGGAAGGCATGTGACAATTCATGAAAGGCAGATGGAATGCATTTCACAAAATCTGTACATCTGCACCTGAGATGGAGCCTCTTCAGTAGTAGCACCTCGACTGTGGAATTCCCTCCAAAGGGAGGTCAGATTATCTCCTTTATTTTGCCTTAGATGAGCAATAAAAATGTTCTGTTCTACTGGTCTTGTAATGCTACGAAATGTTTCATGTCCCTCTTCAGTTTTAATTTTACTGTTTTTCTCAAATTCTGCTGTCAGGTATGATTTCTGTTTCTTTCTTTTTAATAGTTTTTAACAATTTTTAAATTTTATTTTATATCACACTGGTTCCCTGTAGGGGAGGGTGCAATTTATGCATTTACTAAATAAACAAGAGGGATTTCTTAGTACTTATGCAACTTACGTAGCTATTCATGTAGCAAAAACACACCATCCATGAACGAAAGTGACACATCATCATCAGGCTTGGGGAATCTCAAGTTTTACAGAGGTAGTAATGTTGGTGGGGAGAGACCCCTCAAAACAGTACAGTGGGGACTCAGCATGCATAACGCTTCCTCTATGGGGATGTGAATTCTGCTCTCTCTATAGTTCAATTCATTAAACAAAAAACCTACGGTTTACAAAAACAATGTTAAGGGTCTACAGATTCCAACCAAGCACCAAAAAGCAGGGAAATTGGGAGTTAAGGCTCACAAGCCTTAACGCCACATCCTCCCTAAGGAGGCAGAAAGTGCAAGTGAAATTCTCATTCTCCCAAAGCAGATAAACCATGAGGACAGGGTGGAGAATATGATATGCAGAGGTGACTGTGGGATTGTGGAAAACTGATCATGAACAACTTAGGGCCACCTACTTCTCTTTTTTTTGTTTAGAGCAGCCCTTCCCCAACCTGGTGCCCTCCAAAGGTGTTGGACTACAACTCCCATCATTGCAAGTCAGTATGTCCCATGGTCAGGAATGCTGGGACTTGTCATCTCAAAATCTAGATATGCAATTTGATCTGCAGAGGTGACTGTGGGGTTGTGGGAAATGATGATGAACAACTTAGGACCAGCTACTTCTCATTTCTTAGAGCATCCGGGCGATGTATAAAGTGTTGGTTATTACCTTTAAAGCCTTACATGGTTTGGGTCCAGGTTACCTGCGGGATCGCCTTCTCCCGTATAATCCGCCCCGCACACTCAGGTCCTCTGGGAAGAATTTACTCCAGTCAGCCAGAAGTAGGCTGACGAGTGTTACCCAGAGGACCTTCTCTTCTGCCGCTCCCAGGCTGTGGAATGGCCTGCCGGAGGAGATTCGACAAATTAGCAGTCTTCTGGAATTTAAGAAAGCCGTGAAGACTGCTCTCTTCCGGCAGGCCTATCCAGTTTAATTTTAAGATGTTTTTAATAATGTATTTGTTTTTATCTGTTTTAATGGTTTATTTATTTTATTGTTTTTATATTTATATTTGGTGTTGTTCCCCGTCTCGATCTAGATGGAGAGGTGGGTTAGAAATGAAATAAATAAATAAAAATAAAATAAAAATAAAAAATCTCCTTATGTTGAGAGTTGTAACTCAACACATCTGACAGGCACCAGGTTGGGGAATGTTGTTCAAGAACAAGGGAAGGCAGAATGTAGATCTCCAGATGTTTTGGAATTCAACTTGTAAAAGCCCCTATCAGCATGAGCAGTTATCAGGAATGCCACAAGTTGATGTCCAAATCATCAGGATAGATCTATTTTCTGCCCACATCTGTACTAAAGTATGATGTTTTCCAGCATTAAGATATGTGATCAATCAAGGAACTACAAAAGAGCTGCATCACTTTAAATAAACTGTCAAAATCAAATGAAACAACAATGAATGAATCTTGAATACCTAATCCAGATAGCCCTTCAGACATCAACATTAGTTTTCAACACATGGCATAGGATGTCTGTTTCTTGAATATCAGATAAAGGATTTCTCTTACTTGTTCAGCTGTGTGAGATCAAAGACAGAGCTACCACCTAATCCTTTCATGCGTAAGTATTATTTTAAAATTAAGTATGAATTGATTTTTGTCTTCCCCATAACACATAACATGGGAGTTTCAGTGCAACGCATCTGGAGACCACCAGGCTGGAGAAGGTTGACTCCTATACATGTCTTCTCAGAAGCCAGTGCCACTGAATTCACTAGAGCTTTCTCCCAAGAGGTTTAGGATTGCAAACTAATCTCATCTGAAAGGTGTTCAAGACAGCCAAACTAAACCTCTTCTGCTCCACTGTTGCTTTGATGAGATGATGTATTGTGCAGGGATTGTGGGGAGTAAACAGTATATTTTTTATAAATACATTTAAAGAAAAAAAACATTGGTTCTTTGAAAGGCAGGATATTGATCAAAAGTTGAAAGTGCCTGGCACATGCTCTGCTTCTAGATCTGTAATGAATAGTGCCCCTTTTGTTATCAAGAGTGCTGCTATATGCGAGATGTGTGTGAGAGAAAAGTATTGGGCAGACCCTGTATTTGGTAAGGGTATGGAACAGCATTCCCCATCCTGTTGCCCTCCAGGTGTTTGAGATGACAAGTCCCAGCATTCCTGACCATGGGACATACTGACTTGCAATGATGGGAGTTGTAGTCCAACACCTTTGGAGGGCACCAGGTTGGGGAAGGGCTGCTCTAAACAAAAAAAAGAGAAGTAGGTGGCCCTAAGTTGTTCGTGATCAGTTTTCCACAACCCCACAGTCACCTCTGCATATCATATTCTCCACCCTGTCCTCATGGTTTATCTGCTTTGGGAGAATGAGAATTTCACTTGCACTTTCTGCCTCCTTAGGGAGGATGTGGCGTTAAGGCTTGTGAGCCTTAACTCCCAATTTCCCTGCTTTTTGGTGCTTGGTTGGAATCTGTAGAGCCTTAACATTGTTTTTGTAAACCGTAGGTTTTTTGTTTAATGAATTTCATGGCTTTGTGTAACGGATGACTGGATATTATACAGTTGACAACCAAGCCGGCATCAGCCAGAATGTTATACCATCTTGACATCCAATATAAAATCAAAGCTAGTGTTATGTGTTGAACTCACTTTTAACATTAATAAATCAACCAAAATGCTTGCATCTCCCTCATTTTTAAAGATAAAGAGATGAAACCTGGCATCGTGGTAGCTCTTAAGTAGGGATATAGCTATGCCAAGTATGAAGCAGATCCGTTCATGCCTTGATTTTTAGGAATTTTTTAAAGTTCAAACAGAAATCTCTTTGGGGTCTAGGGCCTTGAGCAGTACATTAAAAAAAAAAGAAAGAAAGTAAAGATGAAGAGATGAAACTTGGCACCATGGTACCTCTTAAGTAAGGCTTTAGCCATGCTAAGTTGGAAGCAGATTGGTTCATGCCTTGAATTTTAGAAAAAAAATTGAAGTCAAACTTTTTAAAAAAATATCCTAAAAATCAAGGCACGAACCGATCTGCTTCCAACTTGGCATGGCTCAACTCTAGGGTGACCACTAGGGTGTGGCCTAGTGGCTAAAGTGTTGGACTGGGAGCTGGGAGATCTGGGTTCTACTCCCCACTTAGCCATGAAAACCCTTGGGTGACTTTGGGCCAGTTGCAGACTCTCAGCCCAACCCATCTCACAGGGTTACTATTGTGAGGATAAAATGGAGAGGAGGATTATGTATGCCGCCTTGGGTTTCTTGGCGGAAAAAAGGTGGGATATAAATGCAATAATAAATAATAAAAAACTGTCAGGATTTCCCCAGATTTCTCCTGGTTTTTGTGCTATCCTCGGTGTCGGGGTTTTTTATGCAATAGTCTATAATAACCTGGAATTACACACTTTCCCTTTTAAGGCCACCATTATCGTGGCAGGGGGGAATGACATGCTTTCTGGAGGTGTGTCATTCTCTCCCACTGCTCCAATCAAGGCCTTAAAAGGGAAAAACGTGTCATTCCCAGGCATTATAGAAAAGGGCCTGATTGGAGCGGTGGGGTGGGGTGAGAATGACATGCTTTCCCCTCCTCCGCTCCAATTGGGGACTTTAAGGTGGCCCCAGAAAGCCATTTTCCTGCCCCCCCCCCACTAGGTGTCCTCTTTTTTGGTTTCCCAGATATGGTCACCCTACTCAGTTCTTGCACAGGCTGCATATCCATCCCTAGATATTTACTCAAAAGTAAGACCCATTGAATTTCCTTGGTTCTTGAAAAGCAACACACTTGCTTTTAGACTTGCCAGTCTCAGCATTCTATGTGTGCTATGAATGCCTGCTCTGTCTGTCCCTATAGTTTCCTGCAAGGTCCAGCCAGGGGAAGCCAGTAAATTAAACCCAAGGGTGGAGGGTGGGATTCCCTCAGGTTCATCTGACAGCAGGTGCTATAGAACATAGGGGTGTGCATCGGATCGGATCCGATCCACGATCCGAATCCGATCCGCCCCAAAATCGGGAAAATCCGATCCGATCCGATCTGATCCGATCAACCTCCGATCCGATCCGATCCGATCCGACGAGGTCCGATCCGGATCGGACGCCATTTTGAATGCTTTTTCCCATAGCCAAGTATTGTTTTACAAAAACGCCTATAACTTTTTCATTTTTAAAGATAGAAGGACGAAACTTGGGCACATTATACACTGGTTAGGGATAGTTATCTGTGAGAAATTTCAGAAAGATTGGTGCATGCGTTTTGTGGCAATTAATTGTTTAATAAATACCCAGAAATGCCTATAACTTTGTCATTTTTAAAGTTACAAACATGAAACTTTGCCACATTGTAGGTGGTACCTTGGGACCTATCTGTGAGAAATTTCAGAAACTTAGGTGCTTGCCTTGTGTGGCAATTAATTTTAGAAAAATGGGTAGTAGTGGGGTAAATACATTTACGCCTCCCATTTTTTTATTTTTGAAGATACAAACAGGAAACTTGGGCACATTACAGGTACCACTTGCCTTGATATGTGCGTGAAATTTCAGAAACATTGGAGCTTGCCTTGTGTGGCAATTAATTTTTGAAACAATGAGGAAAGAAACACCTATAACTTTGTCATTTTTAAAGTTACACACATGAAACTTTGCCACATTGTAGGTGGTACCTTGGGACCTATGTGTGTGAAATTTCAGAAACATAGGTGCTTGCCTTGTGTGGCAATTAATTTTTTAATAAATACCCAGGAATGCCTATAACTTTGTCATTTGTAAAGTTACACACATGAAACTTTGCCACATTGTAGGCGGTACCTTGGGACCCATGTGTGTAAAATTTCAGAAACGTAGGTGCTTGTATTGTGTGGCAATTAATTTTTGAAACAATGAGGGATTCATTGGACAGCACTTGCCCATAGGGATTCATTGGACAGTACTTGCCCATAGGGATTCATTGGACAGTACTTTCCTATAGGAAATCATTGGAAAGCACTTGCCCATAGAAAATCATTGGAAAGCACTTGCTCATTGAGAAATACAGTTATGCCTCCCACTTTTTTATTTTTGAAGATACAAACAGGAAACTTGGGCACATTGTAGACTGGTTAGGGATAGTTATCTGTCAGAAATTTCAGAAAGATTGGTGCTTGCCTTGTGTGGCAATTAATTTTTTAATAAATACCCAGGAATGCCTATAACTTTGTCATTTGTAAAGTTACACACATGAAACTTTGCCACATTGTAGGCGGTACCTTGGGACCCATGTGTGTAAAATTTCAGAAACGTAGGTGCTTGTATTGTGTGGCAATTAATTTTTGAAACAATGAGGGATTCATTGGACAGCACTTGCCCATAGGGATTCATTGGACAGTACTTGCCCATAGGGATTCATTGGACAGTACTTTCCTATAGGAAATCATTGGAAAGCACTTGCCCATAGAAAATCATTGGAAAGCACTTGCTCATTGAGAAATACAGTTATGCCTCCCACTTTTTTATTTTTGAAGATACAAACAGGAAACTTGGGCACATTGTAGACTGGTTAGGGATAGTTATCTGTCAGAAATTTCAGAAAGATTGGTGCATGCGTTTTGTGGCAATTAATTTTTTAATAAATACCCAGGAATGCCTATAACTTTGTCATTTTTAAAGTTACATACATGAAACTTTGCCACATTGTAGGTGGTACCTTGGGACCTATGTGTGTAAAATTTCAAAAACGTAGGTGCTTGCCTTGTATGGCAATTAATTTTAGAAAAATGGGTAGTAGTGGGGTAAATACATTTACGCCTCCCATTTTTTTATTTTTAAAGATACAAACAGGAAACATGGGCACATTACAGGGAACACTTCGCTTGATATGTGTGTTAAATTTCAGAATGATAGGTCCAGGCATTTGGTGGCTACGAATTTTTTAGATTAAAAGTTATTAACCTTTTTTACACAGAGGCTGGGGCTGTCAATTGCACCCTCCCGCCTCCCGGGAAGAAGAAGGAAACACTTTCTCTCATCTCTTTGATCCTTGCACGCTTGGCTGCAACTGAGCTAGTATCCATTACAAAAGGAGAAACAAAGTAGCACTTGGCTCGTGTCTGCTTTGATACTTTCACTCAAGCAGAACGGCTGAGCCTAGGATCACTCTCTCTCGCTGGGATCGTTACAGGAGAAATTTTCTACAGTCTTCAAAGTGTTGTGTGCAGACACCTTGCCACCACATGCCTGGACCTATCATTCTGAAATTTTACACACATATCAAGTGAAGTGTTCCCTGTAATGTGCCCATGTTTCCTGTTTGTATCTTTAAAAATAAAAAAATGGGAGGCGTAAATGTATTTACCCCACTACTACCCATTTTTCTAAAATTAATTGCCATACAAGGCAAGCACCTACGTTTTTGAAATTTTACACACATAGATCCCAAGGTACCACCTACAATGTGGCAAAGTTTCATGTATGTAACTTTAAAAATGACAAAGTTATAGGCATTCCTGGGTATTTATTAAAAAATTAATTGCCACAAAACGCATGCACCAATCTTTCTGAAATTTCTCACAGATAACTATCCCTAACCAGTCTACAATGTGCCCAAGTTTCCTGTTTGTATCTTCAAAAATAAAAAAGTGGGAGGCATAACTGTATTTCTCAATGGGCAAGTGCTTTCCAATGATTTTCTATGGGCAAGTGCTTTCCAATGATTTCCTATAGGAAAGTACTGTCCAATGAATCCCTATGGGCAAGTACTGTCCAATGAATCCCTATGGGCAAGTGCTGTCCAATGAATCCCTCATTGTTTCAAAAATTAATTGCCACACAATACAAGCACCTACGTTTCTGAAATTTTACACACATAGGTCCCAAGGTACCGCCTACAATGTGGCAAAGTTTCATGTGTGTAACTTTACAAATGACAAAGTTATAGGCATTCCTGGGTATTTATTAAAAAATTAATTGCCACACAAGGCAAGCACCTATGTTTCTGAAATTTCACACACATAGGTCCCAAGGTACCACCTACAATGTGGCAAAGTTTCATGTGTGTAACTTTAAAAATGACAAAGTTATAGGTGTTTCTTTCCTCATTGTTTCAAAAATTAATTGCCACACAAGGCAAGCTCCAATGTTTCTGAAATTTCACGCACATATCAAGGCAAGTGGTACCTGTAATGTGCCCAAGTTTCCTGTTTGTATCTTCAAAAATAAAAAAATGGGAGGCGTAAATGTATTTACCCCACTACTACCCATTTTTCTAAAATTAATTGCCACACAAGGCAAGCACCTAAGTTTCTGAAATTTCTCACAGATAGGTCCCAAGGTACCACCTACAATGTGGCAAAGTTTCATGTTTGTAACTTTAAAAATGACAAAGTTATAGGCATTTCTGGGTATTTATTAAACAATTAATTGCCACAAAACGCATGCACCAATCTTTCTGAAATTTCTCACAGATAACTATCCCTAACCAGTGTATAATGTGCCCAAGTTTCATCCTTCTATCTTTAAAAATGAAAAAGTTATAGGCGTTTTTGTAAAACAATACTTGGCTATGGGAAAAAGCATTCAAAATGGCGTCCGATCCGGATCGGACATCCGGTCCGATCCGATCCGACCATCCTCCGATCCGATCCGATCCGATCCGACCCCCCAGGTCCGATTCCGATCCGCTATCCGATCCGATCCGGGGGGTCAGTGCACATCCCTAATAGAACATGGACCTTCCAGGAGTGTTGAGGCTGGATTTCTGGCAGACCCAGCCAGGCAACTTTATGGCCTGTTAGTCCCTCCATTTGGTAGCCCGCAGAGCACCTGCCTCATAAGGCAAATGGCCGCATGAGAACTGTTATTATGGCCTGCTACTTTGTTTGTCTTTAGTAGTCTGTGGTCCAGATCTCTTCAGAAGGGGGAATAATGTTTTGTGGTTGGGGTCAGTCAAAATTATCTCCAGGGGTCCCTTACTCAGTGCCTCTGATAGCAAAGAGATTGAGGATTTTCCCCGACTCTGTTACTCTTGAAGTTACTAGGCCTGTTGAAAATAGATTTTATAACATAAGCATGAAAACAGTGAATACCCCTTTTAACTTGTTAAACCAATGAAAACATGTCACACAAGAAGTCTTAAGATATGAATGGTTTATAAAGAAAAGTAAATGCAAAAGAACATCAGATGCAGAAGTGAAATCTGAAACATTACTATTAGTAGTTGTAGTAGTAGTAGTATCCTGCCTTTCGCCCAATGCTGGGCCTCAGGGCAGCCTTACAAAACTAAAACATATACAGCTAAAACCTATAAATAGGAATATACTAGGCTGACCATATGAAAAGGAGGACAGGGCTAGGGTGACCAGATTTTGGAACCCAAAATCCCGGTCCCCCCCCGCCACACAAAACAACCCCCCCACCAAGCCACACCCCCATCCAAAACAACCCCCCAAGCCACCCCACCCACCCAAAACACCCCCCACCAAGCCACCCCCCCAAAACAACCCCCCCAAGCCACCCCTCCACCCAAAACAACCCCCCCACCAAGCCACCCACCCCCAAAAAACATCAGCCCGGACCTACCGGGTTCTCTTCCGCTGCCGTCCCCGCCGGGTCTGCTGCCCCCCCCAGGTCCCCCGCCGCCGCCGCCGGGTCTTCCTCCGCCACCGGAGGATCCCCTGCCGCCAGGTCTTCCTCCTCCTCCGCCGGGTCCCCCGCTGCCACATCTTCCTCTGCTGCCGCCGGGTCCCCCGCTTCTGGGCTTGTAAGGCCAGCGGCCGCGCGGAAGAGCTGGGGGAGGGCTGATTACGTTACTTCCGGATCCGTCCCTCTCCCGTCCCTTCCGCGCGGCCTCTGGCCTCACGAGCCCAGCAGCGGTGGTGGAGGACCCGGTGGCGGCGGACCTGGCCGCCCCAGCAGGTAAGTGCCCCGCTCCCCACGCCCCGCGCCTCGCGCTCCTTACCCGCAGGGGCGTCCGCTTCCCTCCGGTGCTCGAATCTACTGAGAAACAGGCTTCGCGGCCTGTCTCTCAGTATTGCGCCGGGTGATGTCATCACCCGGCGCGCTATTGAGGGACAGGCCGCGAAGCCTGTTTCTCAGTAGATTCGAGCACCGGAGGGAAGCGGACGCCCCTGCAGGAAAGGAGCGTGAGGCGTGAGGGAGGGCACTTACCTGCTGGGGCGGCCGCTTCCCGGGCTCCGCCGCCGCCACCGCCGCCGGGTCTACCGCTGCTCCTAGCTTGCTGCCACCACCGCATGCCCCCCCGCCACCCCGGGTTGCCCCCACCGCCCCCCGGTTGGGCCGGTTCGCCCCAGGTTTCCCGGTTAGGACCTGGAAACCCCGAGCCATCTGGTCACCCTAGACAGGGCTCATGTAACTTTAACAGTTGTAGAGAAAAGGGGATTTCAGCCAGTGTAATTTGTATGCAATTAGTTCCTGGTGAAATTCACACTTCATCACACCAGTTAAAGTTGCAGGGGCCCTGCCTTCTTTTGTATATGATCACTCTAGTATAGTGCCTGCAACTTTAACTGTTGTGATGAAGAGGGAATTTCACCAGGGACTAATTGCATACAAATGACACTGGCTGAAATTCCCTTTTCTCTACAACTGTTAAAGTTACATGAGCCCTGTCCTCCTTTTCATATGGTCAGCCGAAATATACAAAAGTTAAAAATACAAAACAATTTAAAAGTCAAAGGTATAGACAGAGGTCCAGATGATTTGCCAAAGGCCTGCTGGAACAAAAAAGGGTTTGTCTGCTTCCAAAAACACATCAAGGAGGGAGCCAGTGTAGACTGCAGGGATTAGAAAGAAAATCCATGTGTACACCATGCAAAATAAACGACACCTCAACTGTTTCTAAACCTTATTTAAAAAACAGGGTGACTAGGCCGAAACCAACGTTGTAGGCCCAGAAGCACTTTGAAAGGTTTGAACATTGTACTTAAAACTTACACCGGCCCAAACTAATTAAATGAAGTGTTTGAAGCTTTCAACTTTATAGCAGTATGGACCAAACTCTTAGAAAAGAGGGAAATTAAAAGAAAGGTATAGCTACCTATTCCCAGGAGAGATCTGATGGATCTGATGGATCCTTACCATGGATCCAGAGGAGCCACACCCTGCTTCACCAGGGAGCAAAAGAGCAAACTGGCCTTATGAAGATAGCCCAAAATACTCTCAGAGCCAAAGGAATGCATGTTCCAGAAGAGAAAAGATAAACTCTTCTTCTTCTTCTTCACTCAAAAGGTCTGTGCTAGAGGCAGCGGCCATTTCACTCACCCACCTCACATTCTAAGGCAGGAGGGAGGGGGGAGAGCGACGCTACTGAGCATGTGTCAGTGTCGCGTTATGAGGGAAGATGGCCACCTCATTGACTTGAATGAGAGGTTAAAATAGTCCTTAAAAGTCAACCGAAGGGAATTTTTAAAAAACGAAAAGCTTTCCACCAACTACAGTCAAGGAGGAAGAAGACCCCACCACTGGATTAATTAATAAGGCTCTAGAAATTATGCAAATTGTGAGCACAAAAAGTTTCAACCCGGAAGTAAATTTACAAAAGCAGGGAGACAGGTTTGTATTCTTTTTCTACCTTAAACTGCTCTCCTTCCCTCAATCTTTCACCAATCTTCTTGAAATTTTCAGGTAATGTAAAACAAACATTTCTTTCTGGCACCTGTAAATTTGGTGAAACATTTTCGATTTTATGGCTGTTAGAATGACCCCCCCCCCCCCAATTATCACTTTAACATGGCAGAATGTGTTTTTTACTGACGGCCTTTAATAATGGAGGCACGACTGTGCCTCCATTAATTCTCCAGGGAACATTATGGGTGTACATTCCTATCTGCATAGGGCACCTTTCAGATGGATAGTGCATTGGTGTCTAGGGAGCAGGCCTAGCCTGTGCATACATGATTCAATAGTACATGATGCTCATTGTCTGAAAAGGGCTATTGTCTAGTGTGAAAGTCAAGCAAGATATGAGATGTTAGTTAAAACTGGAGTGCCAGCACAGAGCAAC
The DNA here is from genome assembly GCA_029215795.1 of Anniella stebbinsi. Lineage (NCBI taxonomy): Eukaryota > Metazoa > Chordata > Lepidosauria > Squamata > Anniellidae > Anniella > Anniella stebbinsi. The sequence goes on along the minus strand of JARDYH010000001.1, from coordinate 243,984,288 downwards.
ATGCAGTTCACTTTGAATATGTAGATATGTGACAGTAAGTACAGCACTTTTATGGGGCTTTGCTTCAGTTGTGGCTCTCCCAAAGTGTAGCCAAGGACACTGTTTCGCCAGTGATACAAATTTAGATGTACACTCAACAGCTTCAGTAGATGTAACTAATAAGAAATATTGCAGTTTCATGTGTCCATTACACTGTGATACAGAAAATTGCAGCTAATTTGGAAAACATTCCTGCATAATTTTTAGATAATTCAATTCCCCTCTCTTTTTCTTGGTATGAATGAATAATATCAGGCTATGACTGTAGGCATGGCACACCCATTCTGTTATTCTAGAACTTTCCTAATGTGAAAGTTAGAACTGGGCCATTGAAGAGCACAATACATCTAACTTACCTCCTTTATTTAAATCCCTGCCATATATTGTTACAACATTTTCATACTTATCTTGAAGGCTAGAAATTTTAAAAGCAAAAGAATGTAAAACTTTCTGGAATGTAAAAAGGAATTATGGGAGCTTTATAGACCTCAAACCACATGTAGCAAATACATAACTTGTATACAAGTAAAACACCTCAGATGCATAAAGGAAGTGCATTTATAGGGGTGTTTAAAAATGGACACCTGTCATTCACGTTTTAGTATTTTATGATAGGAAATTCTGGTGAACTTATAGAAAATATGAGTGCTGTATAAGATGCAGAATGATGATGTTACTCAGCAATAGCAAATAATATACTTAACAGGGAGCTGCAGGCAAGTTTTCAAATACTATTTTTTGCATTCACTCTTTGCATTTTTATTTATTCATTTTACATTTTTATACCACACAATTGCCAAAGCTCTCTGGGCTATTCAAAATTATTAAAATAATAAAATATTGGATTGATAAGATTTTTGAGTGTACATGTTAAAAAAGTTGTGTGTACATTAAAAAAACCTCCAAACTGCAATGTGTGAAGACTGAAGAGGCCCTAAGTGTGCTTAGGATCACAGTAATACAGGTCTCTCTTTTTTTCTTTTTTCACCAAGGCTTCATAGGGCCACACACTTGCACAATGAAAAATGTCTCAATGAAATAGAGAAAACTCTTTGTGCTCTGTAATCTTAGGAATGCCATGTCAGTCATATTGGAACAATCAGCAAAAAATAGTCATTGTTTTGGAAACCAGGGCCAGATTATAGGTGAGAAGAAATCCTCCAATTACTTCAAGATCATGAGCCCCACTTTTGATCTTATCTATATCGAAGTCATACTGTTTGAATGATTTTATTTACAGGAAAGTAAAAGGGTTAGCTCCTATTACATGACAGCAAGTTAAACCATTAAAGCCATCATTTTCAGACCATATACAATAGATGAATATTAATTCATATATCTGGAATTGGGAAGATCCATAATAAAACTTATTTTATTTTGCAAAGCTTTTTGCAAGTGATTTCCTGCCTTTGCTAGTATAGAGTTTTATGCTGAAATATTTTTAGTCTATTTCATATTGTTTCAATGGTAGTAGAATGCTTTTCGATGTTAACTTTGTAAGCAGTTTTGGATTTTTTATTTTTTTTAAAAGGCAAGATTAGGATTATTGCTTTTGCTAGGATTTCCACCTTACCTATAACAAAGGTTCATGGATTTCTACAACACTTTAAAGCAACAAGTGGGACGTTTTCCTGTGTAAGCCCCATTTAGGTTGCAATCCTATATGTACTTCCCTAGGGTTACTCAAGAGGGCTTACTTCTGAGTAGACATACAAAGACTTGGGCTATGAATGACTTCCTCTACAGTCTAACCTACAACCCAGGGCAATTGTGAAGGTAAATAAAATAAGAATTTGTAAAATGAAAAAAAATCCTTCAAAATTATTACTGATAAATACATATTAACAAATATTAGTTAATTTTAGAAGGTACTGAGCCCTACCCCCCTGGATGAGCAACGTTAGATGCCTGCTCAAGGAACTGTGGAGAGCTCCAAAAGGATCTATCCAAACTAGGGCAATGGGCATCAAAATGGTGAATTTGGGGGCAAAAAACAACAACTCAGTTTCACGTCTGCACTGATGGGATCTGAGCTAGAAGTGATTGACTAAAGAAGAAACTTTAGGATTGTCATGGTCAGTGCTCTCTCTCTCTCTCTTCCCCCCCCCCCCCCATGTGAGGCTGCTGTGAAAAAGGTAAATTCTATGTTAGGCATATTTAAGAAAGGAATTGAAAAGAAAACTGCCAATATCGTACTGCCCTTATACAAATCTATCGTGTCACCATACTTGGAATACTGTGTACAGTTCTGGTCACCACACCTAAAAAACGATATTGTAGAGTTGGAAAAAAGGCAGGCAAAATGATCAAAGGGCTGGAGCAACTCCCCCATGACTCAAGGTTACAATGCCTGAGACTCTGTAGCTTAGAAAAAAGAAAGGAGTGAGGGGAGACATGATCGAAGCAGAGAGATAGAGAGAGAGAGAGAGAGAGAGAGAGAGAGAATGGAGCAATTGGATAGGGAAACATATTTCTCCCGCTCTCATAATATTAAAACCTGGGGTCATCTAATGAAGTTGAATGCTGTGAGATTCAGGTCAGATTAAAAACAACAATCCCTTCACACAGTGCATAGTCCAACTATGGAATTTGCTATCACAGGATGTAGTGATGGCCACCATCTTGGACAGCTTTAAAAGGGGATTAGACAGATAGATAGATAAGGCTATCAATGGGTATTCATCATGATGGCTATAAATGATCTCCAGTACAAGAGACAGTACTGGCATGGTGGTACTAGTATACTTCTGTATGCCAGCTGCTGGGGATCACAAGTGGAAGGGGGTGCTATTGCGCTCCTACCCTACTTGTGGGCTTCCTGTAAGCAGCTGTTTGGTCACTGTGTGAATACAATGCTGGTCTAGATAGGCCTTTAGTCTGATCCAGCTGGGCTCTTTTTATGTTCCTATGTTCTTAAATTTCTTTAACACTGGAATCAGAAATTCCCACATGCTTAGGCTGACCATATGAAAAGGAGGACAGGGCTCCTGTAACTTTAACAGTTGTAGAGAAAAGGGAATTTCAGCCAGTGTCATTTGTATGCAGTTAGTTCCTGGTGAAATTCCCTCTTCATCACAACAGTTAAAGTTGCAGAGCCCTGCCTTCTTTTGTATATGGTCACTCTAGTATAGTGCCTGCACCTTTAACTGTTGTGATGAAGAGGGAATTTCACCAGGAACTAATTGCATACAAATGACAGTGGCTGAAATTCCCTTTTCTCTACAACTGTTAAAGTTACATGAGCCCTGACCTCCTTTTCATATGGTCAGCCTAGTTCTTATGGGCCAATGGCTTGGGAAGCTGCCAATTTCATTTCCCACAATTTCCCCTGTATAGCATTGCTCTGGGGCATTAAAGTAGTTAGCCATCAGTGGGAACCAGCATTTAAATTTAACACAATACCCCTGGAGTGATGCTGAGGAGGGATTACAGGAAATTAAAAAGACAGATCTCAGATCAACTGGGGGCCACTTAGCATTGGTTGAAGCACCTTGTGCTATCTCCAGATGGGGAGCCACCAGCATCCTCTGACCTGGCAGTGATGCAAACATCACATGGTAGTTCTGTAATGAACAGTGTACATTTTAACCCTGGACATTCATTTTCTACTGTGTATAAATGGCACGATCCCAACAGCGGTGCAGGACGCCTTGTCGCCTGAGATCAATGGATCTGCACTACTGCCACTGTTGCCTCTCCCTTTGGCACCATAACCCACCCATCACATTGTCATGGGCAGCTTTTCTAGAGCCAACCAGGCCCATGTTTTGAAGAGGTCCTTCTTCAAAGCAAGGCATTGTGGGTGAGGTGGCCTGAAGACTGCCTGGCCTTCAGGCCAGGGCAGTTTTTTGGAGAGTCCACTTGCCCAATCTCTTACTCCCAGGACAGTCCTTAAAGTGAGAGACTGGGTGGTCAGGAGGGCTGCTCTAAGGAGCTCTGCTGGTTGCTGTCCCACTGTAGCATTTACTACAGCAGATGAGCATGGCCAGTGTGGCAGTGGCGGTGGCAGTGCCTGCAGGAGCCCTACCAGTGTGTGAGTGTGGGTATTTGCCACCCATCCCAATCCACCACTTGAGCAGGGGATTCACCCTGCCCCATGGGAGGGCCAGCCCTGCATGATCCAGCCACAATTTAGCACTTTTAAGGCTCATTAGAATCGGTTGAAGTTGAGCATGCCTCTCCTGTTGAAATCAATGAAACTTGGAAGTGCAGAGCTTTGATTGGAGGATGCTCACAGTTTCCTGGAAATATTTCACATGCAGAAAACAGTGATCCAAGCTAAAGTAGGACGACCATACTTGGGAAACCAAAAAAGAGACACTCAGTGGCAGGGGGTGGGAAAGCGGCTTTCTGGAGCCTACGAAAAGTGTGTCATTCCCCCGCCATGTTAATGGCCCCGATTGGAGGGGAAAGCATGTCAGCCCCCCCCCCCCGCTCCAATTGGGCCTTTTCTAAAATGTCCAGGAATGACATGCTTTCCCCTTTAAGGCCCTCATTGGAGCAGTAGGGGGGGAAAGCACATCACTCCCCCTGCCCGCTAATGGCGGCAGGGGAAAGTGTGTCAATCCAGGACATTATAGACAATTACAGGAAATCCCCCGACACCCAGGATAGAACAAAAACTAGGACAAATCCAGGGAAATCCTGACAGTTGGTCACCCCACTTACAAAGTATTATGTTTCTTCTGTATAAAAGAATATCATTGTTCTTCAGGCAACCCATTTATTGCAATGTGTTTGGTGGTAAACTGCAATGCACTGTAATTATAACCCACACCCCACCCCAACCAACAACCTAGAACCCTTGTGAATGCTTATCCCAAACAGACCTATTATTATTATTATTATTATTATTATTATTATTATTATTATTTACATTTATATACTGCCCCATAGCCAAAGCTCTCCAGGCGGTTTACAAAAATTAAAAGATTGAACATTAAAAAGTCAATATACAAAATTTAAAAACATAAAACAGCTGATATTTAAAACATTTTAAACTTTTATGCCTGGCCACAAAGTCAGTTTAAACCTCTATTTAAGCTGTTTAAAATGCCTGGGAGAAAATAAAAGTTTTGACCTGGCGCCAAAAGATAACAGCGTTGGCGCCAGGCGGGCCTCACGAGTTACCTAGATACTTATTTTGCATCAGGATTGTTGCATAAAATAAATGATAAGCATCTTTTTGAACGATGCCAGCCAATGCTAGCACTTGAACAGTCAGAACATTGGATCTGGGGATGATCGTTCAGTAAAAATCAAAAGAATATAAAGGCAGTTGGTTCTGTAACTGGAAACCTTGGCAATGGTTAATTTGCTCTTCTTGTGCAAGCAACTGCAATTATGTGACTCTTTAAATGATAAGCATTAAGAGCCTGTCCAGACCGGCAGCGCTTACTCCCATGAGTCATCCTAAAGACATCAGTGAGGTGAAACTCTTTAACGGGGATAGCATGACTCACTTATCTTTGTTTTCTGCTGTTATGGCAAGAAGACTCCTCAGGAATTCTTTGAACCAGACCCACAGGATCCATCTCCGGGGTCTCCAGTGGGGTGCCTGTGAACAGCAATGTGCCCACAGTCAACACCCTTGGTGTCTGTCGGACTCCTGGCCCTTCCTGATTTTATTTCTTCAGATACTTATTCCCAATAAAAAAAATAAAATAACTGGGAGGCTGGCATGTTGCAAAGCCAAGTGCTGCCCTTCTGCTAAACTTCCATTTTCAATCAAAAGAGTGCCTTTGCGTTTTGGAGCTGTGGCCTCATCTTGGATGTAAATTCTTGGGCACGTTGCTTTTCATTTTAGTCTAACCCTTTTGCCTTCTGGGAAATGAGCGTTTTGTGACTGGCCATGGCAACTATTCTAAACAGGCAACTCCCAGAGTCAGCCATCTTGTGAGAGTGCCCACAACATATCTTCCATTTCCAAATGTCCCCTCAAGAAAGTTGAGAACCCCCGAGTCTCCTCTTGAAGATTGGCTTTGTGTTCTTTCCCATATTTCACAAATCGATCCTCTGAGCCCCACACATGTCTCCCTGTCTGGAGTCACCTTGGCATACATACGGCTGAGTTTTTTTTTAAAAAATGTTCTGATCCTACTTTTACTGAAATCAGTGTGAATTTCTCCATCAACGTTGAAAGTGGTGGAGGTGGGGAAACTCTGGCTCTCTGGATGTTGTTGGACTCCAACTCCCATCAGCCCCAGCTAGCATGGACAATGGTTGGGGATGATGGGGCTTGGGGTTCATCAGCATCCAGAGGGCCAGAGCTTGCCCATCTCTGATTTACAGCATCAGAATCATGCTGTAGTGCCTACTACGGCAGGAGGAATATGAAGTTTACAGCAGCTTGGTGAGCATTTGACAGATTCCTATTGCTTCTTTGGCCAACAATACTTTGTTGCATGCACTTCTGCCTTGTGCTTTCACATCCAACAACGCACCCTGTTTCAGATATTGTTTAGGGATATTTCACTTGCAAATGCCCATCATTTCTTCTCTGCTCAGCTTGCTCTCTTCAGCATCATATTTGTACCTTGGAAATGGAAGAACTATTCCTTTTAATATGAATTTCTTTCTCATGATCATCTGTCCCTCCCTCCTGGCAAATTTCACCACTGTGTGCTTGTGTGTGTGTGTGTGTGTGTGTGTGTGTGTGTGTGTAAATATTGAAGCACAATAAGGAAGATGTGTATCTGTGTTCAGAGAAAGATGAAAAAGAAAACACCCACCTATTGTCATGTTTATCTTTCCTGTTGGACAAAGATATACATGTCCAAGATGGTTCTAAATTGCTGGTGATTTTGTAGTATGAGGGTGGCTGCACCAACCTCACGAGAGCAGGTAGAGCATGCATGGCAGCAATGCAAGATGTTCCAAAAGAGTATTTGGTTGAGCCTGCATAAATATTCACAATGGAACAGAAGACTACTGCACATGCTCCCTTCATGCTCATGGGGCAGTCTGAGGACGATCCTAAATAATCCAAGATGTTTACAGTCATTAAAATGGTACGAATTGCAATGATGCAATTGAGTATTCATAGCATTGACATTTCTCTTCTGTGTTAAAAGGGGAGGTAGGAGGTAGAATAATTAGGATGCATGAATAACAGTGGTGCCAGCAGCTCAGGTCCCCCTATCCAACAGGTGCCATAGTCTCCAGGTTGCTCCATTTTATATAGTGGCCACCATGTAATCTGTGTTGTTTTAAGGAATTTTGGTGCAGTTATGTCTGAAAGTTCTGTTTTCACATTTGAATGCTGACACTCCCAGATTAATTTTGTGAATATTCAAAAAACGCAGATAGACAAATGAATACTGATGGTTCCCTGTATGTTCTAAATGTCAGGGTGAGGGGGGTGAGAGATACAGTGGCTAGGGAAAGGTATGGTTTTGGTGAGTTTATATACCTACTAGGACCCTAAGATCATCCAGCCAATGGAAGTTAGGTGGGTGGCTACTAAGAAGAGGCAGCCCAATTGTGGAATGAGCTTCTGTTGTGGCAGCCTGTTTGTGTCATGAGCTTCACAGAAAGGCTCACCGGGCACCTACCTTGTACTCTTTACAGCACCAGGTGAAGACCTTATTTTCCCAGGCAACCCCATGCAGGCAGGTTGGCAGTTCTTCATGCCAGAGCTGCGCACATTGGCTGGAGCAGAGGGAATACTCACGTTCTGGGTAGAGGTGGGCACATTGGATAGAGTAGTGTCTCAAAAAGAAAGAAAGAAAGAAAGAAAGAAAGAAAGAAAGAAATGTGTGAGGGATACTTCTGCAGTCCCTCACTAACGGAGTACACGAGGTGTTTGAAGAGCAGACCCAGGGGACGTAGTGACGAAAAATAAAAATACAGGAATCTGTCAAGGCGCTGTCACTGGAATGCCATGCATACACTGACTGCAGTCCCTCACTAAAGCAGTCCAGACTGGAAACATTGGATGGAGCAGTGGCAAAAGAAATAAAGGCAAGGTGTGAGGGATGCTGCTGAAGTCCCTCACCAATGCTGCTACACCGGAATTAGGTGAAGTACTAATGAGTTGCCTGGTTCCACAACATCCCTATAACAGGGAATCCGGGTTCGATTCCAGAGGGGTAGCCTAAGAAATTCTTGCAGGAGGAAGCGCCAAGGGAGATGTGCGCTTGATTTCACTGGGGGAGAGATGGCCACCTCAGAACTGCCCCCAGCAACAGCATCTTTCCTAGACCCAGAGCCACCTCGTCCAAGGCGTGCCTTAGAGCCGTGTTTCATACTGCTACAAAGTGATTGAAAATGAAATTATTTATATTAATAACAATCCTTTGCAAACACTTTGTGTGCTGCTTTGACCACAGATTGGCTCAATTCGGACAACACGCTGAGCCTCGGTTGTTGAATTACCTACTGGCGGTTGTTGGAAAAGGTGGTGATCTACAGACAACACACTGCAGCAGGCGCTGCAAGGAATCGGCTACCACCTCGGTTGCAAATTGACTACTCGGCTCTGACTGACAGCTGGGCCACCATTTTCCCCGCTTACCAAACTATGTTGGTCCTCCAGCAGGTATCCCAGAAGGCATTGTGGCCGAAATCCATGGGCGCCACCATTGTAGCCGATGCAGGACACGCCTCCCAAACCCCATTGGCTGCCTAAGTCAATGGGCGGAACTCAGCAGCCTCGGGCAAAGAGGCAGCCAGGAGGGACGGCAGCACCAATACAACAGTCGCACCCCATGCCCAGCGCTGCAATTCCAACGTTGGCACCCACGCCCCAGCCCCCAACCCCCCCAGAGCATCTTCCACACACACAGGAAAGAAGGAGAGAGTGGGGTGGCGTAGAAAACTTTATTCAGCAGGGAGACCAGACATGGGCAATAAGGCACATGGGCACCACTATGCCAGGGCAGAACCTACGGAAAGGACAGTTGCCCTGGGAAGGAAGGAGGCGGCTGGAAGGCACTGCGGTGAAGAGGGGACGGCCGAGGCCACACCCCCAGGGAGCCAAGCACGGAACGTGCCAAGGGGATGAGGTGGAGAGAGGTGGCATGCCAGGGAGGGATGCCAGTCCAGAGATGGAACTCCACAGCTGAGGCTCACAGGGGGTGGGGGTAGCACAGCCAGATCCTGGCACTGATGCTTTCATGCACCCGGGACGCCTCCGCACGGGCATGACGCTCCTCAATGGGATTCTCGGGGCCCGGCAATGGCTTGCTGTACAGCCGTGTTTTTTTTAAAAATATATTTTTAATTTTTATTTTCAACATAAAATACAACATAATCACAACATAAAATACAATACAAAACTAACAATCCCTACACAACACCCCCCGTGCTCCCCTCCCCTCCTGAGACCTGCCTTTATTCATTTATATTATACATTTTTCCAAAATTGTAAAGAGTCTTTTAAAGGTGAACATCCTTTCCCCTTTATTAATACATATTCCAAAAATGGACACCATATATTTTCAAAATCATTCTTCCTGGATAATCCCCTCTTTACTTTAAGATTACATGTTAGTTTATCATTAAGCGCAATATCCCATATTTCTTTATACCATTCTTCTATTGTATAGTTCCCTTGCATCTTCCAATTCTTAGCTATCATTAATCTAATGGGTGCCAGGAGGTTGTTAATCAATTCCATCATGCTTAGCTTCCCAATTCCTTTATCCCATATTGAAAGTAAAGCCAGTTTTGGACTTAATTCCAAATTGCTTCCCATTATTTCACTTATTTCTTTAAACACCCTTTTCCAAAATTTTTGTACATATTCACAACTCCATCACATATGGAAATATGTTCCAACCTCCTGACAACCCCTCCAACAGTTCTTTGAGATTTTCTTATCTATCTGATGTAATCTTACTGGTGTTAAATACCATCTCCATACTATTTTATAATAATTCTCTTTAATCCTAACCGATAATAACTTTAACATTCTTGCATCCCAAATCCTCCCCCAGTTATCATCATTAATTTGTTCCTTGAAATCATCTTCCCGTATCATTTTAAGAGAGTCTCGCTGGTCTCCATCCTCTATCAAAATTTTATAAATTTCACTAATCAAACCTTTTTTACTTTTATTTTCCCCATTCTTTTCTCTTGCTTCTATTAAATCTTCAAATCTAGTATTATCTCTACAATCCTTATTCTTCTTTTTCCAATCCTGTGTCCATTGTTCTAATTGTATGCATTTAAACCAAGCTATCTTTTGTCCTCTTAATATCTCTCCTATTTGCTCCTTATTAGTCATTCTTTTCAACCAATCTTTCAATAATTTTCTGACCCCTCAATCCCCCTTCCAACTCTCTTTTTAAATTCCCTGGGAAGTTTTCCATTACTACAACTGGAGTTAGAGGAGAAATTCCTGGTATTAATTTTCCTTTAAATCTCTCCCATATCTCTAAAATATTTTTTAATAGTGGATTATCCATTCCCTTCAATTCTTTCGTTTGTAATTTGGTAAAAAAATTTTTTTGGTAATTTTAAATCTATTTCTCCTGTTTGCGTCTCTAACCATTCTAACTCATCCTCCCCTAATATACTATTTATAACATGTCTTAATTGGTTAGCTATATAATACAACTTTATATTTGGAAGTCCCAACCCTCCTTTCTTTTGTGTCTTATACCATTTCCCTTTATTGATCCTTGCTTTTTTATCCCCATTACAATAAGCTGGGTTGGTCGGATGAGGGGGGGGGCTCTCTGGTCGCCGCTTCCTCTGCCCTCGTCCTTCTGGGTGATGCGAGGGTGGAGATGGCGGTGCAGGGGGGGGGTCTACTTTGGATGGGGTGTTGTTCTCCCTCTTGGTGTGTGGGGGGCTGCCCCTTGCTCCAGGGCGCCTGGGGTTGTTGCTTATTCCGTCTCCCCCTCCCCCCTTTGCTGTAGTGCCCTTCTGGTGCGCTTCCCTGTCTGTTTGGGTAGCTGACTGGGCACCCTGCGTGAGTGCTTGCAGGAGCTGGCCCCTTGTTGAGCTCCATGCCGGCTGCCTGGTGGGGGAGGCAGGCATCCTGGTTGCTATGGCGGCGATGCCGGGGATCTGTTGTGAGAGTGCTTGAGCAGCCCCCGCTTTCTGCCTCTCTTGCCGCTTGTCTCTCTGATCTTCCGTTCTCAACAACTTACGATCCTTGTTTCAACAACGCACCAATTCGGACAACACGTTTGTCAATTGACAATTCCCCCAACAACTCGCAAGTGTTCATCTCAGTTGTTGGATGTTGCTACTTTACCAACTGTGGGTTGTTGCTCCGTTGTATGGCTACATTCAGACGACACGTTTAACAACGCAATGGGTTGTTGCTTCAACAACCCACAGTTGTTAAACGTGTCGTCTGAATTCAGCCATTGTGTAGTGTTATCCTGTGTAGCAGGCTACAGGACACACCAGCACACAGAAAGGGAGAAATATAATTTTTTAAAATATATTTTTTGTTTTTTTAAAAGCAAGTTAAATAGGGAAGGGGACAGCAACACACTCACCCAGTCACAGTACCCCCACTCACACTAACCTAACCCTTCAATCAAACCAACCAGAAAACGTATAAAAATTATAACTCAAACACACAAGCAATGAACAGCCAAATGAACCTGAGACACAGAAGGGAACAGAAAGATGCAAGACTACAATGAATCTCCATTGTAGTCTTGCAATGGACTACAATTCACCACCAAAATCAATCCAGCAGTAACTAAGTAACTATAAGACCCAGGACAGAGCTCCAACAAAATCCACCCTTCTCCCTTAAAGCCTAACTCCCAACAGAGCTGGAACACCAAGTGTGGGGGTTTTATGCGGGGATATCCTTAGCCCTCCTCCAACATTGTGATTGGAGCCTGCTGGAATCCTTGCTGCATGATTGGTCTCTGAATCTGTCAGTCTCAGCAAACACACCCCACCTTCTAGCTCCATCCATGACCCCAATGAAAAAGAGCCTTCCGATAATACGATAAAATTCCGATAATTATCGGATGATTTTATCGTCTCCAATAATTATCATAGGATGTTGTATTGTATCGTTATCGTTAATCAGATGTCTGGTAAAGACCATATTGTATTGTTATCAGACATTTTAACGATACGATACACATCCCTACTGTATATGTTTCATATATGGGTAAAATGATGGAGCTTAAAACAGAAGCGTCCTGTACTGGTGTATGTGTGAATCCAGTGTCATTTGACTCCATGCCTCTCTTACTGTAAACCCACCCTGGTCCTACCTCCTAAAACATAGATATGACTGTATTGATAGATTGCAATATTGATAGATTGCAATACTGAGGAGTCATCAAGGTGGCACACAGAATAAAAGACAGCCTGGTCTCAGGCTGTTTAAGGTTCAAAAGGCCAAAGCCAACATCTTGAATTAAGTCTAAAAACAAAGGAAGCTGGCACCCAATTGCCATAATTTGGTCAATGTTGTTTACCGCAGCCAAAACTCCGGCTGCAGCATTCTGAACCTGTTGAAGCATCCAGACTGTCTACAAGGGCAGCCCCGAATAGAGCAATTACTGTAATCTAGCCTGGAAGTGACTAGGGCATGAATGACTGAGGTTAGGTCTGATTTCTCCAGGAAAGGGTGCAGCTGGCAAACCAGTTGGTTAAAGGCAATCCTGGTCATTCCAAAGAACCAGGATGATCCCCAATTTGCCAGCCTGTTGCTTTAGGGTGAGTGTGATCCCATCTGAAACAAGCAGATGCTCTTCCCGGATCAGATTAAGTTTTCAGTTCTGAATCCTGACACTTATATCTATCTATTCTCAAATAGGATAGCATTGCAGTGTGAAACTACTAGGGGATTCTATGGAGTAATCTAATTACTTATGGTTCTAATAGGCACAGAAATGGTTATGGCCAAAAAGCCCATAAACCAGAGCATCTTGCTCTATTTAAGAACAACCTTTACAGCAGAAAATTATATGGCTCTTGAAATCCTAAGGAATTAACAATAAGGAATTCCAGGAAACTTTGAGCGCATGCAGGGGCAAATGGCCGCACAGCTGGTGGTTCCTTTGAAGTATATTGCAACTGCTTGCATGGCTAAACATGCAAGCCAATTTTTCACTGAAAAGCAGTCTGCCCATTCAGTCATATGAATGGCTGTGGTAGAGACTTTGAAGACACCTACAGCTGCATTTATGTGCCCCATTCTCTAACCTGCATGTAAATTCTCCTTAGCGTTGTAGCCAATATCTATAAAAAGTATATAGTTAATGTTGAAGGGGCCTGTGAATGTCTAATTTTATTCTCTGGAATGTAAGCCTAAATTTTCCTGCTGAACAATTATGGTTTCTAACAGAGAGAAGAGTGGCGGTCCATCATCTCTGTCTAATACAGCTTCTGTCTGTAGCACATTTGAGTTTCTTCCTTTACTTCCCCTCCTCCAGTAATTTCACTTTCAAAATCACCCTGTGTGCACGTTTGTGGACTATTGGGTGAAGTCGGCCAACACTTTAGGCAACGGAGGGGGAAATAGCGTACTGACTGTGTGTTATTTTGGCGGTGGCGAGGTGGCACCCACCACATGACATGTTGCCCCTTCCCCCGTCGTGCAGCTAAAAGTTCCGGCGTCTTCCTGGGCTGCTGCGTCTCCTCCCTCCCATCTCCCTCAGTCCTCCAACTGTATCCCAGCATGCACCGCAAGTTCTGCCAGCTGTATCGGAGCAGCCGGGGGGGGGGGGGGGTTCAGCTGCTCCGGCCGGCGAACTCTATGCCCAAATGAAATAGTACACAGAGAGAGGGGGGTTCCCGCCACATGACACTTTAAACAACGGAATTCGGGATAAACAATGTGCAAGCCCATTGTTTTTCTCCGTTGTTTAAGTGCCCAAAATAGTGTACTGTCAGTTGTGTGTGCATTGTGTGTTGCCCTCCACACGACACAATAAGCAACACAACTGACAATTGTTCCCCCCCACCCCGATTGATTATCGTGTCATCCGAACCAGGCCATTGTGTGTGTGTGGGGACGGCATGTAAGAAAAGACAAAGGGAAAATTGACATAGAGAAAGTACATCCACAAAAATATTTTCGTAAGTGGTCACAGGTCTTCAATGATATATTTGTAATTATCAAAGCTCCCTCCAGTGAAATAACAACTCAAAAAGACTAGCTGTTCACTCATGATGGGAGATTCATCTAAAATGTTAATTAGGACATATTTCAATGTATTCACATAATACTCACTTGTAATGATTGGTCTATTCATTCTTTGCTACCACCAAATATATTAGAAGGAGGCATTTGTTTTTCAACTTTTGCAAGCCTGTTGGAGGACAGTTGTGTGTGTATGGCAATTCAAAGCAATTGGTTTGATGTCTGCCTTGGAGAGCGTGCTGCCTGGGGACGTATCCATGTTGCTCATAGTGTTTGCATTTGTTAGCAGGGATTGTAATAAATGCAAGCATTTGGCAACAGCCATGTCTTGATAGGATGCTGGTGTATAAATCAATGACTCTCTTTCCTTGAGTGCAGCAACGAATTGGAAGCGTTTAAAGGGACGTCTGCAAAAGCTCAGCATGGTCCTTGTCGTATGGAAATGTAACCAAAATGAGTCATGGCTTGATTTTTAAATAAGGTTACCGGAGTTGGCGAAAGCTGTAAGTTAAGGAAAGAAAAGAAATAAGGTTACTGCACTCGTTGGTTGCCTGTTGTTACACTCACCGTAAGAAGCAATAAGGAGCACTTCAGAAGAAGCACCTGTTCTCAGGCTGATGGGCCTTTTATGCTTTAATCCCAGCTCCCTCTATTTATTTAGGGTTATCTAGAATCTGGGCCATCTAAGAACTGCTGAGAATGTTCAACTGCAGAGGATGGTGCCTAGTACTGCATTATGTCGCCTCTGTGGCAAAAGTGCTCCTTGTGACAGAATGCAACCATTTAAGTTTCTTTTCATGTATCCACGTAGAAGGAGTACACACATCACTTTTTGGGGATTATGATTTGTATTATGAAATCCTTATCAAGTGTTTCCCCCCCTTTTTTCCAAGATTAGTTTAGTTTTAATTAAGTAAACCTTTCTCAGGAGAAAGCTCCCTGACTATTCTTCATACCCAGAGGCAACCATACTTGTTGTTTTTAATTATTTTTCACTGTTACCCAAACTGCTTTGGGTACTCCTGCCCAATTAAATCAAAGGCGCGGGGATCCTCACACACAATATGTTTAATATTTAATTTTAATTAAATTAATTAAATTGTTTATTTAATTTTACGTCGCATTATTGTGCACTGACTAATGCAAAATTTATGATAGGAAGGATTTTGAGGAGGGGGTGGGTATGGGGGGGGCAGGAGGGGAAGGTTTCAAACAAGCTAATCAGAGTAGTCAAAAGATCCTGCTGTTTAGTTCCCAGGGAATAAGCAACCAAACAGAAGGAGATAACAAACATCAGAAGTTGCTTGGATAAAAATAGGTGGATGCACAGCAATGAGAGCGGTTTGTTTTACTTGAGTTATCTTGCCGCCCTCACTTGCCGCTGTTACAATAGTCACAATGCACTTCCTGAATTAAACAGGTAATCAAGTCAGCATGAGTAAAACTGCCATCGAAGCTTTGTTTGCACCTTGCATAGGACCAAGGGCGACAAATGTATTGTCATCCTTACAGGCAAACCCCAGCACTGTCCCTCCCCCTCCCCGCCTTCTTTCTTTCCAATAGATCTTGCTTCCTGTAGTTGAATTAATAAAAGGGACCTCAAGTTAGTATTTGGGTTTGCATCAGGTAGATAGTGCATTGGGTATATAATACAAGTCCATTAGATTTATTCTCTTATCAGGTCCAATTTGTTTTGTTTTTAAATGTCCCCAGTAAGAGGCTAAAATAAACATAAAAATCCATAGCTTCAAGTCAAAATGATGAGTTTTCTTTTATCATTGCATGCGAAAGAGAAATATAAATTTGTGGGTGAGCTGGGATTTCACTTTAATAAACAACTTTTCACCTTTCATTTTTGTTATTGCGTCATCAATTTGCTGAAGTTTGGTTTTGTGCCTGGATCATGATCCATGATACGCTATGATGATATGAACCTAATATATCCTAACATAAATTACTACTCACTCCAATATGTCTAGGGACATATGGATCTATATCTGTAGTTATATGAAAGGGGATTTCATATAGCATTAATCTATGTTATTACAGGAAGGAATTCAAACTTACTGTAAATATGTCAGTATGCTGTGTGATATTTTTCATCATTTGGTTAGAAAGGGTGTTGAAATTCAGCTGTAAGATAAAGAGATAACATAAATGCACACTTGCACAAAGGCACACACACAGACACACACACAGCATAATCTAAAAACAAAAACAAAATCTTGGGGCCAGATCCTGAAGGGCTACTTCTCTCCAGATTCAGCAGGTCAATTAGTGGGAATCTTGACTATGAAGGCTGGCAGAATGACTCCCTTGCAACTTGCAGTATTCCCTCTCATACATGCTGACATAAACAGGAGGTTTCAATTTTGTTTGGTAACCTCTTGCCCCTGAGTGCCATTTCTATCACGTATGCTGTTCTGTCATAGCTACTCAACTCACCCTAACTCTTTACCTCTTTCTTGGATTCCAGCATTCACCACAGGTGTTTCTCTGGTGCACTCTGGAATCTTGGCTGTTAATAGGAGACTAACAGTACGTTAAGGCTAAAAACCAGTGCTTATGTGGAACAAAGCCTCATTCCACTTTTGTGAGATTTGCTTCTAAGCCAACATACACAGGATTGGACTGCAGCTTTTCCCTTTGAATACTGAGCTGAGTACTGTTTGTTTTGACTTGCACATAAGTGCTGATCTCAGTTTGGATCGAGGGGTGGAGTCCTCTTGTAACTGAGCAGCTTTGACTGATTTCCCGAGGGGCTTGCATGTGGTCCCTATGGCAGCCCCGCTAAAGTGGACAGAGCTTGTTCAAGTGGGTTAGCAGATTATTGACAGTATGAACTGCAGGTATTTTATGGATATTTCCCTCCTTTTTCTTGAACAAAATGGCTGACTACATAACAATTGCTGTTACTGTTCTCCTCCTGGCAAAATTATGGCATGTGATGTGTGTGTTCCCCCCACCCTCTCCCTGTGATGGCCATTTCCCAGATTTAATTGTTAAGAATTGATAGAGAAATCCCGACCATTATTTATTTCTTTTAGCACTGTGACAGTAAGGCAAACATAAATATCTCTCTCTCCACATAGATTATTCATAATATAATGAACAATGTCTCACCCTGAAGGAGGGAATGGCTAAAATCCAATCTTTCTTCAATATTATAGATATTCATAGGGCACTAGTTTTGTTTCAACAGATTAAATATTATCATAAAAACAGCTGATGGTGCATTAAATTAAAAATCTGATTGGGTTAGACTTTACAGAAAGCTTTTCATGAATAATGCAATTATCTGTTTTGGCTAAACATTAGGTTTAAATCAGCAGCACTTGCTAGTAAGTTCTCCCCCCTTCAAAAATTAATGGGAGGACAATTTAGGATCAAACCAGATTAATAGTCACAGAATATCTGGCAAAGTCTTAAATGGAGGGGGTAGGGTGGGGGTGGTTGTGGGGGATAATTTAGCAGAGAATATTTCCTCTCTCTATATATACGTTTATAACATTGTTATTAATGAATGGAAATCTGGCATTAGTTGGTGCAAATTTATGAAATGACAGTACGAGATACCTAAATGTTTCACCTACTGATGTAGGGAAAATCCATGCAAATTCACCTCAAATTCACATTCAATTCCAGAACAGAGTTAAAGAAGGGAAAACATTAAAACCAAAGCATTTTAAAGTGGGATCAGACTTTCAGTTGTATTATAAGAAATGGGATACTTATAAAGGTGCTGCTTCATATCTCATATCCAAATGGCAAGCTGTGTGCTTATGCTTATTTTCCTTGCTTTTTAAAAAATATATATATAAATGAAGAATTGAGAGATAGAACTGAGAGATAGAAATCTTTTTGCCTCTTTTCTACTCCTGTTTTCATGCATATAGGATGACCTTCCACAACCACCAGATGTGTTGGACTGTATCTCCCATCATTTCCAAGATGACTAGGAATGATAGGATTTGCAGGCCAACACATCTGGAGGGCACCAGGTTGGAAAAGGTTGATATAGAGCATCCACTTAAAATCCTCAGAGGGGAAGGGCCTCTCTATGACAGTGCTGCTGTTTCGCCTGGTGGTCTGTGTGAATAGTAAACTTTTGCTCAGTGTCCCTGATAGGCATTTAGAAGTAATCATTTTAGCCACTGTGACTTTCTTACAGTGTCATGCAGGCTTGCAGAGCTGGCCAAGAGTTAAATGGAGAAAGGTCCCTCCTGCTTGATGATTAATTTGCACTAGGATTTCTTATAGTTTAAAAGGTGAAGCCAGTAGGGTTTGGGGTATGGGAACAGGAAAGGAGGGGTTGGCTGGAGAGGCTTGTGGATGTGGTGAATTTATGGGTTGCTTAAGTGGATGCAGTGGTGGGGATGGAAGCAGGGTAGTTGATTAAGGGTGCAATCCTATTTAGAAAAAAGACCTACAACTCCCAGCATTCCCGGTTATAGATACTGGGAGTTGTAGGACTGTTCACCCCTTATTTAAACATACATAGGATTACACCTTAAATGTTTATTTTGAGCCAGACTGGAATTGTCCACCTGGGCAGAGGGGGTTGAGGAGTCGTTTCCACCCTTTTCTGGGTAACTGTAGTGTGGTGTTCTGGCTTAGGGATAATACATCCCAGAAACGGTGGGCTCCACCTTTGCTTTTCCTTTTGGTAGATTGGTAATAGAATGGTGACCTAAACTGTAGCTTCTCTCCTGTGTAAGTTGCAATAGCTGGGAAAGACAGAAATTCTACAGATGCAGCTCCTGGAGAGCTCCCACTTGTATTTGCTTAATACGGCATTAAAGACCACGAAAGGGCAAATAACGAGGCCTTGACCAAAAACTAGCCAGTGGCAAGGTGGAACACTATATGTCACCCCTCAAACTGATAGTGAAAGTGGCACCTGATGATGCTTGAGAGATTGTAAAGGGGCAGAAGCGATGCCTTCTGGCACATATACAGACAGCAAAATAGACGTTTCTAAATAGGATCTTCTTCAGACATGAAGATGCCCATGTTTTGTAGACATTTTTCAATTTAGGTGAAGTCTCTCATTGTCATTGACTTTGATCTTTGGCACAGCATGTGCCCTGGATGTAGCAAAGGAGATCTGTGCATGGAAGCAGCTTCTATGCGCAGGTTGTCTTGGTGGATCAGGAACCACATGTACAGACCGAATTTTAATGAATATCTGAACTTGATGTACCATAGCAAACTATTTCCCTGGGATGCAAATGCACGGTTATGCAGTGTGCCACTGTAGTGCAATGGTTATTAGGGATGTGCAGAGGATCAGGTCCAATCCACGATCTGGACCCGATCCAGGCGAAATCGGATGAAACAATCCAATCCCGATCCTGATCATTTGGACCGTTCAATCTGATCCAATCCGATCCAAAGGGACCCGATTCAGATCCGAAAAAATCGGAGGATTGGACATCATCCCCCCTCCCCCCACTCATGCTCCTCACCTGCTGCCTCCTCACTGCTGTCCGCTGCTGCCCACTGCTTCCATACTACTTTGAAACAGGCCTTGTGGCCTGTTCCACAATACAGCGCCGGCATGCAGGGTGACGTCATCACCTGGCGCTCTACTGAGAGAAAGGCCGCAAAGCCTGTTTCTCAGTAGAAGGGACCAGTGAGCGGCACCGGACGGAAGCGGATGGCCCTGGCAGGTAAGGAGTGTGAGTGGGGGGGAGGGGGGGAGGGGAGGGAGGTCCCCACTTACCTGCCAGGGCCGTCTGCTTGTGTCCGCTGCCGCTTGCTGGTCCCTTCTACTGAGAAACAGGCTTCGTGGCCTGCCTCTCAGTAGAGCGCCAGGTGATATCATCACCCAGCATGCTACTGAGAAGCAGGCCGCAAAGCCTGTTTCTCAGTAGTAAGGAAACAGTGGGCGGCAGCGGACGGAAGTGGATGGCCCCGGCAGATAAGGAGCGTGAGTGGGGGGGAGGGACAGGGAAGGGGGAGTTAGGTCCCCACTCATCCGCCCCATATTTTCTGCATAGGCTTGCATTGGGGGAAAGCTTTCTTTCCCCCAATGCAAGCCTATGGTGAAAACACCTAAAATGGTGCCCAATCCGAAAACCGGATGTCTGATTTTTATATCGGAATCGGATCCAGTCCGATCTGAAGGACCTCCGATTTTGTCCGAATTGATCCAGGGCAAAATCTGAGGTGCCGATTCCGTTACGATTTTTCCTCCTGTGCACACCCCTAGTGGTTATGGTATTGGACTGGAAATCAGGAGACCTGGGTTCTAGTCTCCACTCAGCTATGAAACTTTCTAGGTGACTTTGGGTCAGTCATTGCCTCTATCCCTGCCCTACCTCACGGGCTTATTGTGATGATAAAATGGAGAGGAAGAGGAGGATTACATACCCCACTTTGGGCTCCTTGGAAGAAAGGCAGGAAAGAAATATAACAAATAAATAATAAATAAATAGATAGACAAATAAATGTGTAACTATATCTGGAATGGGACCATAGTTTTGATATAAATCCAATTTTATTTCAACGAGATTTCCTAGTAGAACTTAAGAATGCCGGGCATCATTCACAGCCTCTAGAAAGCAATTTACATATTTCTATAAAACTGGCCTATAATTGTTTTTCTGTTTTTAATGCTATACCTTAAAATAGCATGATTTAACCTCTGGGGAAATTAAAATGGGAGGAACAAGTAAAATGCTGCCATGGAAGGCTTAGAGGACACACCAATCAGGATACTAGACACAAATTTTATTGTCTCTCTTATGCAAGACACAGGAAACTCAGGATTTCAGCCAGATACAGCTAAGTCCAGTGACTAAACTGTATAATGACACTTTCTACATATATGCCATCATAGAGGCATAACATTCTGTTTCTAGCCCTATAGCCTTTTGAATGGTGAGAAAAACATGACTGAATCTAGATTTCAGGAGAAGGTAAGGTGGGCTACAGTCCTTGAATCTCCCATGCCAGAATGAATCAATGTCTGTTAGTTGGAAAATCACATGTCCTTACCATTGCTTTCCCCCCCTCAAAAAAAATTCTGTCCCACAATACTTTCTCTTTCTTTACATGGAGAAGAAAGAGGAAGTAAACCATGACCATGTGGCCCATTCAGTGGGCATTTTTATCCTGCTTCTTCTTCTATGCACACCAGGAAATGGCAGCTCATTTCATTACAGCTGAACAAAGTTGGATTTTCTGGGTCTTTTTTTGCAATGGGAAAATGAGCAGAAGGGGTGGGAGATGCACGGGAGGCAGATGGTGCCGTAAAAAGGACCCTGAAAAACCATGAGTGGGCAGTAATGAGCATGTGATACAATGCTCATCTGGTGACACTCACAATTACGGTAGATGATCACCAATATAGGAGGCAATATGCCTCTGAATATCAGTTGCTGGCTAACACAAGTAGGAGAGTGCTTTTGCATTCACATTGAACTTGTGAGTTTCCCATTGGGGCATCCGGTTGATCACTGTGGACTAGATAGGCTAGGTGTGCAGAATGTCTTTTTGCCTGAACGCCAAATTCCATGTTGGAAGAGTGCATTCCAGTGGTGGGTGGGGCCAAAGGCAGAAGGGGTGGGACCAAAATTCCAAAAGTAAACAAAAATGCCATTGTATTGTAGTTTAAAGATTTACTGATAATAATGAAACCTTAGGAGAGACATTTCAACCTGTTAGAATGGAGGGGGGAACTGCACAAAAGCTGGGAAACCATCAAACAATTGGTAGTTGGGTGAAATGGGGTGGGACCAAGGGAAGGAGGCATGGACCACTGGGGAACCCTGTAGGGCTGGATTGAGACCCCCAGAGGGTCATATTTGGCCCATGGGCCTGAGGTTCCACACCCCTGAAAAAGGCCTTCGGGCTGATCCATCATGGCTCTTGTTCTTGTTCTCTTATGAACTTAGTAACTAGTCTGAGGAGTGTAGCCATGGTTTTTGTGCCTGAATGGATTATTATTACACATCACACATTCTTTCATACCTATGGGCAAAGAAAAATTTATTTAAAAGACTGTATTATTAAAGAATTGGTGATTTATTGAAGTTGTTTAGATTGGTGAAATAAATCCCAGTGATACATTAGGTGAAGTTGTCAATGGCATATGAGTAATTGATCACATAGTTGACATTCTTTGGCATCTGGCTATGAAATTTACCCTGGGGATTTATAGTCATGGCCCAAATACCATTCACAATCTCTAAGTGTTTTGAACATGTAAACACCTCGCCCTTTCAAGAAATATGGGTTGATAAGAGAAATGTTGAAAGACATTATATTGACTTCAAGGGAACACATTGGTCATGTTAATTCAAGATTCAATAACATTTTCCTATGCATTCACTCCTCCCTTTTTAACCTAGCATAATAAACTAGTCTGGCTCATGCTAAATTTGGGGAGGGGCAGGGCAGAAGGAGAAATTTGACTATGAAGGCAAAATCCACCCTCTCTCTTTTCAGTTTAGCCTCCTGAAATTCCTCCAGGATGTGGCTCCAGCCCTCTTTTGGTCAAGCCCCAACTCCATCATTCTGAGAGGTGTCAGACAGCATAAGTAGGGCAAATCTGAAGATTCTGAGGGAGATGAACAAAAAGTACTCTAGCTCCAGAGGCCTAGCGTCCTGAACAAGTACTGGCAAAGAAAAGCCAGGCATTGTGAGGGAGCACATTCGTGTACATGTGTTGCATGAGACTCAGTGTGCCAGTTCGTACCCTCAGCCAGGGGTGGCAGTGGAATTGAATGCTGAAGAGGTGGTGCGTACCCATCCCCTTTCCCCACATAGATAGCTTTTGTGTGGCACAGGCCCTCTCCATAAATGCTGGATTGTGCAGAAGCACTATTCATGTGCTATCCCACCTCGAAAAAGCAAGGGAAGCATCATGTGCCCTTTTCACACTGGGAGCAATCCACATTGTGGAGGCAGGTGGGTTGAGGTCATGCTCTTACCCTGGTTACTTCAAGGATGGCCTCTGCTCATATGACTCTTCCAAGCCATAAGAGAGCTATTGCATCATGTCCTGCTTGTGGGTTTCCCACAGGCAGCTGATTGGCCACTGTGTAAACAGAATATTGGATTAGATGGGCCCTTGGTCTGATTCAGCCTGGCTCTCCTTATGTTCTAATGGCCCCTCTCTCTTGGCCTCTCCATTGAAATATGGTTGGTGGCACTAATGAAAATGGCCTTCTCCATGATGGCACCACAGTTATGAAATACTTCCCTGGGAAGATGTCCATGCTCCCTTCCGATGGGCTATGAAAATTCTATCATTCTGACAGGGATTGGTGTAATCTTTTCTGCTGTTTTAAATTAGTTTTATGCTGGCTTAAATTGTAACTGCTATTTTACTGACCTTTCATGTGTATATATTGATATTTTTGTTTGTATGCCACTCTGAGAACATTTCATGCAGAAAAGCAGGATAGAAGCAAGCAAACAAATGCTGGTTCTTTACCATGCTATTTCAACACTGGCTCAGGATTATTATTATTATGAATTATTATTGACTGGTAGCCTGTGAGCATGTTGAAGCTTCGTGCCTGGTTGAATGTGTGCGAGCATGAGTTTTTGGATGAGGTCCACTAGTTGAAGAGGAGCACTTTTTTCTGCTTCAACTTATGTATTGTCCATGAAAAGAAAAGTGTTTAGAGAGGCAAACCTTGCAAAGTGACCATTGCCATCTCACCTGTAAATAGAGCTTGTTGTTTCCCTTGTACATTTTGTCTGTTCACTTTGGTTCAGAAAGAGAGAGAGAGTGAAATAAAGAGAGAGATTTGAGGTTAGAGTTTTCCATTGGTTATATTTTGCATAATTAAGGATAGGGGCTGCAATATTCTCCCCTCATTAAGAAATAATGGACGTGAAAAAGACATGTTTAGCAAGAACTCAATTACTGCCATAAATGTACAATTGTATATAATGTTTGAGCCAAGGAAAGTCAATCGCTTTCATATCAGAGATAATAAATGGACTTCCAGTTTCTGGTTAACATGACCAGCAGCGTGTTTTTCGGCTCCACGGTTTGTTTGTTTGTTTGAAAATGAAAGTTTTACTATTTTTAATGGCCACAACGTGTTTTAAATTTTTTTGTTTAAACTTACAGTTTTAGCTAAAGTGTGTGCCAGGAAAGCTGTAAATGTTTTGGCTGTTTCAAGGTCTAATCTGCTCAAGTTCCTATCAGCTGTGAGGAGGCTCAGCGAGAGCTCCCGGCGTTTGGACTGTGTTTGGAATTCTTCTGATAGACTTTACAAATATACATACACAACCCACGGAATCTTATGTGAACTCCTGTCTCATTGCTTTGTTGACTTCGCGGACTTCTACTATTGTTTATCGAGTGGAGGACGTTGCACAGTGGCGTTGTCTGATTTTCTACCATCTGCTTGCGACGAGCAGTAAGAGCAGTAAGAGAAAGAGACTGAGAGACCAGCCAGAGTCCCCAACATTCTGCCATGAAGGCTGCTTACCAACATATTTGATTCAGAGCAGAGACTGGTTGGGGCAAAGCTGTTGCTACCATTTTGGGCACGGAGGCAACTGTGAAAGCGGGTCCCATGTTGCTGGCTGAGAGTCCAAAGTGGGTCTAGCATCTGGACCAGTTGAAGACCACTGCTCTAGGCAGTTTACAAAGATTATAGACCTTAAAAATACAATCCTTAAACTGGGTCCTGACCCTGACAGTCTGCAGCAAGCACTGTTGACAATTTGGGCTTTTATCCTTTTGTATTTTATCTTTATATTCTTAAAAAAGCAGATAATTTTTAATTTTTTAAAATTAGTTTTAAAGAAAGTAGTAACAGGAAAGGAGGGATGGTGCTAATTTGGACCCTGTACAAACAGAAAGGGATTGACATAGAGAATGGATTGCTCCCAAAATATAGACAAACAAGGATGGATGATTGTATAATAATAATAATAATAATAATAATAATAACAATTTATTTCTTACCCGCCTCTCCGTCTGGATCGAGGCGGGGAACAACAACATGATAAAATACATAAAACTGATTAAAACATAACACATATTATTAAAACTGCATAAAAAATCCTAAAACATCCTAAAAACACCCTTAAAACATTCTAACACCCTTAAAACATTCTAAAATTCCACTGGATATGCCTGCCGGAAGAGAACAGTCTTTATAGCTTTCTTAAAGTCTAGAAGACTGTTAAGTTGACGAGTCTCCTCCGGCAGGTCATTCCACAGTCTGGGAGCAGCAGAAGAGAAAGTCCTCTGGGTAACGGTTGTCAGCCTAGTCTTGGCCGACTGCAGTAAGTTCTTCCCAGAGGACCTGAGTGTGCGGGGCGGATTGTATGGGAGAAGGCGATCCCGCAGGTAACCTGGACCCAAACCATGTAGGGCTTTAAAGGTAATAACCAACACTTTATACTTTGCCCGGAAACAAATTGGCAGCCAGTGGAGCAATTTTAAAGCTGGCGTAATATGGTCGCCCCTAGATGTACCGGTGACCAACCTGGCTGCCATATTTTGAACTAGTTGAACTAGTATAAAGGTGGTGGCAAATAAAATAGAGTGTGGGAAGGCCCAGGATGTGGGGGAGACCCAAGAGGGAGCTGGATCTCAATGTAATATGACCCAAAATAAGTTGGAGGAGACAGGAGGGCTAGAGACAATTGAACTATTGGATTGGGGTAAGGAATGGCCATCGTTGGATGGCAGTTTGCAAAAAGGTTTTTTGGATATATCAGAGGAGGTGGCACAGGAGGAGCAAGAAGAAGGAAGTCACAATTTTAATTGGGAGTGTCATAATGAGAATGTGATGGAATTATTGTCTAAATACTGCTTTTCGTATATGGAATGATTACCAAAAATTCTACAAGAATCTCTGAGTATAAAGCAGATTCTGGGGGGGTCTCAAAGCCCAATATGAGGTGTTGGCTGAATTGATTAAACAAAATATTTTGACTGTCAATAAGGATTTAATGTTTTCAGGAAAAGCGGGGATGAATTCTACTCTGGATCTGCCCTCAAACAAATCTAGTACCTGTGTAAAGGAAACTGATGCACTGCTACCGTATCTCGATGCTTGGGGTAAGGAAGTGGCTCAGTTGGATAGGGAGATAGTAAAGAGTGGAGATAAAAATATAAATAAAAATATTAGGACTAAAAGGAAGAGCTTAGATACACAAAAGAAACTAGGAAAAGGCAAGTATAGGAGGGGCCAAAAAAAAGGAAAAAATGAGGAAATATATGTGTAGGACTTGAGGAAGATAGAGTAAAAAAGAATATGATAAGCAGAAGGAAGGAAGAAAAGGTTTAAATTATAACCCCCTGTTCAAAATTTTGGATAACGGAAAGCAGAGGAACAGGAGTAAAAGGAAGCAAAAGGTTAGTAAGAACACAGAAGGAGATGGCAAACAAACCAATGGACCCACAACTAAGGTGAAAGAAACAAGAGAAAACTCAGACAGTACCTATAGAAGTTGGAAAGGCAGTTAGGTTAAGACAGATGGATAAGAGGGTATATTCCCAACCAATTGATCAGTCAGAGTTAATTTTGATGAGAAGACATTTAGTCATCTCAAATCTACCTGGGGTTAGGGATAATTCTTCCTTTACAAACAGGAGAGGGCTGTTTCTATATTGGTTGAGGCAACATGGCCTTGAGAAGCTTAGGACAGTTGATATAAAGGAAATTGAATATCTCTCTTCATCACCCTCAAGTACAAAGGTGTTAGTGTTATTCACAGATATATCAGCAGTTAATTATTTATTAAAAGCCAGGAAATGTCTTGAGAGAGGAAACATCTGGATAACCAGATATTTTAGGCAAACTGTCAAATTACCCTTGTTGGAATATAACTGTAAAATTCGCTACGCTTCCACAGGGGGAAGGACTTGTAAACCAGAATTAAGAAGTTTAGTGGAAAATCCAGTTTGGGGAAGGGAATGGAAAGAAGGGAGTATAAACTCTACGCAGGGACTTAACAATAAATTAAAGTATGGTAGGGATGCCCACCCAGGTTTAGGAAAAGTGCAAGTAGAGAGTGCAAATTGTATATGAAGTTACCCATCTTTGCACAAAGGGAGGGTTTTAGAGGAAAACTACCCTTGGAGTGAGGATTGTGAGGATTATGTTCTTGATCTAGTGAAGCATTTTTGGTTGATGCAAGCTTCGGATCAGGAGGAGATACTATTTAACCTGAGCATGCTACAGGAAATATTGCATGTTCAGTATGGGGTTGGAAGAGAAGAGGCAATGAAGCAAGAGAACTTCACTTCTTTTAGAAGGCTAAATCTTATGGAAAGGGTTCAAGCTTTGGCAGAACAACTTCCATCGGCGGAGGCTGGTAAAGTAGCACAATTCGAACAGATGAGCAGGCAGGCTCAAGGTAAAATCCTGACAAAGTTAGAACATCTGCAAGAAACACTATTCAGTATTCAAAGACAGAGGAGGACAAGCCCATGTTAGAAGTTTGCTCAGCACTCTATAGGGCTAACCCACTGGCAGATTTAGATTTAGCTAGTCCCAGGAAGGATATAACCAGCTGCACCTGGATGCGCATCACCATTGACTAAATAAGGAAATGGAGGAAATTAATACTTTGGCGCTTAATATAGTGTCGTGGAATGTGGCGGGTTGGACAAGTAAATTAATAGATAAAGAGCTGATGGACTATTTACAACAATTTTCCATAATTTTTCTGCAAGAAAAGTGGGTGGAGGACAGCTCCAACTTCAGCCTCCAGGGTTTTAGAACCTTTGCCGCAAATGCAGTGAGACATCATAAAAATGGGCGAAGTAGTGGGAGATTGGCAACCCTAGTTGCGTTAGACTTGGAAACTGTATGCCATATGGTGGGAACACAGCAGCATGATGGTATACTAACGACGCAGATAACTTTGAAAGATGGCAGCCTAATATTTTGTATAAATTCATACATTCCCCCATTCAGAAGCGGTATGGACAGTCTTGGAATCAGTTCTGGGGGCATCAGAGTTAAAGACAGGAAAGGTGTCGGTCATTATGGGAGGAGACCTAAACGCCCGTTTGGGGCCGACGAATACAGAATTGCTAAAAAGAGTAGACATGCCATTGGAGGAATCCCTATTACTGGAAAGGTACTCGCAGGATAAGAAAATGAATAAAAATGGTAAGAAATTAGTGACATTAGCCTATAAGTACTCCTTGAAAATCCTGAATGGTAGTTCGGTGGATAAAACATTTGGGCAATACACATACCTCTCAGCAAGAGGGGGAAGTGTAGTAGATTACTTTTTGATCTGTCTATCCATCCTTCCTTAATGTCAAAAGCTTCACAGTGGAGGATCGTCCGGAAAGTGACCATTATCCGATTAGGCTAGTGATTCAATTGGAGGGAAAGATTAGACAGGATAAAAAGATTTATCCAATGAACTTGGTCTCCTCGGGAAATAGACGGATAAAATGGACAGGCTCGCTAATGGCCAGGATGGCTAATGTGTTACAGGATCCCATTCTGCTAGTCCTTAGGAATAGTATCGACGAAGGGAAACAGGAAGTCATGGAAGAATATCAACAAATTGTAGACCGGTTGAAACCATATTTAGTTCAATCAGAAGACCTTGGTATCATCAAAAATAGAAGTGTGAGCTGGTTCGATAATGAATGCAGAAATAATAAGAAGGTAATAGTAAGGCTTATTAGAAAAGTTAGAAATACCAGATCAATTTCGTTAATTAAGATTTTAAATAATGAAAAAAAAACAATACAAGGCCCTTTTGAAGAAGAAGAAAGCAGTTCACATCAGGATGAAATGGATGGGGCTGAATTCGGTAGTGAAACAGAAGGATGATATAAAATTTTGGGAGATAGTTCACTCAGGATTTTACGCTCTGAAATTGCACATGGAAGCCCAAATCCCAGCGTTTAACTGGCAACAGCATTTTGAGAATATTTTTCAGGGATCTGAATTAGTCAAGGAAGGGCTGACAGGTGTAAATCTCCCTGAATGGGTAACAGTGACACCGCAGGAGATTTGTGAGTTATTAAAAAATTTAGCTTTAGGGAAAGAACCCGGTGAAGATATGCTCCCACCAGAGATGTTTAAACTGAACAGCTCTTGGTGGGCCCCGATTCTGGCCAGACTGTTTTCATATATTAACCAGTCCAGAAGCATCCCAAAGGGTTGGCAGTCTAGTATCATCATACCATTGTATAAAAAGGGTGAGAGATCTGACCCTAGTAATTATAGACCAATAAGCCTGTTGGATACAGCTTCTAAGATATATGGTAGATATCTACTGAATAAATTGCGAGATTGGGCAGAGGAAAATGAGATTATAGCAACAGAACAAACTGGGTTTAGGCAAGGGAGGAGTACGATTGATCAATGTTTCGTTCTTAGCCATCTAATCCAAAAAAGTCTGAGCAATCCTAAAGGTTGTTTATATGTGGCCTTTGTGGATTTTACCTCTGCATTTGATTTAATCTACAGAGAGCGCCTTTGGTACAAACTCGCCCAAACTAATATCGACAAGCGCCTGTTGTTTCTGATTCAGAAATTCTATTCTCACACAGACTTACGAGTCCGATTAGGGCGCTCGGGCTCGCTAACAGATAAAGTTAAAACTACAAGAGGCGTGAGACAGGGTTGCTTGTTGGCGCCATTTTTGTTTAATTTTTATGTGAATAATTTAGTGGCGGATTTGAGTGATCCAAGTCACTTTCCGCCAGCCATCGGAAATAGGAAAATCCAGATGCTGCTTTACACAGATGATATGGCACTCATGTCCACTATACAAGTGGGTCTGAGAAGACTTCTTAATAGGCTGAGTAAGATATGTAAACAGGAGAAACTGGTGATAAACCATACCAAAACCAAGGTAGTGGTTTTCTCCAAGAGGAAGCAACCTCACAAATGGCGAGAAGAGGGAAATTTGATTGAGCAGTGCACAAGATTTAAATACCTGGGGATATACTTTACATATAATGGCAAGTGGAAAGAGCATGTAGAGGCAACAAAATTGGTGGTAGGGAGAACAGCAAAAGCAATCCTCGCCTATGGGAGGAACAAAGGGGGCTCCTTAGTAAACCCGGTCTTGAAGTTATATAAGGCTAAGGTGTTGTCACAACTCCTATATGGAGTGGAGATATGGGGGCAAGGTTGTGTCAAGACAATGGAGATGATATGAAATAAATTTGTGAAAGAGCTGTTGGCCCTTCCACAAGGAGTTCCCTCTTCCCTACTAAGGCTAGAAGTCGATTTACCATCCATTAAGGCGAGGGTTCATAAAGCAACGATACTATACGGGAAAAGGTTGATGCAAATGGATGATAGTAATTTGGCAAAGGTTTGCTTTCTTGAACAGCTAGAAAAAGGAGGTTGGCCAAGTAATTGGCAGTCACTCTCAAGTTTGTGAGTGGGAGAAGCCCAAAATCAAACAGATAAAGAGTTTATATGAAACAGGATTTTTGAGTCCGATTTTCAAGAAGATGCATTAGCAAGCCAGCATCAAGCATTCTTCATTTGGTATAGTCTTATTAAGAGAGAACAGTATTTGCCACAATATTTACAAGATTTGTCGTTTCCAGTGCTTAGAAGGGCTTTTACGGCCCTTCGCTTCCAAACAATGCCATTAGCCTATTTAGAGGGGAAATATAAAAGATTGCCATACTCCCAGAGGATTTGTATTTGTAGAGTGGGGGAGGTGGAAGACGTGGTGCATTATTTACTATATTGTCCCCTGTATAAGGAGGTTAGGGCCCGCTTTTTGGGGGACCTTTTGAAAGTAAGAGCAGGTTGGCCAGTGGTTGATACCATCTGTGATTTGTTAGCAGGACACTCCAAACCTATTACAATTCAAGCAGCAACTTTTGCAGTGGCAGCAAAAAAAAAATCACCAATCCTTCCTAGAGGAAGTTGGAGTGGACTGCAGGGGGATCATTTGTATCAGTGCCATAGTGCCAAAACCATGAAATCCAGACACTTGAAATTTAGAATATAATAACCCACCTGCTATCTGATGAGCAAGAATATGTCTCTTATCAAGTCACAACTGCAGCAATGAAAATTAGAGTGAGAACTTTGGATGAGATGGCAGTTGACTGCTAGGGGAATTCAACAGTCTGATAGGGCTAACCTTAAGAGGAATTTTAGTAAGTTTTAAGGTCTATTTTAAACATGATTTTTTTTAAAAAAATTGCAAATATAATTTTATTTGATTTCTATTTCAGTGATTGTATTTCAGTGATTTCACTGTTAGACTTTGTGAGCAATTTTAGCAAGATTGAAGTTATACCCCAAATGTCAAGGTTTTAAGGTGTATTTTAAAATGTGAATGGTTTTAAATGAAATGTGCAATTTCTCTCCTTCTGTTATATTTGTATATAACCTTAAGGATGTCTTTGTACTTTGTTGTTCTGCAATGGCCTATGGCTAAAAGCAATAAACACATATGAGATAATAATGTTTGCTACAAACATATGTGTGTGTAGGAGGAGGATGGAAACCAAAATGGCAACTCTATGGACACCCCAGAATAGCCCAATGCATTTGAACACCTGATACAGTTCTAACACGGAAGCATTGGAAGGAACAGATGTCCAGGTACTAATGAGCTATAATCAATGCAATGCAAACTAGGACAGAATGTAGTTAACATGTAGTGCAGACATAGTCATAAATAAATGCAAGCATCAATCTCTCTTGGCCTGATCAGCATGGTTGGCTTCCAAATTACCATGCAGAGAATTGACACATATACCTACCAGAGCTGCTGGGGCTCTTCTCCTTGCCTCTACCTGCAATTTGGCCTGTAAAGCTTTCCTGGAAAGAGGAGACTTTCCCAAGGGACCTTGGAAGCAGTGAGGAGGTGCAGCTTGACAATAGAACTGCAGAAGCTCTGATGAGGGCAGGAAGAAGTGGAGGGCCAGGCCTGCCATCAGGCGAGGTGAAGTGACCTGTTTCAGGCAGCACCATGGAGGAGGTGGCAGAGAGATGAAGGCAGAAAATGGTATCTGAATGATGCAGCAAGACTTTGTAAGGTGCTAGCAAGGGGCTGGGGTGCCATTTGCTCTCCACCTCAGGCAGCAAAGGACTTGGGATGGCCCTGTACACAGGCCTCTTTGGATCACTCTCCATGGCTGGAACCCTCGTTGGATGCTTTCAGAAGCTGTTATAGGTAAGCACTGAGCCTGCTTATGTGAGGGCTAAAACTAGGGTGGGGATGTGGGTGTGCACACAAACCCAAACCACACTTTTTCCACACACTCCCACCATGTTGTACTGGAAAGTCTGCACAGTGGTTTCTCCCTGTGTTTTCTTGAACATGACTAGAAGCCTCCAATGTTTTTCTTATTTTGTGGAGGCTCCTACTCAAGCGAACACAAATAGAACACCCTTCAGACCTGACAGCTCAACACTGGAAAGTTGGGGACTAAGGGAACAGGGAAGTTGTGGGCAGGGCTTGTGCGTGCGCCCACCTCCCATTCTCACTTTTAGCTCTTCTGTGGGCAGACTGGACACCAGCACAGGGCTTAAGCTTCTGAAACGTTTTCCTTTTTTTTCTCCTGGCATTTGGTGGTAGTCACTTCCCACAGAACATTCTCTGATGTGCTTGGTTTTTATCTGACTTGTTTGATTTTGATTTGATTTGTTTCATTGCTACTTTGTATTTTATGGTTTACTTCATTCACTACCCAGAGTACTTTGATTATTGTGTGGATTAAAAATGAAATCCATCAATCCATCAAATGTCTTCAGAGTGTCAAAGGGGATTTCCAGATGATTCCTCTATCACCATGATTCCTTCAGCCTCTTTTCCTTCCTTCCTTCCTTCCTTCCTTCCTTCCTTCCTTCCTTCCTTCCTTCCTTCCTTCTTCCCTCCAGCTATGCTTTGCTTGCCGTCTACTTCTTCCTCCTTTCCTAGGTCAAGTCATTCCTTCTATCTTCCAGTTCCTGATATAGCATTCAGACTTCTTTCCTTACCATCTATTAGCCATTCTCTCTACTCCCCATTGCATTGCAGGCTCTCCATTCATATCCCTCCTCCAGATTTCAATGGTATTATATCAGCTCAGCCAATTACTAGGAAGGCCACACAGATGGACAGGTAGCCTCCCACCCTAGGTTTACTTTGCACTTTGCCCTTTCTATGCTATGACTTTGAGGGTAATTGTGCAGTAAATTGGTATTTTGTGTGTGCGGCAAATATACATGTCCAGTGCTTTGATTTGATACTTCTGTGATCACATTTAAGCTCTGTGAAACGGTGGCCACACACCGTAACCCTGAGTTTGGCAGTATGATGTAGAGTAGCGGTGACTACAAAGTAGATCTCCAGTTATTTTGGCCAGGATTCCTGACCATTGGCCATGCTGGCAGGGACTTCTGGAGGTTGAAGTCCAAACAATCTGGAGATCTACCCATCCCTGAGATAGACAAATGGAACTTGCAACAAATGTTGCACTGTGGAGTGGTCCTGCTCAGGGTTCCATGCACTCTTCTAGGTGACTCCATTCCAGTCCCCTCCCTCTGGTTTTCTCTCTCCTCCCCCAACAGCCAGACAGCCTGCCATGGCCACTGAGCATGCTCAGTCTGTGTTGGGCTGTTTTGGGGAGTTCCCCCATCCTTGGGGTCCCCTCCTGTCATGTGTACTACAAGGCCAGAGGCCTTGTGGTATGTAAGTTAATGCATTAGAAATAGTTTTAGAAAGTCAATGTCTCTGCGAGCTTATCTCTCTGTCAGAGTTTCTCACGGGAGTAGCTCTCTCACTCCCTGTTGTGGCCTTGCAGCTATAACAGGTTTCTCTGAGAACCTGGCTTTGGTACAATGGAAGGGGCTACTCTTGGAAGCTGTCACTCAGATTGTAGCATCATCGTAGTGGGTGGAGCAATCCCACCCTGTTAGCACATGGAAATGTTTTACAGGTCAGAGAACCTGTCTGTCAAGTGGTCTGTGGGAGACCAATCTCTTCCTATATAATAGCTGGAGCAAACCTGAAAAGGATGCTAGAGATAATCTTTTGATGCAAGGCCTGAAAACCCTCCTGTTGGATTTCATCTCAGTCTGGGACTTTAGAAGCACTCTAAGCATGCTCTTTCTCTTGCTATTTGGACTCTAGATTTCTAAGGATTGTATCATAGAAAGTACTGTGAGGCTTTTTATAGACTTGAACTTGTATTTGCTGTGTATTGTGTGTTTGTGGCCAGACTCAGGTGGCAGGGAGTTGCCAGTCCTTAGCAGAAGGATGGGGACTCCAGTGCCTGAGGTTTTACCTTCCCTGTAATCATGCTTGCCCCGGGTCAGCTCAGTGTTCATCAGGCTGGGTTTGATTAGTGCATAATTAGTCTCTGTCCAGCTCTGGTGGCTCAGAGCATAAGTGTTTCCCCCTCCCTGAGATTTTATTTAAGCTTTAGCCATGTCCCTTGAGGTGCCAATGTATGCGGTGTCTGGATGGTGGCTAACCCTACCCCCCCCCCGAGTGATTGCCAGAAGAATTGTATCAGGAAAGAAGCCTAAAGCTTTCTAAATATCATTCAGCTTTAAGTAGTGTTGTTTAGAGAATGTAACCGTTACACTTTTTATTGTGTGATTTCCTCAATAAAAAGAAGTCTCATCGACGTGAGTGTCTCGTGTCAGTTTGCCAACACATGTGAATGCCAGGGGGAACGGGTAAGCACACAACTCCTCCCAAAGGTGTTTTTGTACTTCTGCAAGACTTTGAATTCTTCCACACCTGCTGATCCCTGTCTCTTATGCTTGGGCGATCCTGTTCTGCCTACATACAGATCCAATCTTGTAGACTGATTTCACTATTGGTGCCATTAGGCCTTTGTCTTATCTTCAGTAATTTGATCAACTCTGGCAATGATTCATAATGTGTCCATAATAGACGTTTTCTTTTTTAATGCAGGAGCTTTTCTACATGAGGCATTTATTGTGTGCTCGTAGTCCCTTAGTCCCTGTTGTTTACTGGTTCTTTAGACAATATCGGGATCCTCCATTTTCGCTTCTGTTTTTAAAGAGCACTGGTGGGGGGGGGGAGTTAGAGCAAGGAAAATGAGGTATTATTTCTGAAAGTGAAAGAAAAGATAGTTTCCTACTTGTGTAGTTGCACTACTCTGCCATAGCACAGCACCACCTAGAGGTTATGTAATGGAAAAGCAAGAAAAGAAAAACTTTTTTTGTAGAGTTCAAATCTCAATTTTGTGATGAAACTGAAAGTAGATACAGTGATTAACAGCCTTGTGTAGAGAAGCAGTTGATTTTTGTCTTTTTATCTCCTTCCCTGAAAGCAAATAACATAATGGCTGAATTCGGACAACACAATAGTCAACTTGGGGGGGGGGGGGACAATCGTCAGTTGTATTGACTATCATGTTGTCCGAATGCTGCCATAGTCAACTCAGCGCTGATCCTAATCCACACCACGGTTGATTATTTATTACCATGTTGTGTGGGGAGTACCCCCTAGATGAACAACTGTAAAGTTGATTATTACTCCACCATTGATTAATGTGTTGTCCGAATGCAGCCAATGTTTTATCTGAATATGTTTTAATTTTGTAAAGCCGCCTTGAGTCCCAGCATGGGGGAAAAGCTGGGATACAAATAAATAAAGTAAACAACATATATGTGTGCTGATGACACCCAACTCTATCTCTCCTTTCCATCCAAACCCAAGGAAGCTGTTGTAGTTCTAAATTGGTGTCTGATGCCAGTCATGGACTGGATAAGGGAAAACAATGGAAGCTTAATCCTAAAAAGACAGAGGCGCTCCTAGTTAGCTGAAGGGTGGATCAGGGGAAAAGAATTCAACATGTGCTGGATGGGGTTACCCTACTCATGAAGACTCAAGCTCACAGTTTAGCCTTGAACCTGGATGCTGAAGTCTTGGCAGTGGCTGAGGATAGGGCACCAACTGAGCCCATTCAAAGAGATGTCTGATCTGGCCATGGTGATGCATGCCTTAGTTACATCCCATTTGGACTACTGTAACACATAGTTGCATTTGAAAACTGCTCAATAACTTCACATGATTCAGAATGCCATGTTGACCGGGGCTGGCTTCAGGGAGCAAGCAACTCCCATGTTACTACAGCTTCACTGGCTATCAGTCTGTTTCCAGGCAGAATTCAAAGTGTTGGTTCTGATGTATAAAGACTTATAGGGCTTGGGACCAGGCTACCTGAAATACTGCTTTTTTCCATATGGCCTGCTAGGGTCTTAAGATTTTGGGGAGAGCCCCTTCTTTTGAGACCACTGCCTTCAGAGACATGTTGGTTGGCAACATGAGAGAGGACCTTCTCAGGAGACAGTGGTTGGCTGTGGAACTCCCTGCCAAGGGAGGCTAGGCTCACTTCCTTTCTATTGTTCTTCCTTTGATTCAAGCAGGTATTTCACATGTAAGGGGGTCTGTTGGATTAGTTGCTGTTTTTATTCCATTATTGTTGTGTGGGAGCGATGTAGGACAACATAAATATCATCCACAATCAGTAATGTTTGAGAATGACCGAGCCTAGGGATGTCGGAGAAATCCACAATAGATTCAAATGAGATCAGAGTTCTATGAATCTTACCTGCAGATTCAGAAGCGGACCAGGTTTTTTTGAGTCATGCAGATTCCATGGATGCTGTGGATTTGTGGATTTCTTTAAAAAAAGTTTGGGGGGAGATTTGCACAAATGTGTACTTGCACAACTCTGCACTAGCACAAATGTGCATTTTCAAATGAACAAAATTCTCATACAAAAAATCCAATTTGGTCAATGAGTGGACAATAGAATGAAACATGCCTGGTAATTCATGAAACTCAGATGGAATGGATTTAATAAAATCCATACATCCGTAGCTTACATGAGCTTACTTTTAAGAAACTGGCACACTGGGGCCACCTGCCTACTGACAGTGAGCGTGGAGTGATATGCTAGCTCACCCCACAGTCACACCCGACTGCATCAGCAGCTGGCTGAGGCGGGGCATCAGCAGCTGGCATCCTCAGGCAGCTGCCAGGCCTTAGGGCCCACTGGTGTTGATGCCTGCCCATTCTGTCCTCACCCCATGATATGCAGTAGGTAGATACAAACTGCCATTTTACATTTCCCAGAATGCAGCAGAAGTTTAAAATGGTGACTCATAATCACCTACCACTGCTACCAGGTATGTCCAGAGCTGGGAGGGGCAACACAGGAGAAAGTCTATGGAAGCCACTTGGGCTGCCTCTACAAGAGGCATTTAAAGCTCTTTCAAGGCACATTAAAAAATTTACCTCTACAAGAACGGAGCGCAAATCGGGCATAGAGGCGCGTTTTCTCTCCGATTATGCGCATTATTGAATGCGCGTTAAATAGCGAGTTTTATTTTGCTCCGGCCGTTAAAGCGCATTTTGACTATGTGAACAAGCGATTCTCCGCATGTCAACAGTTTAAATCGCGTTTCGGTTGTCCAGTAATGCGCTTCGCCGCCTCTCGTACAGAGGTATTAGGCGTAAATGCGCTTCTGCGAATATGCACATAATCGCCTAACCAGGCGAAAAGGCGAATTCTTGTAGATGAGGCCTTGGTCAAGTTTCTCTCAAACTTGGAAACACCCCTAACCACAGGCCAGATAGAACCCCTCACCCACCCTTTGAAATACAGGGAGTTGTGCTTTGGGAATGCAAACCAAGTAGATAGATCCATTTCACTGTATTTTGCTGCAGTCACTCAAGGTGCAAAATCCTCAGGAGGATAGAATTGGCTCATGGCCCAGAACTGTTCATGAAAGAGGCAATGTTTTGGTATGTCCATACCTGTCTACCTTTGAGCTCCATGCAAATGTATATAATTTGCACAGTGAGTCCACTATGAAACTGCATTTTGGGCACATCTACAGCCTTCTCCCTTGGACTGAGCTCAGGAGAAACTTGTTTTGGGTTTTGGCAGAAGCTGGATTTGCACAGTAATTTCTTTAGCCCTTGTGTCAATCATGAAGCTATTCCCCCCCCCCCCCCGAACACATCGTCTTCTGGGAACAGGATTGTGCACACTGCAGATTGTCTTATAGTTATAACCATCTTGACCATCTGTTTGGAACAGTTTTTAAAGGGTAAAAAAAAGCAATCCCACTGAAGGAACCAGGACCTAGCTGACATTGGATTTAACCCATTGATAATAAATAAATAAAAATAAAGTGCAAACCCAGCATTTGTCCAGATTCACATGCAAGGCTCTTTTGCAGTAATCTCAGCAGTAACTGCTCCAAAAAGGAGCCCCTTTCTGGACTTGCTGGAGACTTGGGGAAGTGTTGATTGCAAGGAGGACACTGACAAGCATCAATCCAGTAGTTAAAAGCAAGAGGATTACATTGCCAATGGGAAATATTATTTCCCCCTTCTGCACTTCTAGTGCACCTATGTCTCTCACTATGGCACTCCCTTTGACAGCTGCAACATACAAGGCAGCTGCAACATACAAGGCAAGGCTACACATAGCTGACAGGCAGAAGTGAGTTCTTGTGCACTTGTGAAGGAATGGGGGGAATTACTCCATCTGCATGCTGCCAAAGCACTGGGGGTGGGGTGGGGAGAAAGGCAGTGAATAAAAAAGGGTAGAGATCAGAATGGGGAGGGGGTTGGGATGAGGAGACTAGACAGGTTCTGCTGCAAAGGCACGTGGGACACATGCCAGAGATGGCTGGAGGTTGAGCGTGAAGGAGGGGGAGAACAAGCTACAGCAAGCCCAGTTGTCAGTTGGGTGTACCGTAGGTTGTTCTGTGAATAGCCAACCCACTGTGGCTTAGTGTGATGTGTGAACCCTCCCATTGGCTACATCTGAGTGGAATTTCCTAAGCCACATTAATAAAAAACATAGCATTCCTGCCTGTGTGTTTGTTTCTCCCTGACAAATATCAAAGCACAAGGTGGGCCAGTTTCTTAAAGAAACCACTACCACTTGATCCAAAAGTGGATCAAATCTTTACAAGATAATAGAACTAGGTTTAATACAGGAAGATGGAGTTACCTGTATTTCTGTAAGACAGTCTGTAATTAGTTGTCACAGCTTCAGGCATCTAAGATAAAATTGCATGACAATGTTAATACTTTTATTGTAAAAATGTAATCAACATTGAAAAAAATGCCCTTAAACTTTTAAAAATTTGAGCCCTCCAAACATTTTAAATTTTGGACAGACCCAGTGGATGTAACTTTGGCACCTGCTTGTCCAGTGTTTTTGGATACTTTTAAATTTGTACAGTCCGATGATGTGGACAGGATCCTTGAAGAGGTAAGAGCCACCACAAATATACTAGATCCTTGCCCTTCCTGGCTCATAAAAGCAGCCAGAAGGGAACTGGCCGAGTTGGTGAGCGTAGTAGTTAATGCCTCCCTCTGTCAAGGCAGGGTTCCACCCTGCCTGAAGGAAGCAGTAGTATGACCTATGTTGAAAAAGCCCTCTTTGAACCCCAGTGTATTAGACAGTTACTGGCCAGTCTCCAGTATCCCATTTCTGGGCAAGGTATTGGAGCATGTGGTGGTCTCCCAACTCCAGGGATTCCTGGATGAGATGGATTATCTAGATCCATTTCAATCTGGCTTCAGACCTGGTTATGGGAAAGAAACAGTTTTGGTCACCTTGGTGGATGACCTACGCCGGGAACTGGACAGGGGGAATGTGTCCCTGTTAGTTCTGCTGGACCTTTCAGTGACGTTTGATACCATCGACCATGGTATCCTTCTGGGCTGCCTCGCTGGGATGGGTCTTGGAGGCACTGTTTTACAGTGGCTCCATTCCTTCCTGGAGGGGCAGGCCCAGAAGGTGGTGCAGGGGGACCTTTGTTCGACTCCTTGGTTGTTGGACTGTGGAGTCCGTCAGGGTTCCGTTTTGTCCCCCATGCTATTTAATATATAGATGAAACCATTGGAAGAGGTTGTCCGGAGTTTTCGGGTGCGGTGCCACCAGTATGCTGATGACACCCAACTCTACTTCTCCTTTCCACCCAATTCCAAGAAAGCTGTTTTGGTTCAAAACCGGTGTCTGTCGGCAGCAATGGATTTGATGAAGGTAAACAAATTGAAGCTTAATCCAGACAAGACAGAGGTGCTCCTGGTCAGTCAAAAGGCAGATCAGGGAATAGGGATTCAGCTTGTGTTGGATGTGGTTACATTCCCCCTGAAGACACAGGTTCGCAGCTTGAGTGTACTCTTGAATTCAACCCTGACCCTGGATGCCCAGGTTTCGGTGGTGGCCAGGAGTGTATTTGCACAGTTAAAGCTTGTGTGCCAGCTGCGCCTGTTCCTTGAGATGTCAGACCTGGCCACGGTGACACACGCCTTAGTTACGTCCCGTTTGGATTACTGTAATGCACTCTATGTGGGGCTGCCTTTGAAGAGTGTTCGGAAACTTCAGCTGGTTCAAAGACCTACGACCAGATTGTTGACTGGGGCTGGCTACAAGGAGCATACAACTCCCCTGTTAAAACAGCTCCACTGGCTTCTAGTCTGTTTCCGGGCACAATTCAAAGTGCTGGTTATGATCTACAAAGCCCTATATGGCTCGGGTACAGGATATCTGAAAGACCGTATTCTCCCTTTTGAGCCTGCCCGTCCCCTGAGGTCTTCAGGGGAGGCCCTTCTATCCATTCCGCCACCATCACAGGCACATCTGGTGGGAACTCAGGAGAGGGCCTTCTCAGTGGCTGCCCCGGGGCTCTGGAACTCCCTTCCCAGGGAAGCTAGACTGGCTCCCTCCTTGGTGTGCTTTTGGAGGCAGGCTAAAACTTTTCTGTTTCAGCAGGCCTTTGGGGAATAGTTCAGACCTTTGTGGATGTACTGCTTATAGTTCAGTTTTTTAATTATGTTTATTTAAAATGTAAAATTGTGCTATGTTTAATTATATTTTTATTTTTTGTATAACTCCATTTGTTTTAACTGCACATGTTTTAATTTGTAAGCCGCCTTGGGTCCTAGTATTGGGAAAAAGGTGGGATATAAATAAATATAATAACAATAAAAATGATTCTTAATATTTATATCTAGAAATAATAAGCTATCAACATTGACAGCTCTGACCCCATTGTCTGCTGGGGCCAGGAGAAGAGGGAGATCCTGGACTTCAGTAGAAGGCCATGGGGGATTCTGGTGTGTTTGAATTTGCATAGAACGCAAAGTCAAGTAATCTACAGAGTTGGTAAAAGAGATTGATTATGACTCCCCCCCCCCCCCCATATCTTGGAGTTTTCCCCAGGAAAATCCTTTTCATTGGTTCCAGCTACTATTTCATAGCAAATCTGGGGCCAAATGGGCATTTAAATCCTAGCGACTACTGACAGATGCTCCTTGTGCCACGTTTGTACTTGGGTACACAAAACAGAGTGCAAAAAATACACCCAGTTTACACCAAATATGAATGAGGAATGCATTTATTATTTAACGCTTTCTCCTTCCAAACATTTCTGATCAGGCCACCAACCTTTTCCCCATTGCAGATTGAAAATTTGGAACAAGAAAGCAGCACATATATTCATGTTTCATG
The DNA here is from genome assembly GCA_029215795.1 of Anniella stebbinsi. NCBI lineage: Eukaryota > Metazoa > Chordata > Lepidosauria > Squamata > Anniellidae > Anniella > Anniella stebbinsi. The sequence goes on along the minus strand of JARDYH010000001.1, from coordinate 243,942,730 downwards.
GGGGCCATGTGTACTTTGTAGCTGGCTATTTGTACTGAATAACAAGGGGGGGGAAGAAAGAAACAGAATGAGGAGTGACTCTCAATATCAAAGGAATCATAGTATTGAGGAGGGAGGGTATTGTTCCAATGCATTATTATAAGCATATTTTCTAACAAAGTCCTTGGATTAAAACTAGAAACTCCTTTTCCATTCATTAAAATGTTTTCAACAATCAGCTCAACTGATTTGACAAGGTTTATTATGTGTTCCCTTTGAAGGTAATGAGGTATAAAAGCACAATTTATAGGGTCCACATTTGAAATGGGAAACCCCATGTTATGTTGGGTTTCAGTGAGTATTCTAGCCATTGGTCCTGAACCAAAGTTCCTCACATCAAATGGTGGCCTTATCTGGAGCATCTATAACTGCCTTATCCAATATGGGTCCCTCTCATCATCTAAAATTTCCAGCCAACCCTGAATATTTGCCATGTTGGCTGGGTTTTTGGGGGGGGGGGGCGGAGGGATTGTAGTCCAACATATTTTATTTCTTTCATTAAAAAAAATTAGATTCTGTCTCTCTCCCCGCCCCCCAATGGAACTTAAGGCAGCCATAGCACTCAGTAGGTGGAGATTGGTTCTCTCAGCACTGTTCCCTGAAACCCTTACAGCTGGAGATGCAGGAGGAACTAAAGCCAGGATTTTCTGCATATGAACTGTGTGCCCTAGAACTAAATGATGGCCCTCCCGTGGCAGGTGCAGAGCTCCAGAACGTCCGGTGTTAGTCAATGTGTTGTTTTTTGGAACACTGAGTGTGGCTGACAACTGTAAAATATTTATACGAAACATCTTCCCATTTTGAAAACTAGTTTAGATGCGTAGCAACCATCTTTAATGAGATTGCTTGCTAGCAGCAAAAATAATACACACAGTCCCATAGGGCTAGGGCAAGGGAACATATAGCACCCCCAATGTCTCTGCCCAGCTAAAGTTGTGCTCCCCTGCATATACTCCATGCGTAGTGATAACCGAGAAACACTATTCCCTCCAGAACTTCAAGCACAACAATGCCTCCAAGAGTCAACGCTGCAAAATTGAGTGACTGGTGTGTGCGTCTGTGCACGTACCTTTATTGGGGATGGATGTTTTAACTTTCTTCAGAATGCAATGCCTTTCGATTGATTTTTTTGCATTTTGTCAACTGTATCTGTTATTTTGGGGGTTAAGGTTAGGCCTAAACTGCTCTATTTGAAGAAAATCCAGATAAAGTACTGGAGCACATCTTACATCTATCTATGCAATAATAAATTATGATGATGATGATGATGCAAGAGTACCTTTGTATTTTGCAGTCTCCCCAAACTCCTTAGGTATCAGGGCTGCTCTCACTCAATTATAATTGAAGCAATTTAATATTTACTTCAATAGGTGGGGTCAAACTATGGCGCTTTAAAAAAACACCAGATGACCCAAATAGATTGATATAAAATACCGGATAAGGGGATAGATCCAGAGTTGCCATTAGTAGAATTCTCTTTTCACCAGAAAAAGTGGGAGGGGAAGTGATTTTTGCAGATGATCTTTCTCCCCTATGCTAAGTAACAATTACCCAATATGAACTGATACCTTCTTTGACACAGATAATTTTTCTTCCTGGGAATCATTTTGATATCTTATCTTGCAAAGTATGGATTCCCTAACCTAATCTCTTGGCCAGTGTTGGGTCAGAACTGGAATGATTGTTATTATTATTTGCATTTATATACCGCTCCATAGCCGAAGCTCTCTGGGTGGTTTACACTTGTCACAGTTCAGTCACTTGTCATAGTTTCTTTTTCACTCCCTATCACAGTTATGCATGAAAACAAACATAGGTTAAAGAATCAATAAATATGCCCTCACCATTTGCCTCTGATTAAGAGCGTCATCAGACGAGCATTTTATGGCATGTTCATGACTGGCCACTCACGGTTCTTCATGGGACATTTTGATGACACGGGCTATAATAAGACTTGCTACCAATTCGTGATATGTGCAGGAGAAGCTGCATGATAAAAACACCCACTGAATGGGCAACATGGTCACATGGTCATTGTGGGACAGAAGCAGGAGGCAAAGCAATGGTAGGAAAATGAGATCCTCCCCCCGCCATCTCATGAGGCTACAATTGTCTATAGCTTTTGTTGACTAAGGGTGTAATCCTATGCATGTTTAGAAAGAAAAAATCCTACAACTCCCAGCATGCCAGAGCACAGGCAGAAGGGCTGGATGGGGCATACTGGGAGTTGTAGGACTTTTTTTCTGTCTAAACATGCATCAGAATGTGCCCTAATCTACTGATTAAACTTAAACCAATTACTGCTTGCAACGTAGCTAAAACTAACAAAACAGTCCTATACAAAATATTTTGGGCACAATCCAGCCAGCCATTAAGCACTGCTAATTTCAATGGGAGATTTAAGTATGTGTTTAAATATGTCCTATTGAAATCAATGGGACTTAAAAGCACTTGCACATACAAGATGGATTGGCTGATGAAAATCCTCTGCATGAAGGACAGGAACCTAAATATAGTTGGCTCAGATTTCTTTGGATGCTGTCCAGAAAACCTAAGCCAGCATGGAGAATGCTTCAACAGAAAGATGTGTGTAAATCATCTGTGCGCAGACATAATATAAGAACCACTGATTCTATAAACCAATTCAGACATTTACCTGGGAAAACATCCATCATATGCAGTGGTGTAGTGGAGCCAGGTCTCACAGGGATGTAATACCAGTATCTTTTTATTAGCTATGATGCTAACATCATCTGCCACCCCCATCCTCATGATTCCTGCTGCAGTCCTCACAATATCAGGAGAGAAATTATTTTTCTAGCAACAATATATTCCCTGTGGTAATGCAAAGTATTTGGGAGTGGCTTGACCTTGAATGGGCAGTTAAGGCCTATTCGCTTTACAAAACACCTGCTCCTGTGGAAGATGAAAACTGCTAGAACTAGTTTGTTGCTATGGAGCCATGCAGCAGCCTGAATATTTGGCCTCCCCATGCAGGTGCTGCAATGGGGACTGCCACAATGAGCAACTGCCTTTCAAAATTTACCACTACAACACTTGTATCAGTTTATTGATCTGGTCAACAGACCTCACAATAGGTCTGCAAATATTTGGCTCCAGAGATAACAGAAGCTGGGTGAATGCCTAATGCAAAGGGAGAGCAAGTCTTATTTGCTGCTGCAAGTGAAACTTGACCATCTATACCTTTAATACTATTATTATTATTATTATTATTATTATTATTATTAAGGACCTTATCAGCACCATATAAGAAAAGCAGTGATGGGGAGAACCCTAGACTGTATACTTTGTCATTTCGCATCTTCACCCATAGACTTACATATGGATTTAAGTGGACCAATGTTAAGTAACTGGATGGAGAGACAGGGAACATTAAGTGAAGCCAACGTTTCAAACTAGGGCCCAGACCTTGGCTTCTTTGGGATCCAGGCCTGCCTCAAGTCTCAAAACTGCAGCTGCCACACATTTGAGGACACCATAAATTGCCCATAGGAAGGCAGTTTGAACCTTTCCAACATTGGATTTGTAGCTCAGAACCCAGATTTGAGTGAGCAAGTGATAGAGATGTTAACTGCAAGTACTCATATAAGGTGATGGAACAATTTGCGCAATTCATTCTCCAACTTGGTTCCCCATCTGGGGGTACTCAAATCCAGCCAATCTCAAGAGTTCCCGAATGGTCATAAATATTTAGACTGATCAAGTGGTTTCCCATGCTTTCCTTCTCCCTCGTTTGATTTGCCTTATGGGGAAAGAAAGAACTCCATTGTCTGAACTGCTTTATTTAATGTCTTACTGGGACTGGCTCCAGATTTGAGGGGGCCCTGGGCAAAGCAACTACCAATCAGGCTCTCTTATATCCGTGGGTCCTGGTGGGCTTCCCTGGCTGTGGTGGCAGCATGCCAAGCAGTGCTGGGAGTGTAGCCACCCTTTTAATTGTTCACAGTGTCCTAAAGAGACACTAGGTCAGGGGCATTATGGGAAATTTAAAAGGAAATTTTGATCCAGCCACCTGGTACTGTTTGGAATGCTGGGCCATATTTATTTTTTTAAGAGATAGATTTCAGAGTAGATGGACCCTGGGGCCCTGGCAGCTGCCCAAGGATGCCAGGCATTGACTCTGGCCCTAGGTTTTACCTTGGGAAGTTCACTGATTTTGAAGAATGGCAAAGTTGGTTGTATCCATACACATGAGTAGGGATGTCAGAGAAATCTGCAACAGATTCAAATTAGATTGAATTTTTGTGAATCTGACCTGTGGGTTTTGCAGCAGACCAGCTTTTTCTGTGTTCCACAGATTCTGTGCACTAATATACCACTTTTTTGTTTTACTTTTGGTGGGATTTGTGCAATTTTGTTTGTTTGCAAATGTGCAACCATGCTAAATTTTGTTAGTTTGCATGTTTGTGGCCAGGCTTAACAGTTTAAAATGTTTTAAATGTCAGCTGTTTTATGTTTATGGTTTTAAATTTTGTATATTGTCTTTTTAGTGTTCAATCTTTTAATTTTTGTAAACCTCCCAGACAGCTTCAGCTATGGGGTGGTGTATAAATGTAATAAATAATAATAATAATAATAATAATAATAATAATAATAATCTGCATGTGCACATTAGTCAGTGAGCAGAGGACAGGATGAAAAATGCCTGGCAGTCTGTGAAATACAGATGGAACAGATTCAACAAAATCCACACAACTCTACACATGTGTAATTAGCGTAACATCCAACCATTTCAGAAGAGTGTTGCAGATATGGATTTATTGATGCACATGTATAATGGTATGATCACAGCTAAAATGCTATACAGTAGAGTACGCACAATCAATGAATTTCTAGTATTAAGTTACACAAATCTTATAAACCCATATAATAGCTGTTTTTGTGAATGTCCATGAGGAAGTTTGGTTTGTCAACTGGAATGGCTGTGTAGTCTTGGCTGGCGTGCAAAGATGGCCATATCTAGGATCATTCTATAAAAAACAAAGGGTTAAATCCAAAGTTGTGTAGCAGAAGTCCTTTAGTGCAGTGGGACTTTCTCCCCCACCCAACCCTGAAGCCTTCCCTGGCTCCCAAAAATCTCCTCTGGAGGATTTCCCAGCCTTCCGAAGCAGAGTTTGAGGACACACTGGTGGGTGCAGGAAAAAACGGAATCATACCCCTCCTGATTCTGTTGACGGACCTGCTTCCACCAGTGGAACAACATTGTTGGATAAAGGTCAAACAATTTCATATAATATCAGTACCTATAACTAGAAGCCAGAAGACCTTGAGAGGTACATACTGTGCTGTCTTGACTAATTGTGCAAAGAAAGGATAGCAAAGATGACCCGAAGCCTATAATTTGGAGATGCTATCTCACTCCCGTAAGACTACATCAGATAGATAAAAAAAATTCAATACTATGTTGGAGGGGCTGTCAGGAAGTGGGGACTTATTTCCATATGTGGTGGACATGTGAGTATGTACAAAAATTTTGGAAAAGAGTTTTTAAAGAAATAAGTGAAATAGTGGCTAATCAAGTGGAAGCAAGTCCAAATATAGCTTTATTATCGCTGTTTGATAAAGAATATGGGAATAAAAGTATAAGAGAATTGATAAATAATCTCCTGACACCGGCTAGATTAATGATAGCAAAGAATTGGAAAATAAAAGGGAATTATAGTATAGAAGAATGGTATAAGGGGGTGTGGGATATTGCAATAAATGACAGATTAACAAGTAAAATGAAAGTTAGGATGGGATTATCCAAGAAGAATGATTTTGATAGTATTTGGGGTCCATTTATAGATTATGTGTTAATAAAGGGGAGAGGTTGTACACCTTCAAAAGAATCTTTGCAATTTTGGAAAAATGTATAATATATTAGAGCAATGCAGGTCTCAAGGGTAGGGGAGCATGGGGGGATGTTAAAGTTTTGGTTATGTATTATGTTTATTTTATGTTGAAATAATAAATAAATAATAATAAAAAAAGATGACCCGAAGCCTAGATCCTAGAAAGGGGAGAAGGATAACAAAATAATAGTGAGTTAGTCAGAGGGGGGAGGAGAGAAAGACTATGCATAATCAGAATGCGCCTCAGCAAATTCTGAAGGGGAAAGCAACGTTACACATTTTTGAGCTAAGAATAATGGCATAATTACCTGGGAGGCAACATCCTGGTTATTTTACTGGCGCCATTCAATACTACAGTTCATGATGGTCCCAAATACCACCTAGGTCATATTCTATTAATGTTTTGCCTTGCACATTGCGCCATAAGATTGGGATATGAGGTTCAAAAATGTGTACACAAGTTAAATATACCACCCTCCAAATGCCTAAATGTTTATAATTCCTTTTTTTTGTTGTTGTATATAAATCTTTACTGTAAGTGTTTATAATTCCAACATGCAGTAGACATTAGCAAATGGGTACTGCTGTGGGGTATATTAGCCTACCAGTTCCAGTGAAATATGTCTTCTGGACATCTGGGATAATGGATGCTTCAAGACAAAGATCTCCTAGCAGTACAAATTAAAGGGCATTGTGAATCTCTTCTGTCTTGTCCTCCTTAATATATTTTTCCTAGTATGAAAAAAATATATCGAAGAAGTGGTTGGTAAAATATGGGAGGGTTAAAAATGAAAAATGGCATTATTTGGGAACTCCCCAATCATCACAATATTCCATGTTCAAGGCAGGATTGCAGAATAACAGTCTCATCTGGAAACACCCTATAGCCAAGCCCCATTATCTAGAAGTTCTTTTGCTCAGTTTTAATTTTTAGTCCTTGGACAACAGGTAAACAAATGCAAGTTTACAACAACTGACACAGGGGTTTTGTTAAAATTAAAAGATAATTTATGATGTAACTAGGCGTTAAGAGCAATGAGTGTGAGCATCATCACCACTTTCTATAGTGATGAAAACCATATAAGGAAACCCCTGTCTCAATACATATAGATAAAATGCATGCATGCATTTATTTCACTCTTGGCTCACAGGATGGAGTAAGCCTAATTGACTTTTCTGGCCTTCCAAAAATCATTGAAATTTCTTCTCTGTGTGTGAAAGTTACTGAGTTTTGATTTAGATGTTTCCTCAAATGTGGCCCAGTGGTTGGTACACACAAAGGCACCAGCCCAAGAAAAGAATGAAGCAAATGCACACACAACATACTGTGCCATATTAAAGAATTTTTGAAACAAAGACTTTAAGGTGTCATTTGCTTCTTGTTACTCATCTTTGCAAACATCTCTTTTCTTCCCAGGCTATGTCCTGATGTGTTTGCATTAGCAGCCTGTGGATTTTTGAAACTCGCTGGAACAGAAATTCATATAGGCCAGTATAGTTGGCTCAGTCCTAGAAAACAGCCAAAAGCAAAAATCTTACAGAAAGAAATATATTGAGCGAAATAACATGAGCTTATTCAACACACACACACACACACACACACACACGCCCACACACAAACGCCCACAGTTTCTTGGCAAACAACATGTGTGGACCGATGCAGCTTTTTGGCAAGATGCCGGGAATAATTATTGCACCTACTTTAAAAACAACAACAACAAACATTTAATGGATAAGATGCAACTTTGCAACAATTACAAAGAAAATATTTTTCTTTCATTATTTTTGAAATTCGTTCCACAAAGATTCCAATATAGCTGTTGCCCGAGGGGCGCATAGACATGATATACCAGGAAATGTATTTTGTAAACAATTTCTCACAGCGATGGAAAATGCTTAAATATTAATTCGGTCATAATTGGCAAAGAAGCAATTAAAACACTACCAAGCTGACTTTCTCCCTTCTTCTTTTTCTTCTTTCTTTCTCTCTCCCCTCCCCCACTCCATTTATCCACAATGTAGAAAGTGAATGTAAAACAATAGATCCCTGAGCTGCCCGGAATTCTAAGCTGAACTTGCCTTAAAGCTACAATATGGATTTAATTTATATGCAAATGTAAGCAATAAAAAGGCAGGCACTGTCAAAGTTATAGTATTTTTTAGGAGATGCTGCTAAACTGGCACATAAACGGGAATTGTGATTTCAGTGTAGGAACTAATTATTATCGGTCACAGTGTTACCTTTTTCGTTTAATCTTCTCTCTCTCTCCCTCTCTCTCTCTCTCTCTCTCTCTCTCACACACACACACACACACACACACACACTTTTACACAAAAGTGGAAATTACTTTTTTCAGAAGAAGGGAGAGAGAGAGAGAGAGAGAGAGAGAGAGAGAGAGAGAAAAGGAAACCAGAATACTGGGGATGACTGACTGAGAACAGTCAGAAATATCTTGTGTGAGATCCAGCATCAGGTTAATTTCACAGTCTCGCTTTTTGACTGTTGTGTGTCCTGAGCTGACCAGCACCATGCAAGGCTGATCAAAGGCCCATCGGAAGCATCAAGTAGAGCTAAACGGGGCTCAAGTATGCTAATAGAGAAGCTAAATGTACTTTAATCCTGTTATAATACAAGGTAACTCAGAGGCAGCAAAGGACCTTGTTCTTGCACCCCCAGCCCCCGCGCCTCCCTCAGTGCTTCCAGGACCCCTGCAAATCCTGAATAGAAGTTGCTTCCTTTTGGGGGGGGGGGCTGTTCCTGGTGCTGCTTGGCTATGGGTTTCTCAGATGCATACATAGGCCCCTCCTTCTCCGTTTACTAAGTGTCAACAGTCGGGTGAGCAAGGCCTCTGAGCTCCTTAGATCAGTACCCTGTGACCTTCCACATTTAAGAACAGACCATTAGGCTAAGCTTTCCAGCTGTTGCCTGAATTATGAGGGTTTTTTTTTCCTTCAGAGGAGGACAGAGCTTAGTGGAACACTAGGCAACAGTTTTATATTATGTCCCCATTACCACCCAGCTTGCTGTGCTGAGCATCATGCAACGAAGGAGGCAACAAGGCAGCATTTTCTTTCCACACTCTTCTTCTTGCAACACAGGAGCAAAACAGGAGCAGCTCCTGTAAAAAATGACCCCAAATATTGCAGTGGTCCAGGTTCACTACATCATAGGGTGGAATCATGATCTATTTTCTTGTTTGGAAAGGGAAACAAAGTCGACAAAATTCAATTGCACCTTGAGAATAAAATAGCTTTCTTCCTCACCCATTCTGAATTTAGCGTCCCTTTTTCCACCTTTCAGTTTACGTCTTTTGCCTGAAGCTTCCTTAACCAGGGACACACACACACAAACACACACACACACACACACACACACACACACACAGAGAAAGAGAGAGAGAGAGAGAGAAAGACGAAAGAAGAGTAAAAACAAACCAAAACCATGTATCGTTAATTATAGTTCTGTCTATGAAATGATATGTTTTGGTGGGGTGGCCCACCAAACTGCATATGTGAGCCCCAGATGATAAAAGACTGATGTAATTTTCAAGCCAGCTAACTGCCTCAACAACTGTATCAGAAGATTAAAAAAAACAAAGGTTTCATTGAAGCATTACCTCCCACCATGCAGCTGAAAATCTTATGGCTGGAGTAAATGATCCTAAATATCATTCTGCTAAGTACAAATTACATACTGGATATATAGAGTTGTAATGGTGTATTTCCTAGATCTGTTTTGTTTATGTGAGAACACCCATGTAAGAGAGAATATATATATATATATACACACACACACACACACACACACACACACATACACGGCTTGTATATGGAAGCAAAAAAAAAAAAGGAAAGAAAAGGAATTTAGCCTTTCACAAAACAATGTTTTGTTCATATTAAATGGCTTCTTTCATATTAAATTACTACCTGCCCCCCCATCCTTCTGCCCCAAAGGAAGTATTGAGTCCCATAAATACTCCATCCAGTAGATCCTTCTGAAATGTAGGGTAAGGTATCAAATCCTAACCTAGTGAACTATTATGCTTATATTCCCAAGCATCACCTCTCTGTGTTAGGAGTGTTTGGGTAACTTTTAGGTCTGCTGAAAGTGTTAATTGGAAAAATAATGCTCCACAATAGGACTTTGCAAATGTAAAATTATCTTTCAGTTGCACTGGGTTGTGGTTCTTTAATGGAGCATGTGTGATTTTAAGGCCACAAAAGTAATATAAATAGTCATAAAATGCTTAATGATTAGCATTCTTTCTGATTCTTGAAAGGATCAATAAAATATTAAGTTAACACTGAAAGTGCAGAGTAGTCTATGAATGGGTTTATGCTTGCTTTACTTTGAAGGCTGTAGATTAACTACCCCATTGTCTATGAGAAAGAGTGAGGAAGAAAAAGCGATCACAATAGCACAGAGTTCTCAAACCGGTGGTAATAATGCTATGTTTATTCCATGAGGTGCCTCGCTTCAGGAGTCCACATCAACCCAAAACTGCACTGTGCAAAATAGACAAGTAAACAAAACAAAAGCAAACAAAGCAAAATCAGAAAGCCTCCCAAAGCCAGCTCAAACTTTTTCAGTTCTTGCCACATGCGATGGGTCGCTCGGGAAATCTTTTGCTGAGAAGGACGTCCAACAGAAATTCATGGTAACCATTGAATAATGGAAAAGCAACCGAAATGGTTTTTATAGGACCCATTGCAAGTATCACAAACTGAATATATAATTTTGTGCATGTGCAAAAACAAATCTTAATCTTTTTTCACATGTCTCTGATGCCTTCTAAGAAGAATAAAGGTAATATTTTAACATTATATGGCAGATATATAATGAGTCTGAGCTGATATGTCGCACTGTAACTTTCATAGAAAAGCATCCAATTCCTATTACTCCCATAGGCATGTCTACTCTCACTCCCTCATTAAAATTAACTTCAAAATAATTCTTTTACGCTATATATATATATATATATATATATATATGTTTGCTAATTGAAGGCTTTCTTTCTTTTTTGTTGCTTTTGTGTGTGCGTGTTATGAACTTTGCAAAGAAAAGAAATGAAAGTCATAGCTTTCCTTTTTCATAAAAAGGCTTAGAAGAATGCCATACAGTGCAACTGAAAACTCTGCACAATGGTATGTTTGTTCTTAATGTTTATAAATTATAGGAGAAAGTTTTACATCTTAGCAAACATATTCAATATTTTGATAACATGCAGCAAAATATTATTAGTCTAATTAGTCCTCCTCCATTCAAATAACAATTTATAATGGGGAGTTAACAAAAATTCCCCCCAAACCCTCCACACAATGAAAAACAAATCTGTGTCCATTCACTCCTTTTCAGATTGATAGTAATACCAGATCTAGTAAGCAAATGTTACACAAATTTATACAAAACATAACCAATCAAGTGATCCCTGGCAGTTATGGCTAATCAGTGCAAAATTGCTGCATTCGAAATAATCTGTGATTAATGCTTTTTTCATGCTTCAGTATTACTTTATCAAACATGTATTATTTTCTGAAGCTGCATTCAGTTTTAAGTAGGTTATATACTTTTATAGGCACAATTTTGTAAGAAACAACAAGAACAACAAGAACACCCTCCAGAACTGTGAAGTTAAATGCAGTCCCAGCGATGGCAAAAATATCCAACAACTCAACGTTGTAATTGCGGTGCTAAAAGTTATATCACAATAACTTCTGTGGCCAGTAACATTTAACCAACATTTCCTAATTCAGGCAATATTTCTAGGGCAATGTATGCACACCAAAGCAAGGTGAGTTCCTGATAACCAAGGGCTAATCATGGATTCTCCAACCTTATCATTAAAATCTTGTAAGTACCCAGGGCTGAAAAGGATATCTTACAGGAGGTCTGTGGCTGGATCTTCCAATTTGTTTTTCTTTAAAAAAGCCACAATTTTTATCTGGGCAGTGGTGCTTGGGTAAGGGCTTTAACCCTTCCCCCACATTGTTTTCCAATCTAGTCCTCCCCTTCCAAAAGAACTATTAGCTCTTATATGGGAAAAATAGGGATGATACAGGTATCTGTATGTTTTGACGAGAGATGCGAATAGAAGCTTGGGGGGAGGTCAGAGAAGTGTTTTAGATCAGGAAAACAGTGTGGAAGAAAAGGTTACCCCCCCTTCCCCACCACTACTGCTCATGGCCACTTTAAAGTAAACAAAATAGAATACAATGGGAAGATCTAAGCACAGGTCTCCAATGTCACATGTGTTTCAGTCTAATGCAAGATGTAAATTGGAGCATGAAAGTCCCAATGGCTTGCAAAAGTGATAAGCACAGTGGCCAGGATACAAAGAGCTACTTTAGGTGTGTCCAAGGGGCTTGGAAATGCCCAGCAGAAGCTTTGATTCCCCACCACCATCCCTTTGGACAGCACACACACCCTCTCCCTTCTCATGGTATATCACACACTGCTGTGGGAGTTCATGACTTTTTTCGAAACTGTTGTGCCATGTGGCATCGAGGGACTTAAAAAACAAAACAAAACCCCACACCAGCCAAACATGGCCAAGGCGACGTGGAAAGGACTAGTTGTGCAGTTCTTTGGATTCCAGCCATTAAGGGTGCTTCAAGACCAGGCTTTTACAACTCTGCCTCATTCATGGAGTTTTACAGGTCTTCCAGATGATGTTGCCTTCCTCTTGTAATCCTCCTGTGTTTCCCCATGGCTTTTTTTTTTTAACTGCAGAAAATCCATTAAGTTTAAAAAAGTCAAAATACCCGCACAATGCCTAATGACTGTTAACATTAGAAACCTTCAACCTGGAAGTACCTTAAAATGAAATTGGGGGGAAGGATTTTTCTACAAAACAAGTAATAATTCCCAGGTCTGGAGCAAAAACCGGCCAGTCCTCCCTCAGTTATTATTGAGCTGTCATTTCTACAAGCATTCATATTTAAAACTCCCCAAGCTGGGACTTAGCTAGAATAAATTGATATTGTGCCTATAGTGAAATATCCACTCTATTCTGAATGATAATCAGGATTGTTTATTTATTTATTTATTTATTACATTACCAAACCATCCAATAGCCAAAGCTCTCTGAGTAGTTCACAACAATTAAAAACCATAAAATTCTGGATGATAAAATATAATATACATTTTAAAAATTTAAAGTTACAGTATAAAATAGTCATAAAAACCAAAATCAAACCTAGCAGCAGTGCAAAGATTTAAAGTACAGAAACAAGTTTAAAACAACAGAAATGGAAAGACTGAAATGCCTGGGAAAATCTGGTGCTGAAAAGAGCAGAAGTTAGGTGCCAGGAGAGCCTCTCCAGGGAGATTATTCCACAACCCTCTTCTTAGCCACCCATCTCACTTCTTTTGGCAGGAGCTCCTGGAGAAGGACCACTGAAGATGATCCTAGTAGTATGCTATCTTGGTTTCAAGGCTACTAATTCTGAGTTTACCAACAGTAGGTGAACACAAGGCATGCCAAACTATCTATGTTTTGATTCTCTCTCTCTCTCTCTCTCTCTCTCTCTCTCTAACCATCTATGTTTTGCTAGTCATATATTTTGCTGTAATAATTTTCCTAAGAAAGAAAAAGGGTGAATGGTTTTGCAACAATAACTTTGCTATGACAAATATGGCCCAAATAAGCTGATGATAGTCTGGTAGCTAGATGATTAACCCAGGACTTGGAGTTCTGCAAGACAAGAAAGTCCAGCTTTAATGATACGTCCCTCACATCCAGCATTTGGATTGTTAAGGTGATGCCTTTTATTGTCTGTTGGTGTAAGATTTCATATATTTTTAAGCTCTGCAGACATCTTCAGTGCAAAATGAACTACAATTCTCAGCGATGAATTTTCTAAGGCCAAGTTCTGATCTGTTGCACTAGACTAAAAGAGATGTCCCTGATAAATGTACAAATAACTCAACCATCTGGTTGGTTAAATGTCATAACTATCGAGAGTTGTGTCAGCATTCAAAGCAGATCCAGGAAGTTGCATGAGCGCAACAAGGTGCCTGGGCAAACCCCTCACCAGGGAAGGCTACCATTAGCACGGGTGCCTGGGTGCAAACCACTGCTTTCAAGCATGTGCAGTGTGATGGCAATTGATGTGTGGCAGCTAGCCAGTTGTGCACAGATCTCCCAAATAAACACACTGTCAGAAACTAAAGCAAAACACATCACAAAAACCCAAAGTGGAAAGATCATACTTACCGTCCTTTAATTTGGCCTGGAATGCCTTGGATTAAATTTCTGAAGAGCCATGCCTCATGTTGAAGAAGCTTCCAAAAAGAATGTTCTCCCTCCCTCTATATGTGTGCATTCATCTTGCGCTGCTTTTTGGTTTGGTTTGGGTTTTTTTCTTTTTCTTTTTTATACATGTGTGAGAAAGTACTTCCAGCTTTATGGATTGCCCGGAACATTCGTCAAAGATTGACTTCCATCAGCCTCATTGCTATTGCTTCACTATGAAGTATTAATTGGTACATCGTTTGGCAACACAGCTAGGCACCACTTAACCACTCATGTTATCACAATAAATTGTAAATTAATAAACTGCAAAAATGTCATAATTATAAACTTTAAAAAACCAAAAGAAACCACAGGACTACTGCACTTTGTGACAGTAGCCAACCGGAATCTTGCTTCTTTCTTGCTTCTTTCTTGCTTCTTTCTTGCTTCTTTCTTTATTTGGCCAGCTGAAACTTATATGATCCTCCAATTGTCCCTGTTTTCAATGTGTTCTGGTCCCTGTCACTGAGCTCCATCAGATGAGCATTTTATTGCATGCTCGTTACTGGGCACTCGTGGATTTTCATGGGTTCCTCTCACCACATTGTCTGCCTCCTACGTGCCTCCTGCCCCTTCTAGCCTTCTTCGTGTGACAAAAAATCACCCCAGTAAGTCCAACTTATTTTTAAAGACGGAACTTGCCGCTATCTCCTACTGTGTGCAGGAGAAGGAGCGCGATCAAAACGGCCCACTGAATGGGCCACCTGTACGTTACCTACTTCCTCTTTCAAAAGAGGAAGTAATGAGGAACAAACATGTCGGCGGATAAGCAATGGCAAGGAAACACAATTTCCCCCTGTGTGATAATGCTCACTGGTAAACTTTTTTTGCTTTTAGATTTTATTTATTTATTTATTTGTTTATTTATTTATTATGGATATCACCAACCAACATCAAATGTGTGTTACATATACAAATCTAGCACTACATCCAAATATTAATAGGAGAATTACATAGCAACTGAATATGTATCTCTTACCTTCCAAGTCAGATAGCAATAAACACACCTATACTATGCAACCCATTCCCCTATCTCAATGTTTTATTACTTTTTTATGTTGGTGGTCCCATCCTGTGGTCTTTAGTAGTTAAATCTTTGTGTGTGTGTGTGTGTGTGTGAGAGAGAGAGAGAGAGAGAGAGAGAGAATGCATCTTGTCTCTAATCACATAGCGTATAAAATTATAGGGTTGGAAGGGACCTCTCAGGTAATCTTGTCCAACCCAATGCTGATAAAAGTGTGTGCATGAACATTAAGGCACCATTCAGTGTAGAACCTGCAATTTCACCTTCTGCAAACAGTAGCTGAGGTATATTTTGAGTTGTTGATAATGTATATAGGGCAATTATGTTTTCTTCACCCCTTGACTCTAGTATTTCTTTAATCCAAAGAACAAACACTCCCTTGGCTTTTAAAGCAGTAAAGGAGAGGTGATGGGAGAGTAAAGGAATAGAGCTTGATGGAAACTGATGGAAAATAACTTCCATCAATAATAAAGTGATGGCTGGAATGGAGGGGGGTGAAGTGAGGCCCAGGGCAGAGACCCTTGATGTGAGGATACACAGATTACAAATCTTTTTCTATCTTCATCTGTAAAATGTGGAAGGTGATGTGAACAGTGTTCTGAGCTTGGCCTATGCTGGATCCTGCAGTTAGGTCAGCTGAACAGACAGATTTTAAAGCCAACATGCTTCAACTCTGGGTCTTGAATAGCTGGAATAAGAGTGCAGATAAATAAGGAAGATAATAATAATAATAATAATAATAATAATTATTATTATTATTATTATTATTATTATTATTATTTATAACCCGCCTCTCCCTACGGATCGAGACGGGGAACACAATACACATACAAGCATGACAATGGAGTGTGCCTGCTTCTAATCCACATGTGCATTGTTCATTTGTATCAAAATTACAGAAGTAGGGCAATTGGACATCTTCCTGTAGGGCCTCTCCATCCATGCAGAGAAGAGCACAACCACTAGAATATATTGGAGAAGGATCTGGGATGCCCACCACGGTTTCAGCAAACAAGATCTTCCTGGGATTGGTGGGAAAAGCATTATTTAATATTTACACTTGTACATAAAAATGGAGGCAATATGCATAACATTTGCGTATGCTAATTTATATGTATACGTGAAAGTTTAGAAACAATTATTTAAACAATTTAAAGCCCTACATGGTTTGGGTCCAGGTTACCTGCGGGATCGCCTTCTCCCATACAATCCGCCCCGCACGTTTAGGTCCTCTGGGAAGAATTTATTACAGTCAACAAAAACTAGACTGACAACTGTTACCCAGAGGACCTTCTCTTCTGCCGCTCCCAGATTATGGAATGACCTGCCGGGAGAGATCCGTGAACTTACCAGTCTTCAGGAATTTAAACGATCTATAAAGACTGAGCTCTTCCGGCAGGCCTACTCAGATGAATTTTAAGTGTTTTATTGGTGTTTTATTGGTATTTTAATGATATATTGGTTTTATGTATTTTTAATTAGTTTTGTGTGTTTTATGATGATGTTGTTCCCCGCCTCGATCCAGAGGGAGAGGCGGGTAATAAATAAATTTATTATTATTATTATTATTATTATTATTATTATTATTATAAAAATGGAGGCAATATGCATAACATTTGCGTATGCTAATTTATATGTATACGTGCAAGTTTAGAAACAATTATTATAACTTTAATAGAAATGCAGTACACCTCCCCATAGTGTGCCTGCCCTTTTAGTCAGCTGCCCGGGTACTAGCGACAGACGTGCAGCAGTTCTGATGGGAAGCAGAATTGGACAGGACAGTCGTCCAAACAGAGGACACCTTCAAATAGAGGACTATCCTATGCAAAAGAGGCCACCCTGTTTTTCTTTTTCAATATGAATTAACGCTGTTTAAAGAAGGCAAAATACTTATTATTTATAGTTTATAAAATGTACACAAAATAAAATCAAGGGTGTTAAGGTTCATGTGTGATTTGCTGTCTTCTATGGCTGCTGTCCCAACTTAGCTAGTGCAGCAGCAATACTGGCAGGAGACACTCAAGAGTTAGAAGAGGGAGATCAGGTTCAGATAAGATATTCTATCATTTCCACAAAATGCTACCTGCTTCTTATCTTTCCATGTTCTGGAATGATACCCCCTTTTTATCCCCTTTCACTCAGTAATTGCCTGTTGGGGCACGTAGATTAGCAGTTAATGGGAAGGAACATTGATGCACCGTCCCAGTGTCACTGGGCTTGAAGACGGCTTGGAGTGGAAAGCTAATCTGGGAGCTTCTATGTTGCAGGCATAGAGTGATTTATTTTAATTAACTGCTAATGACTTCTGGAGGATAGGATGCCTATAATAGATGGTGTTTAGCATTTCCTGGTCTCTCAGATTCAGAACCTTAGGTTGCTTCTAGATCCACAGCTGTCCCAGAAAGTCCTTTTCTATTTGATTAAGACCAAGCAGTCATAATCATTCACAGCTTTTCAATCTAAAGCTAGACTACTATAACATGATCTATGCTGGTCTGCCCTTGATGACTATCCAGAAAATTTAATTCAACATGGAGCTGTCTTTTAAATTTATCTTTTTCCTCCTCCTCCTCCTCCTCCTCCTCCTCCTTCTCCTCTTCCTCCCAACTTGGTTGTCTCCCACCCCTTCACCAGCAACAACTATGATAATAGTAGTGTTCCCAGTGATGTGACCAGGTTTATGCAATGCTTGATATTAGGCTGACCATATGAAAAGGAGGACAGGGCTCATGTATCCTTAACAGTTGTAGAGAAAAGGGAATTTCAGCCAGTGTCATTTGTATGCAATTAGTTCCTGGTGAAATTCCCTCTTCATCACAACAGTTAAAGGTGCAGGTACTATAATAGAGTGACCATATACAAAAGAAGGCAGGGCCCCTGCAACTTTAACTGTTGTTATGAAGAGGGAATTTCTCCAGGAACTAATTGCATACAAATGACACTGGCTGAAATTCCCTTTTCTCTACAGCTGTTAAAGTTACATGAGCCCTGTCCTTCTTTTCAGATGGTCAGCCTACTTGATATTGTTATTATTGCTATTTCTAAATTCTGAATTTCATTGTTGTTGTTATTGGTTAAAGAAGCCTAAATATGAATAAATCATAAAATAGCTCCCAAAGGATGATTTGAGTTGTCAATCGCTGAGTGCTTTCCTGTTCCTAAACACTGCGGGATAACTTTAGTCATTTTGATTTTGAAATCACTGATACCTAAACTTATGCAAGAGCCCTCATCAGTGCTCTTGAGCTCCACTTTGGGTCTTGGAAGTATCCCAGTACTTTCAAGCATCTCCAGTCTGAAAAGAAAAGAAAACCTCTGAACTGAACTGAACATCAGTCTGGTTTTGTTTAAGCGGCTTATCCAAAAATGAAATCCTATAGTATGCACTGCTCTATAGGAGTGCAAACCTAGAGTTTGCACTGTTCTGGATTAGTGCAAACTAGGGATATCAGAGAAATTTGAAACAGACTGAAATGAGTCTGGATTTCTTGTAATCCCATCTGCGGATTCCATGCCAGAGAGGCAGATTCCATGGTCATGCAGTTTTTAAAATATATATATGAAATTTATGAAATAAATTCATAGACCAAACTACAAGTTAGATGAAGAAAAATATGCAATTCACAAATATTCCGATAATGAATACCCAACTTTTAAGGCTTTTAAATTATGTAAATATATAAATTCTGTAAATTGTTATGGAAATTCATTTACGAAATTTTCTGAGTGGGGAAAAAATCCAAATTTGTGAGTTTGTGGATGATGGACCTCAAAACTCTACCTAATCCACGGAACTCATACAGAACCGATTAAATACAGTCCATGCATCCTTAGTGTAAACCTAAATGCTTGATAGGCATCTGTTAGAACTGGAATGCAGCAGAGTAAAATCGATCTACTTCACTTTCCCATGTGGGATATGTGTACATCAGCGAAAATAATTTTCAAGATTAGAGTTTCATTTGAAGATCAGGACTTCACCCCCACTTGAAGGAGATAATGGCAACTGGCCTGGAACTGCAGAGGTGAATGGAGGCACACTCTGGCCTCTGCCACCAGCCAGGAGGCCCAGGGCCACTGTGTGATAGCACCCCATGCTTCCCAGGAAGAACATCACAGCATGGGGGAGACCAAGCAATCAGTCTGAGAAGGAGCTGATGTTCCAGTACTTGCTCTTCCTCTTCCCTGCCCATTCCCCTTTCCTTTTGGGTCATGTCTATCAGATCATGAGCCTGTGGGCAGGGATTGTCTTTCAATATCTGCAGACTGTTTAGAATAGGGTGACCAGATAAAATCCAGGTCAGGGTTCATGTCACTTTAACAGTTGTAGAGAAAAGGGAATTTCAGCCAGTGTCATTTGTATGCAATTAGTTCCTGGTGATATTCCCTCTTCATCACAACAGTTAAAGTTGCAGGCAGTATACTAGAGTGACCATATACAAAAGAAGGCAGGGCCCCTGCAACTTTAACAGTTGTGATGAAGAGGGAATTTCACCAGGAACTAATTGCATACAAATGACACTGGCTGAAATTCCTTTTTTTCTACAACTGTTAAAGTTACATGAGCCCTGTCCTCCTTTTCAGATGGTCAGCCTATTCATGCTCCCAGCACTTACCTGGAATATACTATAAGATCTGTAATTGGGCCAGCTGTAGTCCCGTGCTTGAGGCCCACACTTCTCTACAACTGTTAAAGTTACATGAGCCCTGACCTGGATTTTATCTGGTCACCCTAGTTTAGAACAATTAGGTGCTTTATAATAAGCAACAATAAAGGGTCTTGTGGCAAATTTATCTTGGCATAAGCTTTCATGGAGTATAGCTCAAATACTAATTCCTCATAGTTGTGTTCCAGAAGACTGAAGTCAAGGAAGAGGACTCCATTTAGTTGCGGTGTATTTACTATTCTGGGAAACCTTGAAGAATATAGGATATAAGCAGTAGCCTATTGAAATCGATGGTGAAACTGAATTTAACGTCTGCAGATTGCAGCACCTATAACTTCTACCTACGCTGCCTGTCGTATACCTTTTATATCATAAGAGCCCCACCACCACCACTTAGGGTGACCAGATAAAATCCAGGTCAGGGCTCACATAACTTTAACAGTTGTAGAGAAAAGGGAATTTCAGCCAGTGTCATTTGTATGCAATTAGTTCCTGGTGAAATTCCCTCTTCATCACAACAGTTAAAATTGCAGGGGCCCTGCCTTCTTTTGTATATGGTCACTCCAGTATAGTGCCTGCACCTTTAACTGTTGTGATGAAGAGGGTATTTCACCAGGAACTAATTTCATACAAAGGACACTGGCTGAAATTCCCTTTTCTCTACAACTGTTAAAGTTACATGAGCCCTGACCTGGATTTTATCTGGTCAGCCTACCACCACTGTGAAAGTGCATGAATTATTTGTTTGTTAGTGGTTGTGTGGTCAAATTATTATGGCAGAGGGACTTTGCTACCCAGGTGGGCCAGCTGCGTAAGTTCAGGGCAGCCACTATTACATCTCTCTTTTTCTGTCTCCCTTCTTGAACAGAAGGAGATGGATAACTTCTCTTCTTCTGAGAGCTATGAAAATGAAGCAGCAGAAGCATTAAAGCGCATGGGGTTTAAAAGATGGATGACAAGAGAATTCCATTCTCTCCCTTGCACCTGCAAGCAGTAGCGTAATAGCAAACATATGAATCCCATTTGCCTCAGACCTTCTCCAGGGCCACATGTTTATGGGCTGCCTGCTTTAAAACTTTGGAAATTTTCTTGTTTGGGAAGTTGTCTTTAAGTTTTGTGGAGAGAAATGCATGTTGCATGGAGGAGGAATTAAAGACACACACACACACAGAGACAGTACATGCTTTCTAGCAATCCTTTCTCCCCTTAATATGGCACAAGAGAGAAGAGAGCTTCTTAATTGCATTCTCTTTCAGTGAGAAACTGTAAACTCCAGATGCTGACCTGGGGAAGGTAGAGTCCCAACAAGAGCATCTGGTGTCTTTGTACATTTACAGGAAATGGTGTGAAGGCTGACTTTAGACCAACCTCAGGTTCAACCAGGTGGCTCGCAGGGTTGCCAGCTCTAAATGTTTTAAAAATCAAGCTCTTTCCATTTCCCTTTAAAATGAAGATTGATGTTAAGTCTAATAAGATCTAAAATAATCATAAAATGTTGGGTCATTCAGGTTACTCCACTGTCATGTATTCAAGCTGAAACAATAAACATGGCAGCTAAAAAGCAGCATATCTTAACAAATTGAATGTTGAGATTCCTATGATTGCCTCATGGGTCCTTATTTATTTTATTATCAATCAAAGCATTTATACCTTGTTTTTCATCCCAAATGTGGTTAGCAAATAGCAATTAAAACAATATACATTTAAAACTAAATATCACATTCCCCTCTTATGTGAGCCATTACTCAGGAATAGAGCACATGTTTTACATGCAGAAGGTCCCAGGTTTGGTTCCCAGCATCTCCAGGTTAAGCAAAAGTCCTGCCTGAAACCCTGGAGAGCCGCTGCCAGTCAGTGTTGACAATACTGGGCTAGATGGACCGATGGTCTGACTCGGTATAAGGCAGCATCCGATGTTCCCATGTTTCTATGTGGGATGCAATTCAGAATAACAGACTAAATAAATTAACAAATAAATATCAAGGAAAGAAATCAGAATAATCAGAAATAATAAAAGGGGTAACAATGGTTTGATATCTATCTATCTATCTATCTATCTATCTATCTATCTATCTAATCTATCTATCATCTGTAACAAATATATATTCTGTAGTAAAGTACTGCTGAGGAGACTCTGAGTGGTCTTTGCATTTCCAGTTAGCTGAAGTAATTTCATTTAGAACCTAGTACCATTTTTCCCTATAAAATCATCATCACATTTGGGAATAGTTGTAGCCTTTCATTGATAGATCATGTTTCCCTTATCTTGTCATGCTGTCCTTGGATAGTAGGAGGGGTTTTATTTACTTGGGTAAGGAGTGGATGTCTGTCAATTCCCCTCTCCCCAATAGCCCCTTGCTTTACATTCCCTATCCTCAGGTGTGGGGATTTTTTTTCAGAGGTGTAAGAGAGATGTGTGTGTGGGAGGGGGGAATCAACTAGTCGCTTCTTTTTGCAGGGAGATTTTGCAGGGAGATTATACAGATCAATTTTGTACTGGAACAGTCTTTAATATTCACTGACATACATGCTCTTTTAAATTATTGACCTGCTTCATGGGAATTAACAAATGGTCAGCATAAATGGATTCTCTTTGACAGACAAAAGTCTGATATTACAACATTGGAAGGATGAACATTCACCTCCTATAGTGCAATGCATCAAGGACCTTATGATGCTATCAATATTTGAACCTTCAAATGGATACTTATTTAGATATTTGGTTCACTTTTGTTGCAAACCATGTATAATTGCTAGAAAGTTGTATGAATTTCATATAAATCCATGTATGTATATTAAAAATGGGGGAAAAGTGAGGTTTTTTTTTAAAAAAAATTCAGGATGCCTACAAGCATCACGGGTGCCATTGGAGGTGACTGACAGTGCCATGGTGCCCACGGATGCTGCGTTGGCGACCTCTGATCTATATGATGGAAGGAAAAAAAATGATTTCATCACAGAGGCATTCTGAATTGACTGAAGAGGGAACAAACAAGGGGAAGGAAAGCCAATGAGAAGAGAGTTCCCATCACCTCGTGAGAGATAGTTAGAAAATGAATGACGTTTTTGGCAGTAGAAGCACAGAATGGAAAAGGTGGGACTTGGAGGCATTCAAGACATTGAAGACAAAGAAATGTTGGGATCTGGCAAGAGCCTAGATGTGAAAGGAAAGGGGGAGGGGAAATGATCAAAGATTTTTATTTATTTATTTATAAAACCAACACTAGACCACCTTTTGGCCCTAACAATGACTCCCAAAGCAGTTTACAATAAATTCAAAGCCAATCAAATAATTAAACAAGTTGAACATTTTAAACAAAAGAAGAAAAAAGCAAACAGAGATTAAAAGCCAAAAAGGATGTAGACCATTAAAATTTCAATATTACAATTAAGCACATAAAACGTTTTTACTGCCTGCCCAAAAGCCATTAGGGATGGGGCTCATCTAATGTCATTCAGAAGAGAATTCCCTAATTGGAGTGCTGCTGCCTAGATGACCTAAAGGTTCCTGGGAGACGGGAGAGACATGAGCCTATATTTTAAATAATTACACTGAAATTCATGCCACAATAAATTCACTAGGCATGACAAGATTTTGTTTTGCTTTGGCTACAGCAAATCCACACAGCAACACTCCTGGATGTTGGCAGCATGGAAAAGACTACGGAAATTGAAGCACGGCTGGGCCTTAAATGGACCCTGACGGTCTCATTTTATTTATATATTTTCAAATGTATATCCTGCACTTCAAGATGGGCCTTCACAGAGCAGTTTGAGGTAACTTAACCAAGATAAATATATCACCTGCCAACCCAAATGGCCCAGCTGAATGACATTCTAATGGTATTAATGTAATAAGACAATGGCATGGTTAATATAATATTAACCAAGCAAGGCTATCAGTCTTTACTCAGAAGTAAGTCCCAGTGGCTCCAATAGGCCTTATTCCCAAGTTGCTGCATTAAGGATTGCTGCAATCCTATGGGCACTTTCTGGGGGGGGGGTGAGTAATCTCCAATTAATTCAGAAGGGCTTGCTTCCAATAAAACACACATTGTGCCATTTATAGTATAGTATAGTGTAGTATAGTGTAGTTCCTGTAGCATATGCATGTCTGAAAATTCTAAAGGCTTGGGGAGAAATTGCTTTAAGATAGTTTAGAAACAAAATGATACAAACTGTTATAAAATAAAATATTCACCATCCCTACTGATCTCTGCCTTATCACGAACACAGTAACAAGGCACCAAGTAAAGAGAATGTTATTCTGTTTGAGAACAATGAGTCAATGGTGGCCTTTTGGTTTTCAGCATTCAGAATTCCAAGTCCCATCAGGTAGATTTTGTCCACAAAAGGATCGTCTGAACTATCTAATAATCAGAACTAGGATACTGGGTGTTCTGAAAAAAACTAAAACTAAAACTAAACACATCTCTTAAATTAAACAGGTAGCCCATTCATTGTGACGGGAGAAATCGTGAAAGGAGAAACAAATAAGCAAGTGCTGCATAGGGAAACCAAGGGACAATAAAATGGGGAATTGTTACCCTGAAATAAGATAAGCATCCATTTTATGGTCAGAATGTTATTTTAAAGAAATCTGGTATGGGTGGATGGGAATAGATTAAGCAAGTTTGCCATATGGGGGAGCTCCCACATAATTTACCAGAGAGTTTGAGCAAAGGAAAGAAAGGAGAATTTGGCTGGCATCTGATTCTATGCCAGTCTTCCTGCTGCCCTCCACAACTCATTGGCCATGCAAGCTGGGGCTGATGGGAGTTGTAGTACAAAACAGCAAGAAGGCACCACATTGGGGAAGGCTGATCTGTACTATATTGTACTTTGCAAAATGGTCACGGCCAGCACAAGACATTTTGCTCCTTGAGGTGGGGCAGCAAATGCTCCTCCCCCACAAGTCAAGGTAGAGTACCCAAGACTAGTCAGGTTATTTTCACATTTGAGATAGAAAGTCCCTCAAGAGCCTTTTTCCTTCCCTGGCAGTAAAAATACAACAATAATAAATTAATAGCTATTAATATGCTGCCTTCTCCTGACACCCAAAATCTGTTGCCTCGCTCTGCCTAACGACAGGGCTGGCTCTGATAATGGTTAATCTGATCTTTGTATTTGACCTTAAATATGGAATTTCCGAAATGTGGATTATTTGGGATACAAATGCTTACACATTTCCCACCTCAACCTTATGAATTCTACATTTCATGGCTGGACTCAGTAATGGAAATCATGCAAATACACAAAAACTTAAATAAACTTTTTCATTTCAAAGCTTTTAACAGCTCTGTTTTGATTTTTGTAGCCACAGCTACACAGCCATACATTAATCCTTTAAAACAACAAAAACTTTTAAAAGTGTCTTGTCTTGACTGCAAAAATAATCAAGGAATAATCTAATACATGGAGCTCATGTCAGTTGCTTTGTTTTTCATTAGGATTTTTTTTAGAAACACCCCCCCCACCACCACCACACCAATCAATCAAACTCACAAGTGAAAATGCGCTGCTTTGCATGCGCAGACATAGATATGATTTTGAGAAAATCTGAGATCACTCTTGCCAATAGACCCGTTAAATTGGTTTTATCAGTCTGGTTGACTGGAATGTTTGAGTACATACAATAGACTCAAGTGTATTAGGCTGAAAGTCTTTCTAATACACTGCTGAATTAGATATGGCTAAATAGTTTCATAGCAATCTTCAGCTGCTCTTTCACTCCCCGCCCCCTGATCTTAACATTCCAAAATGAAAATGGTTTGTATGGAAACCTTCAAACTATATTATTAATTCAGAATTTGAATGAGACTCCTTAGAGGACCCTCCACTTAGGGGTAGCATGAGTTGCAGAAAGTCATATAAAGCCAATCTTTAAATCAGGGAAGGAGAGAAAACAAATCGAACTTTCTATTGTGTCAATATATTCCTATGGCTCATACTGGCCACTTTCCTCGTTTTTTATTCATATACACACGATTGTTCAAGAACAGTAGCTTACCACAAGGCTTCAGCCATGCCCAAGGCATTCAAGAGGCAGCTGGACAACCATTGGTCAGGGATGCTTTAAGGTGGATTCCTGCACTGAGCAGGGGGTTGAACTCGATGGCCTTATAGGCACCTTCCAACTCTACTATTCTATGATTCTATAAGATCGCAAAATGTGACCAGGCACAGGTCACAGGATAGCGTTTCTTAGCTTATAACTGGACACCAAAAGGTTTAAAGGGAAGAGGTGGAATCTATCCCAAATAATGTTTAGGAAAACTAGGAGAAAGATAATATTAGCAAATACTAACATAGGTATTTGCCTGATACCTAATTTATTGCCCCAGGATCAGTTCAAACTTGTCCATTTAACTTTCTCTCTATTTCCCATTTTTCCAGTCTTAAATTCAGGCCATCCCAAACTTTGAATTTTTTTCCATTCTTAAATTTGGTTCATTCTGAAATTTTAGATTTTTCTTTTTTAGGTTTATGTGAAAATTTTGACACATTGTTCTATGCATTTCTCTTAATATAGGAATTTTTGAACACAGTTTTCCCTCATACATACATTTTTGCAAGCAATTTTCCTAATGTAATGCTAAACATTATTTTCATGAATATACGTATTTGTATGTGCATATTTCCCAGATATATGCATTTTTATACACATTTTTTTTATAGAACTCCCTTGCAAAATTTGGAGGAGTATGAAATTTGAATGACACCCGAATTTTGGTTTATAAATTGATTTGAAAGTGCAAAATTAAAGTGCAAAATTTAGTTTGCAGTAAAATGGGAACCAAACAATTTTCTCATTCCTATCCCAGGTTCATAGATCTTATTTCCTCCCAATCACAGATCCAGTGTGGGTGCCTTTGACCACTGAGGTGTCTTAAGAAACCAAGGTATGCTTGAGGAATGTGAACTTTGTCAATTCCTATGCAAAATGATCTGATCCACACCTCTCAGACTAATGTGTGAATGGGAATTTAGTTATCCACTGGATTTCACACTTCTTCCATTGTTGTGGCACACTTACTGTGGTTTAAATGTATTAAAATAATATTTAAATATATATCTGGAGAGAAAAAAACAAGTTGAATATGTATTTTGAGATAATATAAATTGCATTTATAGACTGCATTAAAATACATACTTTGAGAAAAAGCACATATTTAAATATGCACTCATAAACATGTATTTTGAGAGGATTTAAAAAAAAAAAGATTGCAGATTAATATGGACACAGAATGGGATAGAATTATAGATAAAACATGAAAATGACATGGGCTGATGACAGATTTTTTCATCCCTTTAAGGAACCCCTCTTCCAAGAGCCATATGTCCCCTTTGATCTTTAACTTTACCAAGTGTGAATCCCTCCAGACATCCCAGATGCACTAGGCCCTTAGTTTGACACGACTTGAACTACTCCCAAAACCAATGGAGAAATCCTACAGGGATGGCTACAAGGAAGGCAAGGAAGACTGCTTCTACATAATGGGTTGGATCCAGAGATCCATCAACCAAAGGGGGAGGGCTGACTTTTTCCACCACTTGCCTCTTTGCCAGTTCCCAGAGCCACCTTATAAATGATCCCTCAAGGGCCTGGGGAAACCTGGTGGATTGGGAGGGCTGTGGCATGGTTGGGGTTGAGGAGAAGGGGAAGATTGTGGGAAATTGGGTGGAGGGATTTTCTCCCCTCATTTCACCCTCATAAAACATATGAAACATATGAAAAGGGAGGAGGGGGGAGGGGGAGGGGACTGGAAAATATGTAACTTTTTATTACAAGGCAGACTTTAGAAGTCAGTTAAACTATTGAGTAAGGGACTTTATCATAAGTTGCATAGTCTGAAGAGCACTGCACACCGATACATGAAATATCTAGTCTCCCCCTTCATACTAGAATTCTGAGTACCTACAGGTGCTCACATGGGCCTTTTTGTGCACGTTGGAACCCCCATTCATTTAAGTGGAAGAAACTGATCTGCACATGCCAAGGAATCCACTTATAGATTCCACTATAGGAATGAATAGAGCAGCTCTATGAGCACATCAGAGCTCCTATATTTGGAACAGATCACTGGATCAGAGTACTTTGCTGCATGGAAATGTTGGACGGAAGGATTTTGAGTGATTAGTAGCTCAATTGTATAGCTTCAAACAAAGACTATATGTACAATCTGAAAAGTAATAAACTGACTTTCAGATTCATCTTCCAAAGGAACTGTAATATATCTATATTTAAGTTACTTTGTTGTTAGTCAATATGGTCCTCTGGAGGACATAGTTGAAAGTCAAGTTAAAATATTCCCCCCCCCCCCCCACAAACACTGCCAATACTTTAGGCTCTGTAACTGATATAAATCTATGACTGGGTTCATAGGGCTTGCTTGGAGCTATTGAAGTCCTACCCAAGAACGTTGGCCTTTACTAACAAATTACTTTTCCCAGGATAGCCTAAAGCAAGACTCTTCTATCCAGCCTTCCCAGGCCAATTCCATTGCTCAACCCCATATGTAAGCTTCTTTCCAGCCTCCAGGATGGACTGCTGTCTCTTTCATTGCTGAGTCCTTGATATTTTTGCCAAGTGAATCTGCCCACCCCACCCCAGGGGGTAGCTGTTGGAAGCAAAGTGCTTTATAAAATATCATTCTTCCATTTCTCCTTCTGAGTCACTGTGGCTGTGGGCCCCTTCATAGGAAAGCTCAATATTCCTAAAGAACCTACCATGAAACATGTCTTTAATGGTTTTTCCCCTTTACATTAATCATTTCATTAAAAAAATTAAAAAATGTAATGCTAGGGTGGCATTGCCCATCCAAGGTGAGTGGCAGAAAATATGGTTTCCCAGCTCTCACCTTGGGAGCAACTAGCAAGCAAGGGAAGTAGTGATTTAATTTTGGCATTCTATCAATGGCTGGCTGGCGAATGCTGGGAGTTGTAGAGCTGTTTTCTGTTTTCTGACTAAACATACTTAGGATTGTGCCCTTATTTAATATTGTGGTCCACAATTAACTAGTTGTTTTGTTCTGTATCTTTATTTTGAAAGCATTGGGACAATGAGACATGAAACTGAGAAGAAATGCTGTGAACAAAAAATGCTTAAATTCGGTTTTATGCGTTCAAGTGTATCAGTACTACTATCTAGAAGCACTGAAGGCCAGTTCACACATGTATATAGACCCCTTAAATTCTCATAACTCATTCCCAAGATTTTGATGACTGGCAGTGTGGAACATCCCTGAGTGAGAGAACAGAAATCTAGGATACTCCCTATGAATGGACTAAAAGAGATTTATGGAGGAGAGGAGAGGGAAAAAGATAGGGTGGATAGTAAGTACTGTGAAACAAAAAGGAGATGTTTAGTAGCAGAAGAAGCAGAAAATTTGGGAGTGATGACCCAGAAATGACTTAACAAAGGAATAGATTTTTTGGAACGGTGTGTGAATTAGAGAGGGGGGAGAGAGAGAGAGAGAGAGAGAGAGAGGGAAACAGAGGGAAAGACTACTTAAGGGAGCAGCATAGTAAGACATGAAGGTGGAAGTGGGAGAAGAAAATGCCAGCTGATTGGCTTATGTAGAACAGAAAGAGCAGGAAGTTTTGGCTGACTGCTCCCAGACTGTGGAATGGCCTGCCGGAGGAGATTCGACAAATTAGCAGTCTCCATGAATTTAAGAGAGCCGTGAAGACTGATCTCTTCCGGCAGGCCTGCTCAGTTGAATTTTAAGATGTTTTAAATGATGTATTAGTTTTTATTAGTTTTAATACTTTATCTATTTTATGGTCTTTGTATTTATATTTATTGTTGTTCCCCACCTCGATCCGGAGGGAGAGGCAGGTTATTATTATTGATGTGGCTGTGTTTTGTATTATTGCTGTTTGGTCACTCTATTTTGTTATTGTTGATTGATTTTATTGAACTTCATGTTATGTGTTCAGTTTTTTTAGCTCCCTGAAATTAAAAACAACTGTCTTTCAATGCAAGATTCTCATGGCAAAGAACAGAGTAATATATATATATATATTATATTATTATATATATTATTATATATATTATTATATATTATACCCCCTGATTCTCCCCAATTTCAACCAAATGACAGTCCCCAGTAATCTTCAAAATGCAGTAGTTAAAGAAGTTCATAACCAAATGTAAGTGTGTTGCGCAACGGCTTTCCTGCAATTTGAGAACTGGAGTAAGGGGGTCAGCAGTTACAGTATATATGTCTGGATGAAGTCTCTAAATGGAACTCTTTGAACACAACCAGGGTTAACTCACCCGTGATGATCTGGTGTTGCACACACAACTTCTGCCCACTCTGCATATTATGTCAAACAGCACATTTAAAAATCTCAGACTGGCTGGCTCATTCTCATACCTCAAAACCAGTATGTTAATTTGGTTTTTGTAGCCTATGGTTGGAGAGATGGTGGAACGTGTTCCAAAATTAGGAGCCAGATCTTACCAACCAGTAACACAGTTCAAGAGTGTTGGATTGTCTGGTTTTCTGGTAGGAGCTGACTCCTATTAACTGGAGAAATACCTGAAAATGTCTGCTTGCCACACTGGATGACTCAAACAGTTAGATAATGAAGCATTTTGTTTTGGTGTTACTAGCTTGAAAAGACTCCAGGTCAGGCATGTTGCTGCTGTTTGATGACTACTTTGCGGCCTTCATAAAAATTAGCAGCACATCTGATAGGTTTCTGCCTCATAAAGATTCAACTCAATTAGGTGCCAAAAGAATCATCTGTAAAACCAAGGAATTTTGATATATTACAATGGCATCTCCACCCAAAGGATGAGTCCACAGATATATGCTGGAGGCATATTTTCAAAATCATTGATAGAATTGTGATCTCCTTAGTAAAAAAATGATTTTTTTTCTTCTTCTGAATCACTACTCTGGCAACTGTCATGAGTATCAAAAATTAAAATGCCATGCTTCTTTCCTTAGCAAGTATAGGGTTGAATGTACCGATTCTAGGACAGAGCCACGAGAACCCATAAAACAAATCATCACAAACTAGTATTACCACTTCCTTTCATGAAGAATGTGGCTTCCCTTTTTAATAACCATCTCCTTAGCTTGCATTGGGATCTAGAAAAGCCATGGGTAATGCAAATGCAGTTCTTGTTAAAGCAGATTATTTGTTTTGCAAGTGATTCCGGTTCAACCCTGTAATCTTGATGGACATGCTCAATCATTTATGCATGCTGGAGAAAGGATAGAAAGAGGTTTTTCTCATAAAACTAGAAATCAGGATCATCCCATGAAGCTGAATGGTATGAAATTTGGGAGAGAAAAAAAAGGAAATACTCATTCACAAGTGCATAGTCCAACTATGGAATTTGCTACCACAGGATGGAGTGATGGCCACCATCTTGGATGGCTTTGAAGGGGGATTAGATAAAGTCATGGAGGATAAGGCTATCAATGGGTACTAGTCATGATGGCTATAAATAATCTTTGGTACCACTGGAAGTACAGGTACCAGTATGCCTCTGTATTCTAGTTGCTGGGGAACGTAAGTGGAGTGAACATAAGTGGAGCAAGCTAGTGCTGCACTTCTGTCCTACTTGTGGGCTTCCGATAGGCATCTGGTTGGCCACTGTGTAGACAAAATGCTGAACTAGATAAGCCTTTGGTCTGATCCAGCACTGCTCTTCTTAGTTATCCTTCTATCCATAGATACACCTAGTGGGATGCATCAACTGACTGTCTTGGCTGAGCCATATATTCATTAAACAAAAAAACCTACGGTTTACAAAAACAATGTTAAGGCTCTACAGATTCCAACCAAGCACCAAAAAGCAGAGAAATTGGGAGTTAAGGCTCACAAGCCTTAACGCTACATCCTCCCTAAGGAGGCAGAAAGTGCAAGTGAAATTCTCATTCTCCCAAAGCAGATAAACCATGAGGACAGGATGGAGAATTTGATATGCAGAGGTGATTGTGGGGTTGTGGAAAACTGATCACAAACAACTTAGGGCCACCTACTTCTCTTTTTTTGTTTAGAGCAGCCCTTCCCCAACCTGGTGCCCTCCAAAGGTGTTGGACTACAACTCCCATCATTGCAAGTCAGTATGTCCCATGGTCAGGAATGCTGGGACTTGTCATCTCAAACACCTGGAGGGCAGCAGGATGGGGAATGCTGTTCCATACCCTTACCAAATACAGGGTCTGCCCAATACTTTTCTCTCACACATTAATAACTCAACCAAAATGCTTGCATCTCCCTCATTTTTAAAGAGACGAAACCTAGCATGGTAGCTCTTAAGTAGGGATATAGCTATGCCAAGTATGAAGCAGATCCGTTCATGCCATTCTAGGGTGACCAATAGGGTGTGGCGTAGTGGCTAAAGTGTTGGACTGGGAGCTGGGAGATCTGGGTTCTACTCCCCACTTAGCCATGGAAACCCATTGGGTGACTTTGGGCCAGTTGCAGACTCTCAGCGTAACCCATCTCACAGGGTTGCTGTTGTGAGGATAAAATGGAGAGGAGGAGGATTATGTATGCCGCCTTGGGTTTCTTGACGGAAAAAAGGTGGGATATAAATGCAATAATAAATAATAAAA
This sequence comes from Anniella stebbinsi, assembly GCA_029215795.1. Lineage (NCBI taxonomy): Eukaryota > Metazoa > Chordata > Lepidosauria > Squamata > Anniellidae > Anniella > Anniella stebbinsi. The sequence continues at coordinate 243,910,264 of JARDYH010000001.1, read as the reverse complement.
AAGTGTCAGGATTTCCCCAGATTTCTCCTGGTTTTTGTTCTATCCTCGGTGTCGGGGGATTTTATGTAATAGTCTATAATGACCTGGAATTACACACTTTCCCTTTTAAGGCCACCATTAGCGTGGCAGGGGGGAATGACATGCTTTCTGGAGGTGTGTCATTCTCTCCCACTGCTCCAATCAAGGCCTTAAAAGGGAAAAACGTGTCATTCCCAGACATTATAGAAAAGGGCCTGATTGGAGCAGTGGGGTGGGGTGAGAATGACATGCTTTCCCCTCCTCCGCTCCAATTGGGGACTTTAAGGTGGCCCCAGAAAGCCATTTTCCTGCCCCCCCACTAGGTGCCCTGCCTTCTTTTGTATATGGTCACTCTAGTATAGTGCCTGCAACTTTAACTGTTGTGATGAAGAAGGAATTTCACCAGGAACTAATTGCATACAAATGAGACTGGCTGAAATTCCCTTTTCTCTACAACTGTTAAAGTTACATGAGCCCTGTCCTCCTTTTCATTTGGCCAGTCTAAATATACAAAAGTTAAAAATATAATTAAATACTTTTCAATATTAAAGCATTTTAAACATTTTAAATGCATAACAATTTAAAAGTCAAAGGTATAGACAGAGGTCCAGATGATTTGCCAAAGGCCTGCTGGAACAAAAAAGGGTTTGTCTGCACCCAAAAACACATCAAGGAAGGAGATTGTGTAGACTGCAAGGATTAGAAAGAAAATCCATGTGTGTACACTATGCAAAATAAACGACAGCTCAACTGTTTCTAAACCTTATTAGAAAAACAGGGTGACTAGGCCGAAACCAACATTGTAGGCCCAGAAGCACTTTGAAAGGTTTCAACATTGTACTTAAAACTTAACACCGGCCCAAACTAATTAAATGAAGTGTTTGAAGCTTTCAACTTATAGCAGCATGGACCAAACTCTTAGAAAAGAGGGAAGGAGCACTGTGTGTGTATGGGGTTGGGGTGGGGATAAAAAGAAAGGTATAGGAGCCACACCCTGCTTCACCAGGGAGCAAAAGAGCAAACTGGCCTTATGAAGATAGCCCAGAATACTCTCAGAGCCAAAGGAATGCATGTTCCAGAAGAGAAAAGAGAAACTCTTCTTCTTCACTCAAAAGGTCTGTGCTAGAGGCAGCAGCCATTTCACTCACCCACCCCACATTCTAAGGCAGGAGGGAGGGGGGAGAGCGACGCTACTGAGCATGTGTCGTGCTATGAGGGAAGATAGCCACCTCATTGACTTGAATGAGAGGTTAAAATAGTCCTTAAAAGTCAACCGAAGGGAATTTTTAAAAAACGAAAAGCTTTCCACCAACTACAGTCAAGGAGTAAAAAGACCCCACCACTGGATTAATTAATAAGGCTCTAGAAATTATGCAAATTGTGAGCACCAAAGTCGCAACCCGGAAGTAAATTTTACAAAAGCAGGGAGACAGGTTTGTATTCCTTTTCTAACTTAAACTGCTCTCCTTCCCTCAATCTTTCACCAATCTTCTTGACATTTTCAGGTAATGTAAAACAAACATTTCTTTCTGGCACCTGTAAATTTCAGAAAGGTTGATGAAACATTTTTGATTTTATGGCTGTTAGAATGACCCCCTCCCCATTATCACTTTAACATGGCAGAATGTGTTTTTTACTGACGGCCCTTAACAATGGAGGCACAGCTGTGCCTCCATTAATAATGGACCAGGTATGGAGCTACAGCATCTCCCAACAGTCATTGTTGCCATCTTTGTATGAAAATGTGGGTCTGTTCACATTTTAACTCGGCATAACCTCAGTGGTTAGCAAACAATGCCTCCATAAGTGAGCATTGAGAAAATAGCCCCACTTCTAAGGGACACTTTCCCTCAGTGCTCTTTAACAGTGCAGTCGCTTTCCTCTGTTCAGTGGTAGAGTACATACTTTGAATGCAGAAGATCCCAGCATCTCCAGGTAGGGCTGAACTCGTATCTGGCACACTGGAGAGCGGCTGCCAGTCAGTGTAGACAATACTGAGCTAGTTGGACCAATGGTCTTCCTGTGTCCTATGTTAACTTTTCGTGAAGCTGTAAATGATTGCCAGTTATGGTTCACACAAGAATGAGCAGGGGGATGCTGTTTGTGAAGGAGGTGGCACTGTGGCCATTAAAGGAAGCTGGAATGATGAGCCATTTCAATGAAGAATGGAACCCAGCCAGAACCTGACGTTCATATATGGATTTGGGGGAGTTCTTCAGGAAAAAAAGCTAGAGAAAAGTCTAGCGTGAAAATAGAAAAAAAAAACTCTTCTTCTCGGCATGCTATCTAAACGTTGGGAATTGTTGTGGTTGTTCATGAGGGCACATTTATATATTCAGTGCCAATCAGTAGCCTGAAATGATCAAGTCCATGAAAACCATTATAACCTGATCCTGCTGAATGTATAAACCAGCTCTAACTTGAGGCCAATTAGAATATTTGCCACGAGGGTCCTTTTCACTGAACTTTTCAAAACTGTGGCAATGTATGTGTTTCCAGTGGACAAGTATGTCACAGCCTACATCTTTAAAATGCATCAAATTTTTAGCCTAGAAATGGTACTTGCAATCTGATCTAAACCATTTTTGCTTGGAAGTTGGCTGCATTGATTGCAATGGGGTTTGTTTCTAAGTAAGGTATGTTATTTGTGGAACTTTTGAAAGTCACAGAAAAGGAAGGAGGGAAATTAACAGGCTATAATTGGAAAGGATGGCTGCTGCTTCTCTCTTTCTCCTTTTCTTTCTTTTTCGAAAGAGCCTAATGCTAGAATAAGTTGCATGCACAGCATTAAATGTACAATCATAATACATGACAAAGCAGCAAAATTCCTGACTGTGTCAATCATCGTAGCGCCATATATATTCATTTGATTCCACTGGGAAAAGCCTAGCATTCGAGGGAGAAATCAGATGGATTATGCAGCTATGTGGGAAATATCCAGTGCATGAAAAAAACTCTGTTTGATTAAGTGGATATTGAGTGATACAGAAAACAATATGAAACTGAGACAGAGTTTCCTAGTCTAATGGGCATTTTTGGGGGCAGCCAAAGGAACAGTTCCCCCCCCCCCCCAGTATAGCCCATTCCAGCCACTAGTCAGTCTCAAATAATTTCTTAAATTCAAAGCTACCTGGAACAGAGTTTGCTCTCTTTGGAGCAATGACACTCTGAAGGTGCAGCAAAGTATGTGACAGAAGCAAAACTGAGTTAAGGAGGTGGCGGTTAATGTGTCTCTGGGCTCCATGGGCTGGCATTTTGCCACAAAACAGCCTAAGTAGCTGATTCCTTGTTTAATATTTTTTAAATAAATAAACTGTATTTTTGTTTTACTTTTATGAACCTCTGGCCTGTTTTGTCCCACACCTTTGCCCAGTTGCTATACAGAATAAGGGTGACAGGTATAAGAGGTTATATTTCATGGTGGCAGCAGAAATGGATAAGGGATAATCCTAAAGGAGGTTCTAAACATTTGGTGGCAGTGACAGGAAATGCTGTGAGGCTTCTCCACATTGGGTGGTAGAAGTGGCATAACCCGGGGTGCTTCCTCCATAAGTATCACAACACGTTTCTCTACACTATTGGTGTAGACCTAGACGACGCCTTTTCACGGCTTGGCAATAACCAGGTGGGAAGCAGCAGCACACAATGGCTGGTCATCATTCATGTTATTCCTATTGCACAAACTTCGTTAGTAGTGTAATGGGAAAATCAGCCTCCACACCTTTGCTGATAAGTCTGTTTCAAAAGAGCCTAATGCTAGAATAAGTTGCATGTGCAGAAAAATCTACAACTGCATAGCATTAAATGTACAATCATAATACATGACAAAGCAGCAAAGTTCCTGACTGTGTCAATCATCGTAGCACCAGATATATCCATTTGTTCTTATTATGCATGGGATTGCAACACTGGACAGTATCTAATAGGCTGACCAGATGCAAAGGCCAGTTCTTTTCACTTTTAATAGTCATGCAGATGATGGAATTTCAGCCAGAGCTGAGGGAAAAAAACTTCCTTTGATGAAATTCTCATTTTCATGCCTATTCATCATACAAAAGCCTTGTCTAGCTTTGCCTCTGAACTTCTTGTGTCTCAGGGCCAAGCAAGATGTGACTTTAATTGCATGCATGTAATTAACATACACATTTTCAAAAATGTAAATGGTAACCATGGGGGAGGGGGAGGGAATATCCAAACTCTGGAGATGAGGAGGGGATTTACCGCTTCACCCCTGTTGTGGTACTGCCCAAAATGCCCCCTGAAACTACTGTTTTCTTTAGCACCAATGAGGTTTTCCTCATAATGCAAATAGCAGCTTTGAGTGGGTAGGTGGGGGGGGAGAGATTTTCCTTGGGACTTTAGCAGGGTTAAACTCTCCCTCCCCATTCCCGGAGATTCCAACGATGTTTGACCCACCCATATGGTTACTATTTCCATTGTTTTCAATATGCACATTAATTGCATTAAGACCATTAACATCACATGTACTTCAGTCCTAGTTCTGTGTGCTGAAAAGATAAGTAATGACTTAGAAAAGGCCAATGTATATATAAAAAACCCAATAACATTAGAAAGAATCAAGTTCAGACTAGTGATGTACAGATTTTGTTAAATCTGTTCTGCCTGTATTTTGTGGATTGCCAGGCATCTTTCTTTCTATCATCCACTCACTGAGGGAATCATTTTTGGATGTACAAGGAATTTGTTCCATTTATGCAAGTGTGCATAATTGCTAATGTGCAAGTGTGCATTAATGCAAATTAGTGTGATTGTGCGCTACTGCAAATCTCCCCCAAAGTTAAAAAAGAAAAAAACAACCCTCAAGTCTTTGGGATCTTTGCGACTCAGAAAAAGATGCCCTGCTGCGGAATCTGCAGAGTAGATTCATTATTATTATGGTTATTATGATTATTTATTACATTTATATACCGCCCCATAGCCGAAGCTGTCTTGGCGGTTTACAAAGATTAAAAATATTGAACATTTAAAGCCAGTATACAAAATGTTAAACCATAAAAAGCATAAAAACAAACTACATATCACCTATTCAAGGGTCCGTTAAAAAACTCAACACATGCTATTAAATGCCTGGGAGAATAGAAAAGTCTTGACCCTCCGCCGAAAATATAACAATGTTGGCACGAGGCGAGCCTCATCAGGTAGATCATTCCATAGTTGGGGGGGCACCACTGAAAAGGCCCTCCCCTTGTTGCCATCCTCCAAGCTTCCCTCGGAGTAGGCACTTGGAGGAGGACCTTAGATGTTGAGCGTAGTGTACAGGTAGGTTAATGTTGGGAGAGGTGTTCCGTCAGGTATTATGGTCCCAAGCCGTGTAAGGCTTTATAGGTTAAAACCAGCACCTTGAATCGGACTTGGAAACGTACAGGCAGTCAATGCAATGAACTCATTTGAATACATTGTAGATTTTTCCAACATCCCTAATTCAGACTGTGCTTTCCATAGTTTAGCTACTGCACTCTAAACATATCTTTCAAAGACATTCAAAGATAGCAGGCTGTCTTGCAGTGCAAGACAGAACTTGTTGTTTGGAAACTCTCTAAAGATCTGTTTACTAATATATTCAGATCAGCTTCAAGGTTCATGGAAAAACTTACAAAACTAACATGATATATGAATTATGTAATGCTACTTTAAGTTGCATGTCTTTATACTAGTGCCTCTGAAGAAATTCCTTTCTCTTTCAGATTATGAGATCTTCTTAACATGTATGGTTTCAGCTTCCCCGTATCCCCAGCAAATTCAGATTTGCTTTGGTCTCTCAGATCAATAGGGGTGATCTCAAAATTATATATATTTGGCTTCAAGTTTTGAAAATAGAGGTATCTATATCTGACATGCATCAAATATTCAAGAATGGGTAAAAAAAATGTTCACATACAACAGTAAAATTCTTGTTTAGGTGCATGATTCCAGTGAGGCTTAAGAACACAAAAACATCAGGAGAGCCATACTGGATCAGACCAAGGTACATCTAGTCCAGCATTCTGTTCACACAGTGGCCAATCAGCTGCCCATGTGCAACCCACATTCAGGACATGAGTGCAACACTACCCTCCAGCCCCTGTTCCCCAGCAAGTGGTATACATAGGCATACTGTCTCTGAGCTCCATCATACCAGTGATTTATTGCACACTTGCCAGCCTGGTATGGGGTTTTGTAGTGCTGTACTTACATGATATCGTCCTTGTCCTGCACTTATCTCGCTCCTTCCCCCACTTGTTATGTTTTATTTTGGTGCGGGGAAAGTCTGGATTATTTTCCCCTCTCATTTTTTCCTTTGTTGGGGCCATGTGCTAATGGAGTCTTGCTGATGAAAGGGGGAGGGCGGGGCAGTTTTCCTTGGTTGAATGGACTTTTTAGTGCTCTAGCTCCCCCTCATTGCCCACAGAAACAGGAGCCCAGATGAAACTTTAAATCAGTAAATCACAAATAACAAAGTCAGAGCGAGGGGGGAAAGAGCCCACGCCCATCAGAGTACCACAACCAATGAACTGGAGGAGGAAGGAGAAGGGTGGAGTGGAAGAGCAAACAAATGAAAACCCACATGAAAGGGACCGTGTGTGATGGAGCCCTTGACACGCTTATGAAACAGAGGTAAAAAACATGGAAGCAAACAAGGAGGGGAATAGGTGTGATGGAGCCCTCTGATACTGGAGGTAGCATATAACCATCAGACTAGTAACCATTGACAACCTCCTCTTCCAGGAATTTGTCTTATATTTATTTGTCTTCATATATGTACATCAGAGTCCCCTTATGCACACTAGAACCACTGAATGAAAATGTATACATTTCCATGGATCCAATGATCTGGGCTCTAGAAATACATTCCATTCTTGTTTACTATTTTGTGTGGTCATGCACAATCCTAAAAAATCAATTTTCCACTTTACAAAATATGATTCTAGAGCTCATGGTGGCAGAGAAAATGTTTCTACCAAAGGCAAACAAATTAAAACAGATCCATGCAGGACTGGCCTTCAGTACTAAAGGTCAAACTACATGTTATGCTAAACACATAGATAGCAACTACATTAGGGGATTAAAATAATAATATTAGGTGTGGGGTGGACTTTAATCATGAGTATCATGTGGGGAGAGATGGTTCAGTCCTTCTGACCTAAGTTGCAATCTCTATAGCTTCCCCCTAAGGTTAATTGCAGAAGGGGCAGGGAATGTATTTTCACTGTGATTACAGCTGTGGAGAAAAGGGGAGAATCTCCCTTCCCTATGGACTGCAGCCCCATTGAAAATTACCCCTCCCCCATTCCTAGTATTAATTGTGTAAAATCCCAAGGGGTAGTGGGAGCCTATGGAGGTAGTGGGACCCTGACTAGGATTCTAGTTATATGTTTTCTAATACATATACTTGAGAAATGCCATATTCTATTCTATTCTATTCTATTCTATTCTATTCTATTCTATTCTATTCTATTCTATTCTGGCTCTCCTTCCTTACTATCCATAGGTTCCACAAACACTTTCCTTCAGTTATCCTTTACTCTATGGTCTTTAGTATCAGATCCAGCCCTCTTATGAAGTGGGGTGAATCCCCTGTCTCTGACAGTGGCATGGAAGGGAGCAACAAATTGCACACTCCCCCCCCCCCCACTGGCCATTCTCCCACACTGGCATCTGCCACAACAGCAGAGTGAGGCCAGTGGGGCTACCCAGAGCTGCTGCCCACCCAGAGCACCTATTGTAGTGCTGCCAGGCAGGTGACGACTCCAAAGTCCCATAGTTTAATTTGCCTGCTGCAGCGAATGCTGCAGAGCAGAGCAGCCAGAGGAACTCTCCAGAGGAGCCACCCATCTGGTTTGCTCTGTGATTCCTCTCAATGCAAGCCAGAGGGTAGGTGGGCTCTCTGTAGAGAGCCAGAGAAAGCAGACAGGGTAGGAGTCTCCGAGAAAGGACTCCTCCCACAATGCCTGGCTCTGAGGAAGGACCCCCTTACAGCCAGGCATTTGGGCCTGGCCATGGCCAGCTTTCTGAAGAACCCCATCTGATGCAGCTATTCAGACAGCCTGCTTTCTGGTTCACTGCCAGACGGCAAGCGACAATGGAGTGAGGGGTGGGGATGGAGGGCTGGGAAGCAGTGGTGGCAGTTTGTGAGGGAGGCAATGGGAGACGTCAGAGTGCATGTGCTCTCCCATCCCAGGTGGCAGGAGAGCTTGTGCAGGCACTGCTCAGAATTGTTCCACCTGCCTTCTTATCTTCACTGCTGCCAAGCATAGTGCAAAGACCCAATGAAATGTTTGTTCAATGTACCCTACAGAACCAAAGCGTGGGCAAAATACCCTGTTTGACCAATGTAAGAGATGATGCTGTATTTTGAGTTAGGTTCCTGGTGCTCATGATATGCAACATCTGACCCTATAGCCATTCTGGCCTATGCCTTATCCTTCATCCCTTTCTTTTCCCTTGTCTGAATACATACACTCTTTTTCAGTGCCTTGTGCATCACTTCCTTTCCTCTGTTGCTATGAGAATAGAATCTCAATAGTCTCATTGCAATCTCATTTCCAGGACCTGATGGATCACCCATATCCGAGGGGTTGCAGACTGGAAGCTTAGAGGCACCACTGATTCTGTGAACCCAAAACCACCCCGGGCAATTCAGGCAGAGCACTGTGGATGAATGTCCATGCCAGGAGAGTTCCTGGAGGCGAGATCTCTCCTAGCACAAGGGCAGCAAACCTGCTGCAACCAGCACCTGCCAGCTGCAGACTAGGGCTTGGATCCTAAATTCTTGTGAGGAGAACTCTGCTCATGGTGTGCTCCCATTGGTGGAAAGAGAGATGATTTTTGACAATCCCTCCTTCCCCCTACAGCCTCCTGTGCTCCAGAGGTTGGGAGGTGGAGTGGGGCTCCAGAACAGTCGAGGTAAGCAGAGATGTCCAAACACCATCACCTTCCATTTTTAACCCTTTTGATGGCTAGCTCAGTATTGCTTACAATGGGTGGGTGGGTGGAGTCTTTCCTAGCCATGTCTGGGGATGCCAGGGATTGAACTTGGGATGTTTTGCAGGCAAAGTCTGTGGTCTACCTCTGAGCTATGGTATACAAGTGAGTATTTTGGGGGTTGGGGGTGGGGGAAGGAAACTAATGTTCTGTTAACACATTGTGTTAAACACCATGGTTGATGACTCAGACTCTTTGCCCTGGGTTAGAAAAGCATCATGGATCATGGGAAATTAACTGCCACTGAGCTTATTCTTTTATATTCAGTGGAGGGATACCCCCTTTGTCTTCCCAAGATATTGCTACAAACTGGGCTCTGTCCAAGACTGGGCTCTGTCTAAATCTGATCAAGATGAGTAAGCAAGGTAAGCTGTAGGGGAAGGGCCTTGGCTCAGCAGTAGAGCACACACTGTGCACTCTGAAGGTCCAAGGTTCAATTCCTGGCATCTCCAGGAAGGTCTGGGTAAAATTCCTGTCGTGGAACCCTGGGTAGCCACTGCCAGTCAGTGTGGATAATATTGGGCTAGACAAACCAGTGACCTGACATTTGGTAGCAACTTCCTATGTAACTCTTCAAAACATTGGGTTAGATCCCAATATAGGCCAGATCTACACCAAGCAGGATATAACACTATGAAAGCATTTTGAAAATGGTATATAGATTGCGTCACAGAGTGTCATCAGCCATGGGGATTTTCACATTTCCCTACCATCGCTATGGCCTTCTGCTGCTGTCCCACAATAGCGATTATCTCTTTACACAGGGAGAGAAAAGGAAGCAGCAATGACCACATGGCCCATTCAGTGGATGTTTTTATTGAGCTATTTGTCCTGCACACAGCAGGAAATGGCAGCAAGTTTCATTAAAAAAAATAAGCCAGATTTTCCGGATCTTTTTTTGTGATGGAAAAAACAATGGAAGGAGTGGGAGGCACTTGGGATTCAGATGGCGGTGTCTACAGGATGCACGAAAAACCATGAGTGGACAGTAGCAAGCGTGCGATAAAACGCTCATCTGATGAACCCCACAGGCCCCAACTGTTGTCAGTGCACTCCAATACCATTATAAAGCAGTAGTGTAGATTCCACTTTAGTCATATTTGGAGTAGAACCGCTGAAATCAATGTGATTCATGACTAACTCAAGTCCCATTAATGTTAATGGGGCCACTCTATGGCTCAATTCGGACAACACGATAGTCAATGGTGGGGTAATAATCAACTTTACAGTTGTTCAGCTAGGGGGTACTCCCCACACAACATGGTAATAAATAATCAACTGTGGTGTGGATTAGGATCAGCGCTGAGTTGACTATGGCAGCATTCGGATGACACAATAGTCAAAACAACTGACGATTGTTTTCCCCACCCCAGTTGTTTATTGTGTTGTCCGAATTGAGCCTATGTATGGCTAAAAGAGGATTGAAGGGGCATCCCAGTATTGTATGAAAAGCAGTAACTTTAAACAGACTGCAGCCCCTATCTCACCCCACCCCCCAAAAAGTTTCATATCACAATACATAGTTTCCTTTCTTCAGATGATTTTAAAGATAATTGAATATGACCAGCATTTGGACAAGTCTAAGCCTAAGGAACAGGTCTTTACAGAGTGTGTGTTCGGACAAGAGTGAACACCTCTCAGAAGATGTAAAAAAGTCCCTTCTCTATTCTTGTCTATTTATAAATTATGAGTAGAATCCAGTTTCCAGGCGTAGAAATCCCCGTTTTGCTCACAGGTGGACAGCGAGCAAACTATACTGATGGCAATTGCATTATTGTACTTAAGAAAATCCCACTGTCTGTTCTGTTCAGGTTTTATTCCTCCCCCAGCCTCTTCCCACTAGTGAATGTGAGCACCTAAATGCTGCCAAAGCAGTCACATTGTAGCAGGGTTGGTAAGTCGCGCTTGCCATACTTAGTGTGATCCCACAGTGTAGCATGTCTTCAGGATTTTGGAGATTTGGGATGTGAAATTCATTTTCATTGCTTTAATTCACTAATCTGAGACTAAAAGGGTGTATTGGACATGCTGTGCTAAAAGTAATTGTGTATTTGTCCCCCAGGAGAATTCAGTTGCATGTGAACTGGGCTTGAGCCAGGAAAGTTTGGACGCAAGGAAATAGAAAAATACGATTCTTGCTTCTGCTCCTCTTCTAGACTGAAGGATTAATATCAATCTGTTTTATACAGCAAACCAGTGAACACCATACATAATGCTATTTTGCAATCCAAATGGCCTGGGAAGACAAAGCCAAAGAGCCATTTTTCTCCGCTGGTCTAACTTTAGAAAGTTTACGACGCTGCTTTTGGAGCCTCTGTGTGGGCTTGATATTTGTGAGAGAGAAATAAAATGAAATTAAAAGAGCAACATTGCTTGAATACATAGTATATTTTCATAAAACTAACTTTTAAATGCAGGCTCAAAGCCACGATCCAGAGAGGTACACATGTAGCAGCTAAATGCACAACCCATTTTTCCCCTGAGAGATTTCCACTCAGCATCTTTCCAAGAGAACCTTGGAACCGCTGAGTTTCAAGTATAGTTTAAAACAAGAACATTTTAAAGGTAAACTTTGGGAAATGACACAAGGTGGCTCTATTTAAAATGCTTACATACCATATTCCCCACACTGCTATTAAATAGGGATGGATGAATCTGTCAATTTCAGTTACTTCTATTTCTCATTTTTCCAGTCCTAAATTCAGTTCATCTTGAACTCCAGTAATTATTCCAAATGTAAGTTTAGTTCATGCCAAACCTTGATAATTACTTTGAAGTTATCATGAAAGCTCAAATGCATTTTTTGTGTGCATTTCTCCTTATCACACACACCATCTCTTTAATAAGGGTTTATCTAATTTGGTTAATTGCTAGTGGTGCAATGCAGCTAATGTTTCTTTTAAACATCTGTTTTGGCAATGTCTAGTAGTTGCTTTTTGTTGAAGGGGGAGGAAGTTATACAGGTAAATTTTGTACTGGAACAGTCTTAATATTTGCTGATATATATGCTCTTTTAAATTAGCTACCTGCTTCAAGGAAATTAATGAATGGTCAATGTATACATGCCACTTTCAAATGCATACTTTCATACAATATACATTTGCTAGAAAGTTGTATTTTCAGAGAGAGAGAGAGAGAGAGAGAGAGAGGGCATTTCATATGTATTCATTGCTATGGATCTATCTATCTATCTATCTATCTATCTATATCTATATCTATGTAAGTATAGAAAAAAAAAAGAAAAAATGACTTTGATTCTTATTCAAACTTAAAATAATCACCCAGTTCACTTATTTTATTTATGGTAGAGAGAAAGCTGTTATTGGATTGGTTCTAGTCATGCTTAGAGGCGACCCACTGAAATCAATGGTACTTAAGTCAGTCATTACTAACTTGTTCCATTGATTTCAATGGGTATATTTTAAGCATGACTACATCTGGACCCAGCCCATTGTTTTCAACCCATTGTGTTCTTGCAATTTCATTTGAAAACCACTTACTGCCTGTAGGATTATTTGGTATTGCAAGTATTCAGTGGGCAAACACTAGACTTTTCGCACAAGCAGACAATGGATTCATGGCTATATTGTTCAGTTATTCAAACGTTCATACAATTAAAGAATTTTCCTTATACCTTTCTCTGAAATGGACAATTCTCTCATCAACAAACTAATTAGGAGGAAGACAGCATCATATAGTACTTGTAATTGTAACAATCCACAGGAGGCTTATACTCAAACGGTCTGCACCATTAAAACAAACTTTTTAAGCAAACAACTACTTAGGATTCATTCACAAAATTGTAGTGTTTTTCACTCTGTAGTATAAACCTATCTATTTCTTACACTCCAACCCTAAACCAATTAATTTGTAATAAGTTCCATTGATTTCAATAGGACTCACTCACACTTAGGGGGTTTCAGATTGGGATGTTAGCTACTTTGCATTAACGCCAATGGTATAAAACTGGACACAGTATAACATACCCAAATATCCTTACAGAACTAGTTCAAAGGTATATAAACTAGAATGCAAAGGTGGTTCCTTTGGGGGGGGAAGGATGTTAAATGGATAAGGCTAAATTCAAAGTCAACTTTCACTTATATTACTTGTTGCTTTTGCCGCTACTTTTCAAAACATTATAAATCTAAATAGAAACTCTGTGGGTCAGACAAATTATGCTCTAATCAATCTCTGCTTTGATATCTGGTCTTAATGCAGTAGTGACACAAATATGGAATTACCAAAGCAAATGCACATATTGTTTAGCATTGCTTAAAGATTATTTTAAGCAACGTTCAGAGCATCAGAAGACCACATGTTTAAGCATTTAATTGAATTTCTCTGAAAAGTTTTTGGGTTTGATTAAAATGGTACAATATTTTAAATAAGTGCTGTTTTGTTTTATTTTGTCATTAGAAAAAAGAACATTCTGGATTTCATATACTTAGAAACCTCTATAATTATATATTTGTTACATTTTGAACTGATCCTGTTCAGAGATAATGAAGTAACATTAGGGAGAGATATTCTTGAGACACTGCATTTGGGATTATTTAGAGACACTACATTTAGAATTACTTAGAATAGTAAATAAAGTTCCTTACTCAAATAACTAAGCACTCGCTAATTCTGAACATCAAATGTGTGTATGCATGTGTTTATGTTTCTCTCACTCTGTGTGTGCATGTATGTATGTATGTGTTACTAACACCCTAATACATTTACTTGAAGCAGAAAAAGTCCTTTTGACTTCAGCGGTACATACTACCAAGCAATATGTTTAGGATTACAGTCTTCAATGTCTCAGTCAAGAAACATTGTGAGCATATTTGAGGTTTGGAAGCTACCTTTTACAAGACACAAATCACAGTTTAAGGCTAAATAAACATCAAGAATATTTCAGACAGTACATCAGAGTACCAGTCTAACTGAATAATTAAAAATACAATCAGATAATGAAACAACAGACAAGAGGGAAACATTGCCTGTTTTTGGTGAGCTGAAAAAAAGAAATGAAAAGATTCTTTTTCTCAGCAGGTTTTATAAAACACACACACACACACACACACACACACACATCCTATTTATAATCCTTTAAAAAGGAAGTTGCTCAAATATTCTCCTAGAAGAAGACCAAAGAAAGAAATATTTGCACCAATTCATAAAAACACAAGAACGCCAAAAAGAAAAAGAAGGAAAAGGATGGCAAAAAAAAATTGTTACATAATTGCTTGTGTGAATGCAGTTCTGAATGGTACTCTTGTATTCTATTCTGCAAAACAAATCCATGAAATTCAAGAAAAAACAGGAGAATTGTTAATCTCCATCTTTCCAACCCTTTTTTCTTCCTAATTATTTACAAAACCTCAGAGTGCATCCTGCCAATACATTTACCTTGGCATTTTAGAGTAGTTAACTTTTCACTATAAGCGTTTATAACAGTAGGCGCACATGCGCCCACACACAAATGCTAGATATATATTCAGATCAAGCAAACATCCAATAAAATATGTACTGTGCAATGCAAAAATGATTTCAAAGATCTGAAGACAACCCTGATGACAGTCTGTATTACTGTTAAGTTCAACAAGGCACATCTGCAAAACAGACGAGAGACATATCTGTAAATCTTCTTTAGCAAGCGAAAAGTAAACGGTTTTCATTTGCCCAAAATAATGTGTGAAAATGTATCGGCATTTTTACAAAAAGTTAACTGTGATGGATTTTACAGACATGCTATGTTTATTTGGCTATTGTAAGTATACAGCATTTACTTTTCTTATTTACCTTGAATAAGCTGATATCTGGGATCACAGAAAATTGATCACTAGCTTTTTGAGGCATCTCTATGAAGATATAAGCTTTGGAAAGAAAATAGTGTTGAAGCTAACATATGTAACATTACTTATTTTATAGTGGTTGACATCCATTAAACATGATGCATGCTCTTTTAAATAACCCCCTTATCTTCCTCTACTTTTATAGTTAAGCTTTAGAAGCAATGCTGTGTTTAACAGCATATGGAGGCCTTTATGACTAGCTTTTTATTAAATCAATATTCTGTCCTCATTGCATTGCCTACCACAATAAGAACTTGAGCCCTCATGGCACAACAGAGAACCGGAGTGGTATAAACAAGCTATGTTTAGGACTCTGCATGCCACAGTCCCTTTATCATGGTCAAAAACAAATCTGGAATTCTCAAGATGATCAGTTATGGTGCAAATCCATTCCAGAGCATGGTTGATTTACAACTTCAGCACCATTACCTACCCTCCATTGCTTATAAGGTAAATGTACCAAGAATAACATTAATAAGAAAGGATTGTAGTCTAAAGAGTGGTGTGAAGCATTACCTTTTACATAAGGAATCTTAAGCGCATGTATTGCTCAGAAATACTAATAAGGGTCAAATGTCATTAGTATATTTAAGAGGTCAACTTTGTGATGACTTATGAGGTATGACATCCAAAAAGGAGATTGTTTTCTGTCATACTGCTGCTCATTTTTAGATTCTTCCATTCTGCTTTGTTGCCAATATGCATTCAAATATTGGTTGAACACACATTTTCTCCTGGTGTCATTAGTTTGATAAATAAAGTAGAAGTGTAACACACTGTTTTTGATTTTCTTTCATTAAGGCATCCAAATTAATAATGGGAAAACATAAGCTGCAGTTGCAAACTACCTTAATAGCAACTCTAAAAGATCACCCCCAAAGGATCTGGCAGAGCAGTAAACAGAGAAATAAGATGTTGGAATTATTTTAAGACAGATGCCTTTTTAAACTGTATTAAGAACACCCATCATAGATCCTGATTCCAGCCAGTTCCTCACACAGGAGGTATTTTATCTTCACAACATCTGGACCTGTCAAAGAGGTGCAGTTGTAGACCTTACCAGATGCAGACACCCCATACATAAAAATTCACCAACAAATCATACCATAAAGAAAAGTAGTACAACACAAATGTTATTTGTCCATGAAGAAAAACTACTTCAGAGCTAAGGGAAGAATATATGTGTGTGTGTGGTGGGGAGATGTGGGGGAGCAGGAAGGTAATGGGGAAAGAAATGCCCAAGAAATTTCTAGGCAATTTTAAAGAATCTCTGAGAGCTTTCTTGAGTCCCCCCCCCCCACTCTTTCCAGATTTTTCTGTAGATGATGGCTGACAAGACAGTTTTGTTTCTTTGGGGGTTAGAAAAACTCCTTGTCCCATAAATAACATGGCTGAAATGTTGCGGTAAATGTGTATGATGCCTCAAAAGGGTAGACGATTGTATTCTCTTATGGTTTATTTGGGTTTGTTTGTTTATTTTTTGCTCATTCTTCAGAGGTATAAGAAGAGGAAGAGAAATAAGTAGAGAATGTTCGAAGGCCATTTTGCATTATTTTAAAACATTCAGCTAGGCTGCTTCACTCCTTGTATCATCGCTTTTAAACGTGATATTATCTAGCACATTGCTGAATTTGAGCTTCAGTCTTTTACATACTGGGAAAATATAAGGCACAATTTTCCTGTCTTTGCCAGTTTTGTAAAGTATGAATACGTTCATCAATGCCAGTGTGGAAAACTACGTATGAAAATTTCTTAATGCTTGATCCTTTTTCTGCTTCTTTTCCTTACTCCAAGTAAGCGGTACAATATTTCCTCCAGTACATTAAATGTGAAACAATTGGTCGAATCCTGCAAATGATCCTGTTAGCACAATCCTGGACAAAGCAGAGCTGTGAGGCAGCTTTTGTAAGTATTCACCTCGAACAATCCTCCTCCTCAAACCTTTTGCAGCTCAGCGCACACAGCCCTTCCTGAAAAGAGCATGTGCGCTATACTTTAACCTGACTTAAAATTAATTTCCTAAAAACTATGTGCCACTCCGTGGAACTTCAGCAATTGTGTCTGCCATGTTATGATGGCCAAGATGATGATGGTGCTATAAGGCTGGTAGAGAGATTAGTGATAGGTCAAATGTTTAGCCATCTGGATTTTCCATGAGCTAAACTGAATTTCTGACACCTCTCTTTAGACTAAATCTGAAGCTAAGTGACTCACAAATTATTCTTCCAGGATGGTTTTCTTTTTCTTTTTCTCCTTTTAAAGTTTGCCCTAGTCTACATGAGGAACTGCACTGCTTCCACCACCCTGTGGTAATTTTATGCCATGACATACGTTCCATTTTCCATGGCCTACTACTTGAAAGACTCAGACTTTTATAAGTGCTTTGTAGTTACTTCCAAGTTAAAAAAGCAAAAATTCTCATTCATTCATTGCAGGTAACATGGAAATGCAGAGCGACTGAATGTAGGCAAACCTGTCATATGCAGGGGTTCTATTAAATAGTTTGAATAGTTTTAACGCATGAAATACATTTGAGAGTTGTTTTATTTTGCTTTTTCATTATTTTTGCTTAGGATTTCTTTAAATATATGTTGTAAACCAGATGTTGAGCTCAATCAAGTTGCTTAGAAGGGTGACTTTAAAAACAACCTCTCGAAATGGGAGATGGAAGTCGTTTATAGTGTGTGCCATTTGAGCGTTCCTCTAGAAAACAAAAAACAACCCCCCAACTTGTTTTGATCCCCCAAAAGCCGAGCATAAAATTATTGACATTTTCTCACTGCTAGCACATTTTTACAACTACTCCATTTGTTATATGTAGCAGATGGTGTTCAAACAAATCAAGAAGAAGAAGAAGCTGAAGAGGAGGGGGGCTCAGTAGGGATGAAACTAGCAAAGAAACTCATATATTTCTCAGATGATAAGATGAACTGCAGATGGTGAAGGGCAGCAGAGAAGCAAACAATATAAGAAGCAGCAGCTTAAAGAAGAGTCTACTTGTTTGCAAGACTGGACAACTACAGTAGCTGTCGCTGCATGATTTATGAAGGTTATTTTCTATGTTATGATACCGGAGGAAGCACAATTAAATCCAAGCAAACTCCAATCACTTGCTGCCGCTAATTGGGAATTCTTGAAAATGTCCCCCAAAGTGTACCACCTAGCAATCGTCCATCTTGTGGCTTCAGCTTTTCTAGGAGGAAGATATTTCAGCAGCATCAATCTTTCAAAGTTTGGGACCAGCATACCATCATGCTTTGGTATTTCAGCCACATGGTTCCAAACAGTGCTGGTAGAAGAGTGTTTTTATCTGACACCTGCAGGCAAATTAATCCCAAGTTAAGCATGACAAATTCACTAAGAGAAGAAAAACAATGACAACGCATCACTGTTGAAAAGCTTTAAGGCATACACAAAGCTGCTGGGTGGGTGTTAGGCTAAGAAAAAAATAATAACAGTGCATTTAAAAATGAATTTCAAAAATCTACATGATAATGTTCCCAGAAACATATAATTAGCAAAATTTATTTGGAGAAAGTTGCGCCCTAATGTGTCAAGTATTCTGTATTTTTTTTTAAAAAAAATGACAACAACAACAACCAGGAACCAGATTTTTAGGACCGGTTGTAACTTGGCTGTAAATATTTACTCAGTTCTGCTGCTTGGTATAAAAGGTTACAGCCTGGAAGCAAATATTTCTTTCAAATATATGAACTTTCCCATTTGTAACTTAGTCAGAAAGCCTGGCTCTTTCCCCACCACCACCACACATACCCCACCCATAGGGGACCAGATAAAATCCAGGTCAGGGCTCATGTAACTTTAACAGTTGTAGAGAAAAGGGAATTTCAACCAGTGTCATTTGTATGCAATTAGTTCCTGGTGAAATTCCCTCTTCATCACAACAGTTAAAGTTGCAGGCACTATCCTAGAGTGACCATATACAAAAGAAGGCAGGGCCCCTGCAACTTTAACAGTTGTGATGAAGAGGGAATTTCACCAGGAACTAATTGCATACAAATGACACTGGCTGAAATTCCCTTTGTTAAAGTTACATGAGCCCTGACCTGGATTTTATCTGGTCAGCCTACCCACCCACCCATCCACCCCTTGACAACAGCTGATCTTGTCTAGAAACATGCATAGGATCATAGATGGAAGAGCACAGAGATTGCACAGTCGGAATAACAGCTCCAGTCAAGGATTCACTGTGTTGGCAATTAAGTATTGGAAAGAGCATTGAATGGCACAGTTGTTTGATGTGACTAATAGTAATAGTGCTGGCCCTGCAAATAGATATACTGGTCCAGGTATTTAGGAGGAGAATATCTGAGGGTCAAACTACATGTTGGATGAATTACGTAGTGTGTGGCTGAGGTGTATCTTTTCCTTTCACTCTAGAGTAAGTGCACATGACCCCAATTTGGATCAGGACTACTGTGCACCTGGAAGGGAGGATTAAACCCTCCAGTGCACAATAGTCTGAAAATTCACTCCCCACAACAAAGATTTTAAAATGGGATTTGGGGAAGCAAATATTAGGGGATGGGAGGTTTAATTCTCCCATCCCAGTGTGTGGTGGTCGCAATCCAAATTACGGCTGTGTGCATTAATCTGCAATCATCCTCATCATCCTCAATTACACACTGCCCAATAAAAGTAACATGTAGTTTGGCTTATTGCCACTGCATTTACTACATCTGCTGCTACTTGTAGTGTTGTAACCATGCCTATTACAGATACGCCCACTCTGAGGCCTCCATCACACCAGGGATTTACTGCACTCTCACCACACCTGGTGTGTGGATTTGCAGCATAGTACTTACATAACGCTGTGCCTATCCTACTGATACCCCATCTCTTCCCCAGCCTTTCCTGGAACGCTAAAAGTCTGGATTATTTTTCCTAAATGCATTAAATCCTCGGTAAACCTCCATGTAGTTTTAAAGGAACAGGGGCTTGAATGGATTGCATCAGGTCCTGGCAGGTAAAAGCAGTCTCTTCCAGCGGCAGGCTCCAAGCCTCGATATAAAACTTAAACCTTGCATCTCAGGCTCCAAAGGCCTTTTTTAAAAATCATACAACGCCTGAATCTCTGCAGAGACAGGATTGTACTCCCTCAGTGTCCCCAAAGAGCCAGACTAAATGTTCCTTCCATTTTTGCCCAGTCTGGTTGAAGTACTCATCTGCCAGGACCTGACTGGAAAGACAATGAGAAGAGGTTGAGTGGAATGAAAGAGCAACAGAGTGAAGGACCTTAGGAGCGAAAGGGATCATAAGTTTGACACGCATTTGACTCAGAGTTTAAAAAACACACACCACAGAGTCAAACCAGGTGGGGGGATTAGGTGTGATGAGGCTCTGAATATTAAAGTGTCTTAGTCAATTATTACAGCATCAAAACACATTAATGAGTATATTGCTAGGGTCACACTCTTCCCACTTCTCTGAGCAGTGAGATGTTCCAGGGGCACAAGCACTTCTCTATGTCTGGTTTCCGTTGATAGGAAATCAGCCACTGGAGGTTTATGGCATTTGTTTGAATTTATTTATTTATTTAAGCTACTTCTATATGGCCTTCCTGAAACCGGCTATGATGGTGCACAAAACATTCAAAACAAAGCAACAATCTGATAAAAAAAATCATAAAAATATAAAAGCCCCATTAAGACCATGATAGCAATTTGCCAATATGTAATTTGAATTAATATTTAATTAATTGAATATTGAGAGAGAAAGAGAGAGAGAGAGAGCGCATAGATGGAGACAGAGCTTAAACACCCCAACAGAGAACCAAATCCACACCAGATCTTCAGAGAGGCAAACTGAACCGCAAAATGCTTTCAGAATGGGCAAAGCCCAAATACAACTCTCTTCCTCTTTCTCAAAAAGCCCAGTCTGTTCTTTATTTCCTTTCACAGATGCCTAGATCACATCATCCTTAGCTTGTTGTTGTTGTTGTTGTTGTTGGTCTGCTTTTGCTGCATTCAGGAAACTTAAGGGAGTTCTAGCTTTCAAGAGATCTATAACATCAACTGAGGCCCTCCTCCAAGTGCCTTCTCCAAGGGCAGCTTGGAGGATGGCAACAAGGGACAGGGCCTTCTCAGTGGTAGACCCCAATTGTGGAATGATCTCCCCACTGAGATCCACCTGTCATGTTTGCACCACCAGTTAAAGACTTTCCTTTACTCTCGAGCATTTGATGGCATTTGATGGGGGTATTGGGTTTTTTTTAATGAAGTTTCTTTTAAGAGATTTTGTTGGGATTACTTCTTTATACATCATAACAGCTTTGGGAAGCCCATGGCCCTCCAGATGTTGCAGGACTCCAATTCCCATCAGTCCCAGCCAGCCTGGCCAATAGTGATGGATGCTGCAAGTAGTAGTAGTTCATCAACATCTGGAGGACCAGTTCCCCTATCCCTGCTTTATAATAAACCAAGATATTGATACTTGTGCAAACTAAGGAATATATCAACTGGAGCTGTGTTTGTGTGGGTGTCGGAATGTGTGGGTGTACACATGTGAATGCCCACCCTCCCTAAATTGCACCTCTGATCACAGAGACATGAGAAACAAATACAAATTCTTGTCTTCAGGGTGAAACCTAATATTTCAGTTCTATAAGCTTACTGAGGTTCATAACTCCAGAGGTGGAATCCCAGCAGTAGAATAAAGGTGTAAGCTCAGTACAGCTCCCTATTGGCACGAAAGCATTTCTGTGCTGATGCACAGTCTTCCTATAGCACATCTTTGCTGCATGGCTGTTTGGCTGCCCTGCCCAATCTACACCAAGCAGGATATGACACTTTGAAAACGGTTTGGAGAAGCAAGATGAAGGCGCGGCAGGAGGGAGCAATGAATAGACTTTAATATATTGTAAGAGAGATAGGGAGAAGAGGAGATTTGGAGGGGAGGGTGGACGTCATTCCGGAATGTTGGGCCGAGTTCCCCCCCCCCTAAGAGTTCTAAGAAGATTGGGACCAAAGCCCAGCATGCTGGTGAGGAGGGGGGTGAATTGGGGGTGAATGTGGGGGGGAGGGTTAGGGGGGGGTATGTGTTACACACAGGGAGACCGACTTAAAGACTTGTGTGAAAGAGAGAGATGGAAAATAAACTTAGATTGGCAACATTGAATGTTAAAGGGCTAGGAACGGTAATTAAAAGAAAGAGGATTGAAATGTTATTAAAGAAAAAAAAATAGATGTAATTTTTTTGCAGGAAACCCATCAGGCCAAAAATGGAGTTAATGAGCTTCGAATGAGGGAGGTGGGCGTTTATGAGAAGGCATATGGAACTTCGAAATCGAGAGGAGTGGCAATAATAATTTCAAAGACATGTGGTATAACTATTCAAAGTGTAAAGAGAGATAGCAATGGAAGGTTTCTTATTATGTTCTGCAAGTTGGGAGAAGAGGAATATGTATTAGTGAATATATATGCTCCAAATGGGAAACAAATGGATTTTATCAATGAAGTATTTAACGGGTTGGGAGAAGTGGGTAAAAAGCACATTGTGATGGCTGGTGACTTTAATATGGTACTAGATATAGGGAAAGACCGGGATAACATACTAAAAGATACTAAGAGGGTGGGGAAGACAGAGTTAAGCAAATTAATGGAAGGGAAAGAATTAATGGATGTGTGGAGAGCTTTAAGAGGGGAAGAAAGGAAATATACTTTTTATTCACAGAGATTTAAGAGTTATTCTAGGATAGACCACATTTTTGTATCAAAAAATATGTTACCCAAAATTATAGATTGTGATATTGGAGTTATCAAGGTCACTGACCACGCGTTGATGTCAATGGACATGGAAACCAAGAAAGACTATAGACAAGCGAAGAGATGGAGATTGGATGTAAGGTTGTTGAATAAAAAGGATATAATGGAGAAAATAAAGAAAGAACTGCAGGAAATTTGGGAGATTAATGAAAAAGAGAACAACCGGCAGGACATATTATGGGACACAATGAAAGCTGTAGTAAGAGGGATTTGTATTAGGGAAAGATGGACATTAAAAAAACAACAGGAAGCTCAAAATAAAAAGATTGAAGAGGAGATAAGAAGTTTGGAAGAAAAGTTAAAGGAGACAAAAGATAAACGCCTATTAGCCCAAATTCAAGCTAAGAAAAAGGAATTAGAGAAAGAAGAATTAGAACAAGTTCAAAAGAATTTGTTGTATTTAAAAAGAGACTTTTTTGAATATAGTAATAGAAACTCAAAGATGCTGGCTAGATCCACACAGTTGGAAAAGGCTAAGAATATGATAGGGACAATAAAGGATAAGGCAGGGAATAGTTGTAATTTAATGAAAGATAAATTAAGTATATTTGAGGACTTTTATAGTGAATTATATACATCAGGATCGGGACCGCAAGATAAGATATTGGAATATGTAGAGAGGAATTGGAAAATAAAATTGCAGGAACAGGACAGGGATTATATGGAAGGTTTAGTTACGGAAAAAGAGATAGAGGGAGTTATTGATAAATTAAAAGGAGGAAAATCACCGGGGTTGGATGGTTTGGGGTCGGAGTATTATAAGCTTTTTAAAGGAATTTTAGTACCAAGATTAAAGAAATTATTTAATACTATAATAGAAGGGGGGAAGACTCCGCCATCATGGGAACATTCCCTGATTATATTAATTCCGAAACCAGGTAAGGATTTAACGGATCCCGCATCATATAGACCAATTTCCTTAATAAATCAAGATTCAAAGATTTTTACAGCAATATTGGCAAAAAGAATGGCCACATTTATTAGTAAATATATTAAAAAAGATCAGTGTGGATTTATCCCGGGTAGGCAAATGCCTAATTTAATGGGAAGAGTATTAAATATAATTAGTATCATAAAAAAAAGGAATTTAAAAGCAGGTCTGCTAGCATTGGATATATTCAAAGCCTTTGATTGTGTGGAATGGCCAGCACTCAAAACAATATTAAAAACATTTGGGTTTGGAGATTGTTTTATGGGAGTGATGGATAAGTTGTATAAAAATAATAAAGCGGAAATATTGGTTAATGATGGGTTAACACAACAGATTACACTAGCCCGAGGAACTAGACAGGGATGTCCTCTTTCACCGATCCTATTTGCAATAGTAATAGAAATTTTGGCAAATGTAATAAGGGAAGATGAAAGAGTGAAGGGGATAGGAAGAAAGGAGAAGATTAAAATGAATATGTTTGCGGACGATACCTTATTGACGGTAGAAGATCCCCTAGGGAGTGCTGAGGTGATTAAGAAACATTTAAGAGAATTTGGAGAAATCACGGGATTAAAAGTAAATTGGGGGAAGTCAGAAATGATGTTATTTAATTATAATAAGGAAGAGTTGGAAGAAGGTAAGGATAAGTTGGGTCTTAGACTTAAAAACATAGTACGTTATTTAGGTATTAACATTGATAGAGATTTAGATAGGCTTGAGGAACTTAATTTGGTAGCTTTAAAAAAACAAGTAGGGGAGAAATTAGAAGTATATAAGAAATTAAAACATTCTTGGTTTGGTAGAATAGCAATTATTAAAATGAAGATTTTACCTAAGATTAATTTTTTGTTTAGAATGTTACCAATTAAAATATCAGATGTAGAGCTGAAAAGTTGGCAAAATATAATTAATGCATATTGTAATGGGGATAAGAAAGCCAGGATTAATAAAGGGTTATGGTATAAGGCTCAAAAGAAGGGAGGTTTAGGGCTTCCAAATATTAAGTACTATTATATAGCTAATCAGTTAAGGTATGTTATAAGCTGTATTCTAGGGGAGGAAGATCTGGAGTGGTTGGAGACGCAAACTGGGGAAATAGATTATAAATTGAAAAATATTTTCTTTAAGAAAATTCAAAAGAAAGAATTAAAGGGACTGGACAACCCTTTGTTGGTAAATATAGTGGAGATCTGGGAGAAATTTAGGGGGAAGTTGATACCAGGAGATTCACCACTTGCCCCAGTGGTAGTAGTGGAGAATTTCCCAAGAGTGTTAAAAGTGGAGATTGAAGCGAGATTGAAAGATAAGGAAATAATTAAGTTAAGGAAGTGGATGGAAAATATGAAGGATAATGAACAAATTAAAGAGCTATTGATAGGTCATAAATTTGCATGGTTTAAATGTATACAACTAGGGAAATGGACTCAGGAATGGAAATTGAAAAATAAAAAGTGTAGAAACAATACAAGATTTGAAGAATTAGTAGAGTCAAAAGGCAGGAAAGAAGGAAAGGAAATTAAGAAAGGGTTGACTAGTGAGATATATAAATTATTGATAGAGGAAGAATTTCAAAATTCACTTAAAGTAATAAAAAAGGCTTGGGAAGAAGACGTAAATGGAGAAATTAAGGATTATAACTGGGAGAGGTTGTGGAACGCAAGAATGTTAAAATTGTTATCGATCAGAATTAAGGAGAATTTTTATAAGGTATTGTGGAGATGGTATCTAACACCGGTTAGATTTCACCAGATTGATAAAAAAATATCTAAAAAGTGTTGGAGAGGATGCCAGGAGGTTGGAACTTATTACCATATGTGGTGGAGCTGTGAATATGTACAAAAATTTTGGAAAAGGGTATTTAAAGAAATAAGTGAAATAATTGGAAGTAAAGTGGAATTAGACCCGAAGCTCGCTCTACTAGCAATATGGGATAGAGGGGAAGAGGACAAAAACAAAAGGGAATTGATAAACAACCTCCTGACTCCTGTTAGACTAATGATTGCAAAAAATTGGAAAGGACAAGGAAGCTATACAATAGAAGAATGGTATAAAGAAATATGGGATATGGCTTTGAATGATATGCTAACTTGTAAAATGAAATTGAAAAGGGGAATGTCCGGTAAAAATGATTTTGGGGAAATATGGAGACCCCTTTTGGAATATGTATTAAGATCGGGGAAGGGACAAACACCTTCAAAAGAGTCGATAAACTTCTGGATAGAATAAGAGGTTAAGAGAAGGTCTCATGGTGGGGGGGTACACGGGGGGGGGATTGTCAAGGGTTATGTATGTATTTTATGTTATCATTATGTTGAAAATAATAAAATTATTTACAAAAAAAAAAAAGAAAACGGTTTGAAAACTGTATGTGGAGTGTGTCCTGGGCCCCAGCAGTTGTCACTTCTGCTATAAACCTTTTAAAACAGTAGCGTAGATCCTGCCCTGGTGACGGTGTGGTGTGGGTGGAGACAGTGCAATAACCACCCAAACTAAATGGTATTTTGAGTTTGCCTGCAAAAGGGGAAAGTGGCTGCTGCTTCTAGTCTTTGTGTGCTGCATGAATTTTAAAGATTTTCATGACTTGCTCTACATTGTTATTTTATCTCTGCCTCTAATGATTATTTCCTGACAGCCATATGCATTCCTCACAGTGTGTCCCCTCACTGCTAAACATATCTTGCTGGAGCATCCATGATTCTAAGGTCAGCAGCAGGCCTTCCTGCCTACCCAGTTCCTTGCTCTGAACTTAGCTTCAGTTCTGATGTTGATGTTGATCTACAAACTTTATTCAGGTCCCTGAGCTGTATTGGCTGGCTGCCCTCTTTTTAAAGACAGTTTGAATTATTGTGAACAAGGCTCTGATGAAAGAACTCTCCTGCATTTGCTAGTGTGTGGTGCAATATGGCCTAACTTCCATAAACGTTGATATACCTATTTACCTTAATGATTCTTTTAGGCAGCTTCGTGGACAATAATAGCAACCATTTGCAATATTTATGAGTCTCGCTGGTCCTCAATACCCTAAATGAGATAGAAAAGTCAAATATTTTTGAGGCACCTTATGTGAATATGTCGTGACAGGCACTAGTATCTTACTTTCAGATTCAGATTCAGATTCAGATTCAGGTTGTTTTTTTAAACACCCCCTCACTGCATAATGATCCTTCCAACTATCTTCACAATGAAATCCACATTCATTGCTGGGTTGCCAGCGAGAATCAGTTTGTCCCTGTTTGGAGTCATCACACAATCATCTCCATTTTGTGTGTAAATGTCAGCTGGTAAGATCTAACAAGTTGCAGGCCCCACTGACACCCTCAACAAAAATGGAAAAGTGGATGCTCCATTCCTCTATTTGCTCTCCTCAGAATTCTTGGACTTGCTAAAGCCTAATCTCCCCTGCTTCCTGATTCAATCAATCAACTGTATGACTTGGGACCAGAGTATTTGAAAGACTGCATTCTTACCTATGAGCCAATGCAATGCTTAGGTTTTAAGATCAATGGGAAAGGCCCTGCTCTCTGTCCTATCAGAGGCACCTTTTGAGGGAACACAAGAGAAGGTCTCCTTAGTGCTACTCAGGCACTGGAACTCTCTGGCAAGGGAGGCCAGGCTAGCTCCATCTCTGTTTTAAGAACATAAGAAGAGCCAGGCCGGATCAGACCAAGGATCCATCTAGTCCAGTATTCTGTTCACACAGTGGCCAATCAGCTGTGGACCAGGAACCCACAAGCAAGACATGGGTACAACAGCACCCTCCCACCCATGTTCCCCAGCAACTGGTGTATATAGGCTTGCTTCTTCTGCTAGTGGATGTAGCACATAGCCATCAGAAGTAGTAGCCATTAATAACCTGCTTCCCAGGAATTTACCCAGCCCCCTTTTAAAACCATCCAAATTGGTGGCCATCACTTTGCTTCCTTCCACCAGCAAGCAAAGTCATTTTACTCAGAGAGGCTTTTGCCATAAGCTGATTTGCTGATGATATAAGTGGGTTCTTTCTTACTGAGGTGTTCTTTAATTGATGTGGTTTTTAATTGTTTTAATCATAATTTTGTATTTTTATCTGTACCTTTATTTCTAGTTGCCATGAGCACTGCTTTTGGTTGAAAGGTAGGATATAAACTGAAAAAATAAACCAAGAGCCCCGGGTTCTTGTGTGACCTTCCAATTAGTACTGAAATGCCTCATTTTTTTCTCCCTTCTGGGACAAACTTTCAGTAACTTACCTTGAAATCTGCCTTTTGCTTTACTTTCTCAATAAAGAATCATTTTCTGGAAAAGCTCTTATCTTGTCACTGTCACTCCCCTCCACCTTGAGTACCTTACAAGAGCACTCTGCTAAGTAGACTAAAGTCCCTACAGTTATGCAAGCAGTGCTGCTATTGTGGTAAATATGGTGGTTTCTGGTGTAGTTCTACTGGCCTGTCAGCAAACTGTCCTCCACAAAATGGAGTCCAGATGCAGAGGTAGCAGCTTCTTGTAGCAGTTAAGCTACTTTATCCCAGATATTTGTGTTCTGGAACAGTTTATTCCCTGAAAATGGGAAATTAGGTTTCAGACATGCATGGAGACATGTGTTCCGACAAAGTGTGATAAGAGTTGATTTCTCTATGTATTTATTATTTTATTTATTAAAACATTTGTATCATGTCCTTTTATCACTGGGATTGCAGGGCGGCATACAGATAAAATCAGAACAATATAAACATAAATAATTTACACAGCTAAAACCGTATTAAATTGCTAACAAATTAAAACTAGTAAAAATATTTTAATAGCAATAAAAATAATTAAAAACTAAAGTATGTGTAACCATGGAGAGTTTAGCCCTGAAAGGCTTTGATAGTTGTTTGGGTCCATTACTGGATATGTCTGTACTGCTATAAGATTTATGCAGGACCAGGACTGGATTGATGCTAAACTACTGCAGAAGATGCAGCTGTAATTTGCTGCTCTTTGTGCAGGGCATGCTTATTTATTTATTTATTTATTATTGCATTGATATCCCACCTTTTTTCCTCCAAGTTGTACATAATCTTCCTTCTTTCCATTTTATCCTTACAACAAAAACCCTGTGAGGTAGGTTGGACTGAGAGTCTGTGATTGACCCAAAGTCACCCAGTGGGTTTCCATGGTCAAGTGGGGACCAGAACCCAGATCTCCCAACTCCCAGTCCAACACTTTAGCCACAACACCACACTGGCTAAAGCGATACTGTGGACAGATCAAGAAAGCATTATAACCTCTTCTGCTTTCAAAAGGTTTTAAAAAAAAAAAAGGGTAAATTTTACGAACACAGCATCTTCTAGACTCCATTACTTGAAATGAAGTAATATGGGATAATCACTTACTATTTCAGTCATTAGGATAATGTGGGACTAAACTTCTGCTATTGAAATTGTAAGTACTGTGAATTCATGTTGAATCCTGCCCATGATCTAATTCCATGGGATCTCACTGCAAACTGGGGGGAAAGATATTATATGGTTCAAATGTGAATAGTTGAACGAGTCCATCCTGCACTCATATAATTGAATCCAATATAAGAGGCAAGCATTTTATATGGATCTAACGAATGCAAACATCTCTAAAATACTGACTTTTACAACTCTTGGTTCATAATTAATGCAATTATTTAGCCATAGTCACCTATGGGAGTTTTGCTGCTGACCTGATTATTATTATTATTAATTACATTTATATACCGCCCCATAGCCGAAGCTCTCTGGGTGGTTAAATGGATGATTGTCCACACCCATATCCACCCAGGAAGGTTGGTTCTAAAATCTCAAACACAGAGCATTGGGCAGTTATACATAGAGAATTGGGTGACTGATCGGCCTAGCAGATGGACGTAAAGTCTTTTGCCCTGGGTCAAAGAGACACAGAAAGGGTGCATTATTTAGTCCCAATTTTGCTGGGACAGCTAAATTAGACCTATCACTAATTACCCAGAAGAAGCCTCTATATTTGTTCCACATTTTAATCTTCTTTCAACGCACAGCACCACCATTTCCCTAATGAGTAGGGCAGCCTGCATAATTGCTTGGCTGTCTGGGCATATCGCAGTGTCATTTTTTTTCAAGCTAGATTTGGCTCATGCTTTTTGTTCCCACACCCTAGCTGGTTGCTCTCCCTGGCCACCCTTCCACTCAGTACTAGTTGCAGGTTAAAAGTTGCAGTCACTAGGGCTGCTGGAGGATTTTGTTTGGTCCACATTTTCAGACCTGATTTTGTTCCTTCCTGGCTGGATATGGGGAAGAATGCAGTTATTCTTTGGTTTATGCACGTGGCCAAATTTTGCAATATAGTTTTCGGATTTTAAAAAAATGTCTACGAAAACACATATTTTAGGATAATGGGTATATAAAGATGTGCACTGAAGTATTTCAATGCACATTTAAAAAAACAATTCATAAATTGATAAGGACATGGGAAAGAAGGGACTTTTGAATGTGAAACTGACATGGTCCAGAATAGAGCTAGTCCATCTCTACCTGAAGGGTGCATGCACACATGATATTTCAATCAGTGCCTCTTGTACCAGTCCCCAATTCCCTACCTTTGCTTAATAATAATAATAATTTAAAAATCCTTTATTTTGTGAGTTGGGTTGTGGATTGAGAGAAATGGGGTGCAGAGGGTGGGAGAAGAAACCAGGGCCGGATCTACACGTCGTCCTCGATGCGCCTTCCCTGCGCCACAAGCCGCTTTGGAGCGCTGCACTTCGTCTAGTGTGGCTCAAGCCTCGGAGGCTCTGCTCGCACTCTCGCCGCCGCCGCTGCCGCCGCTGCCCTTTTATCCCGGCCGGTCCCAGAGAGGGAGGAGGGAGGGTTGTAAACAAAAGCTAGCAATTGGAAATCCCTCTCCCAATCGCTGTCTTTTGTTTACAACCCTCCCCCTCCCTCCCTGGGACTGGCCTGGATGAAATGGCAGCGGCCGTAGTGGTGCGGCCGCGGGCAGAACCTCTGAGGCTTGAGCCACAGTAGGCAGGGTGAAGCACTCTGAAGCAGCTTGTGGCGCAGGGAGGGCGCATCGAGGACGACGTGTAGATCCTGCCCAGGAAAAAGAAACCAGGGTTTTGTTTGTTTTGTGGAGAGAAAGCACATGCTTAGGCCAGAGTTTCATAAGGGCTAAGCCTGTGTTCGCTTAGCCCTTATGAAACTCTGGCCTAAGCATGTGCTCAGAGGCACCTTGCTGCCAAATTCTAAGAAGAAGGATGCTACACTTGTTCTTTGGTAAGGGAAAGGCATTTTGCATTTTTATGCTCTTTCTTCTTAATACAATAGTTCTATCTCATTTTTTGCAAGCAGTTTCCTAAAGAGAATGCACTTTAAGATTATTGATTACTAATGCACATATTTTTGTGTACACAGAGATACGGGTAGGGAATTGTAAGCACCCTGGGAGCTCGCCAAGCGTGCTCGCCAAGTGCTGCCTGGCCAGCCCTCTTCCGAGGCCTCTGGAAAGTGTGCAATTCCCACAGCACACCATTAGCCTGCTGGAGGAATTGTGCACTTTCCAGAGGCCTCGGACCTGCATTTTTCCTCCCCCTGCATTAAGAAGCATGTGGGAAAGCATGCTTTCTGGGCCTCTGGAAAGTGCGCAAATTCCCCTGGCCACTTTCTGGAGGCCCAGAAAACATGCTTTCCTGTCCCCAATCCCATCAGGGCCTGAAAGGGCCTCTTCATGCTTGCATGAAGAATCTCTTTTAGGCCCCAATGGGTACGGGGGGAGGAGAAGGTTTTTTCCCTTCTACTCTAATGGCAGGCACCATTAGAGTAGAAGGTTCTAGTTGTTGTTGTTATTGTTATTATTATTTTTAAAAGAACTGTTAACATCAATGAAGCAAACCCAAAATGCTTCTCTCAGCGTTCAGGCACTGAGCCGGCAGCCACATGGGAAAGCCCCAAGGGAGGGAGTCCTGGCTAAGTCCTCCAGGGTTTTTTTCAAGAAGCCTGTTCCATAGCTTTAATTCGAGTTGTAATCTGTGGCTTGCTTTCACTGTTTTGTCATCTGGAGACATTTGCATGCATGCTCTTTCAGCTGTGACTTCTTTCTTGTAGCATACTTAAATCTGGATTGTGTTGCTCCCTATCCCCAGATTACCTGCTAGGCCACATCCCTGGGCTCTGGATTCCACCCCACACACCATCCCCTGCCTTGGAACATCTTCATCTGTACTATATTCTGTTGTATTGGTTTCTGAAATCTAAACCAATGTCATTGTCAGACGAAGAGTAGTTAGGCATGTTACCTCTTAATCTAATAAAACTATTGGGGAGACTTTCTTCCATTGCAAATACTAGCTTCAGGGCTGCATCGGGGAGGAAAGAGTTAAATTCCCTCTCCTGATACCTTTGATCCTGATAATTATGAGACCCACACAGTTGATGCAATTTGCATTTAAAAAACACACATGTGCATATTAGATACAAATACACATTTAACATACTATAGTTATATTACCCTTAGATAGACAATATAACAATATACTATTTCAAATTAGATAAATGGAGCACAACAGTGCCATAGATCAAATTGGTTAAACTCTCTTCTTTCATTCCAGCCCTGGGATGAAAACACTGTGAGGTTTTCTAACATTTTATTCTTGCTACAGTAATGATTTGGTCTTCCAAATATATCCACTCTTCTAATTTTGCTCCATACAAAATGTTTGACTTTTGATCCTGTGTACTTCATACTTCAGGGCAAAGCATAGAATACCTCATAGTGAAAAAAACAGAAGAATATTTCATATGATAGAGGTACTTAAGTAGTTAAAGGAACCTAGAGAAGAAAAAAGGCCTAGCCTCCTGTACAAAATTTTATTTTATAAAAATAACAGCTTGAGAAGGAAAGAGTTCTGTTAGTATGGGAGACAGAGGAAGGTTGCATAAGAATGAAAAGAACTCTGGCAGAACAAAGAGACCCTGGCATTTGAGCAGTAAGATAAGAGTAGCCAGCTGACTATACTTGCCTTTGGCAAATGCTCTGAAAATATTGAGACAGATAATGCTGCTATTAACTAAATGGTACTAGATGAATCCCAAAAATATGTAAGTTCAAGGTATTGACAGAGACCTTATTAGCTTGTTTCTCTGCAGAGAACGGCAATTAAAAAAGACATTTTATTTGCGCTTATTTATTTTAAAAAGACACGTCACATTTTTCTGCTAAGATTCAGAAACAACCCCCTGGAATTTTCATTGAATATTGCAATTCCAGCCCCTCCATGTTCTGCTTCAAAAATCCTGGCATCCACTTTGGTTCTGATAAGCGATTTGCAGTTGAGGACTCTATGGATGACAAGAACAGCTCACTGGCTCTCCTGTTAAAAGTAATGGCCAGCCCACCCTTGTACATTTGTGGTTAAGTATTAGCTGAAGTGGGGAAGGGAGCAGGTGCGGAGAAGGCTCTAGTGAGTCTTTATGCCAATCCCTTCCCATACACAGCTTTGCCTAGGGTGACCATATTTGGGAGACCAAAAAAGAGGACAAGCTGGGGGGTGGGCAGGAAAGCAGCTTTCTTGGGCCTCTGGAAAGTGCGTCATTCCCCCTGCCTCCTTAAATAATAATAATAATAATAATAATAATAATAACAATTTATTTCTTACCCGCCTCTCCGTCTGGATCGAGGCGGGGAACAACATGATAAAATACATAAAACTGATTAAAACATAACACATATTATTAAAACTGCATAAAAAATCCAATCCCCAATTGGAGCAGAGGACGGGAAAGTGTAGCAATCCTGCCCCCACTGCTCCAATCAGGGCCTTTTCTATAATGTCTGGGAATGATACACTTTCCCCTTTAAGGCTGTGATTGGAGCAATGGGAGGGAAATTACCCGCCTCCAGAAAGCACATCATTCCCTCCCACCATGCTAATGGCAGCCTTAAAGGGGAAAGCATGTCTTTCCAGGACATTGTAGAAAATTACAGAAAATCCCCCCTAACCCCCAGGATAGAACAAAAACCAGGACAAATCCGGGGAAATCCTGACAGTTGGTCACCCTAGCTTTGCCCAAAGAAAGATGGATTGTGTCCATAATTGTTTGTGTGTATAGAATACAATTTCCATCTTCCTTCACCTCACCAAGAAACAAAGACCTTTGCAACACAAATCCACTTGTTGGATCAGAATTTGCACATGCATGAAAGCGCTGTGTGACAAATACACTGGCTGGATGCCTGAAGGGGGAGGCATGCACATTTCCTGATTCTGGATCTGGAACTACTCACGTAGCACCCAACAAATGGTCACAGATGATGGGATGCAGATGAGCATCCAAAGTGGAGCACTCAGTCCACAGTAACTGTGCAATTCTGGATTCCTCTTCCCTCTCTGCTCTCTCTGGTTAATATGCACAGCTATTCCCCATGGACAGCACATGAGTATCTTTGCATTGTGGCTTTTCCTTCCACAATTGTCCTATGAAGTTGATCCCATTATTCTGCTACGTCCGATAGGAAATGGACTGTTGCTAAACAATTTGCTTAAGGCAGCTGTGTTCATGCTAAGTGTGTCCATACATGAACTGGGATTTAAATCATAGTCTACCAGATTCATGAACCCAACTTGTTGTCTGAAATATCAAACTTCCTCAACATTGTGTCCTAACAACACTAGTAGTGGGATCGGCAGCCATTTATGTTGATACATTAGAAAAGAAATAGCTATTTTGAAATTTAAAAAACTTAAGCCAGATATAGTGGCTACTTTGCCTAGATCCAGAGCTCTGCAGGTATTCTGATGAACACACACTGAGATCCCACATAAATAAATGGGTAAATGTGGGAAATTGCTTCTCTAATTAAAGCAATGGATAAGCCTTTGTTCACACAAAAGCTCCATTTGGGCTAGTGCTCCGTTGAAACATATAGATTTGTATGGCTACTTAATCAGTTCATGTGCTGTTTATTGTTTTGCATTATCTTGTATCTTATTCTTTAAAATATTTGTACTGTATTTTATGTTTGTAACTGTTCTGTGGCATTTTAGTTTTTTAAGTGTTTGCAATCTGCCCAGACAACATTAATTATTGGGTGCATTAGAAATGAACAAAACAACATAAAACAAAATAAAATAAAAATAAATCTAGGGCTGTACTTTGTGAAACATTTTCTTCCCACAAAGGAAGAACCCAGCCCCCATTTGAGTTTATTTTTCAGGAGGCTAAAGCGATCATGCCCTCCCACTGGCCACGTGACATCCTTGCAATATCAGCATGACTCACATGGCTCCAGGTCCCCCACTATCAGTCCTCTCTATGGTGCTTTTTAGCCTGTTAACAGCACAGATCTGCTGCTTCCGTATCATTGGTTTAAACAGCCTTCGTCCTAGAAGCAGTGACTTCACCCTTTAGCCAATGAGCTTTGGCTGTATGATGACACCACCGAGGGCAAATTTATTTACCATTTATTTAAAAATATTTATACACCAATTCCCATTTTTAAAAAATCCCAAGGCCATTTATAACAAATGATAAAACAATGCATTATTATAAAAGCACAACAACATTAAGACATGTTAATCATTGGGAGTAGCCGGATAAACCAGTACATTTTTTATCATTGTTGAAAATGTATGCTTTGTCTATATACATCTAGAACTAGGGTGTCAGCCTTCTAGTGCAACTTCACCAAGAACTGGGAAGGCTGGTTCATATAGTTTATTTGCACACGTCAACTTCTTAATAGTTACTTCAATCTGGAATTATTATTTATGTCTTGCATTTTGGCCCTAAAAGCACTCCCTGCCCCCATGTGTGGCTTTCAATTCTAAAACAGAACAGTATCAGTTATAATTAGATACATGATAAAACAAACAAACAAACAAAGGTGTTAAGAGCAGAGCAATAAAACACAACTAAGTAGCAGAAGGAGAGACTGAAAACAAAAACAAACACTGCTCACCTGAAGCTCATAATAGAATGGGCCAGCTGAACGTCTCTGGATCCACAACCTGGATGATGAAACTGAGAAGGTCCGATCTCACTTCCCCACAAATCACACCTCTGAAAACAATGGGATGCATAACTAGGCAAGATGAAAGACATAATATAGAGAGCAATATGTTTAGATTTGGCCATTCAAATATTCATAAGGACGTAAGAGCCATGCTGGATCAGACCAAGGCTTATCCAATCCAGAATGGCCAACCAGATGCTTTTGGGAAGCCCACAAGTAGGATATGAGTGTCCTCCTGGTCATGTTTTCCAGCAACTAGTATACGGAGGCATGCCCTCTCTGATACTGGAGATAATATATAGTGATGTAGGAGCCATCGATAGCTTTATCCTCCATGAATTTGTCCAATCCCCTTTCAAAGCCTCCGAGCTGGAGGACAACACTACATCTTGTGGTGAAATTTATAAATGTGTGTGTGGGGGGAGGGGGGCAGAGGGAACCACAGCTCTGTGAGCTTGAGTTAGGAAAGTTTTGTCCCTGCCACCCCATAAACAAAAAAATCCTTGGCTGAGTTATGCCAAAATAGCTGCACCATGTGTGCATGCACTATTTGTCCAGGGGTTAAAAGAAATGTTGCAAAGCTCAGCATAGGCAGTTTCATAGAAAAATGAGGCTTTCTTGCCTCTGTGAGATCAAGGCGTGGCTCTACAATTTGTATTGCTCACTTTGTGCCATTTTTATCCAGACATATCAGTGGAGTCGAAAAATAGCATAGAAATATGCAGCTTGTGAAAATTAGGGATGGATGAGAATCTGTTTTGGTGGGGCTTATGATAAAAACTTACCAACATTTGCAAATTTGTTCATAAATGTGATGGAAAGAACTTGAGATTTAAAAATGCTGAATGTGAGAGAAAGCAAAACGGACATTCACCCATCCCTTGTGAAAATACTTCCAAATGTGTTTTTGATTACAAGTTGAAATGTATTGATTGGGTGTTTGGGGATTAAAATATGTAAGCAGAACTGAGCCAAAATGCTTTGCCTCATTTTGGATTCATTTTCATGTCAAAATGCACCTCCCTTTTTACTGTTGTTTCAGTGCTATTCTGCCTTGTTCCCTGATCCTTTTTCTTTGCCCTCAATGCTCTCTGCCTAATTTGCCCTCACTGCCATTTAATCCAATTGGCAATAGCAGCTTTTGGGATTATTTTTTAAAATCCATGATGTCATGACGCTCTTCTGATGAAATTACATAAAAGTACTAGGGATGGGCAAGAATTTTATTTGTTTGGGGTTTCTTTTCATAAGAACGTGCCAAAATCCACAACTGTCTTCTTAATCTGGATGGAAAGAATTTGTGAGTAAAAACATTTGAACGGGGAGAAAGTGAAACTAACAGATCCATCCATGCCTATATAAAAGATTCATATAAAGAAAACCTCCCAATTGCCAAGATCAGTGCTTACAAATGGGGCTCGGAACAGTGAGGGCAAAAAGAAGTGAGGAACATGACGTTGAGAAGAAGCACCAGCCAGCAGAATGAAAGGAACACATGGAAACAACATGGGGATCACATAAACCCCTCCCCATGACATGTTCAATGGGCACTGACTATAGTATGATACAATGCATTTTTGAAATATTCACATTTTTGGTGCACTCTTTTCAACTGTGCACATTTTATCAGACTTATTTTCCTTTTAGTGAATCCTACCATTAGACTTCCTAGCTCACCATTGTCTGCACCAACTAGCAGAGGCTGTCTAGGATTTCAAGGCAAGAATCTTTCCTGCCCCTACCTGGAAATGATGTTGGGATTTGACCCTGGAACCTTTTGCTTGTAAAGCATCTGCTCTAATGCTCAGCTACTACACTTCTGACATTCATGGTAGCCCTACGTAGGAGTCATTTTCAAAAGCTGTCATGGAGATAATTTTGCATCTTAAACATTTGCTGCAAGCCATTCTGAAGAACCTCTCCTCCAAGCCCAAGCAAACAGGTTGTTAGGGCTATAAAGCCAGGTTCCCTGGGGAAAAGAGATTTGAAGGGGCAAATGTGCCTGAGAGGGATAAATAGGATCTTTGGAGGAGGAACCGCAGCAACAAAGAATGGCAAATGTGCTTCTTTCAGATAGTGATGGGCTGTGGGGAATTCCTAGCATGTGGAGTGCCAAGAATTTTCAGTGCACCAGTGATGTGGACAATAGAGCTAGGATAACATCAGGCAGCTTATTGGTGACAGTGGAAAGGCCATCCTGTGTGCTGTCCAAGCAGCAGGGTGTAAGGCTATGGCTCAGAGAGAGTAAAGGTGATGCTGTGATTTAAGGCCACCTTAGATGCTAGTAAAGGCACTATCCCTGTGACAGGGAGGCAAAAATCATTGATTCAATGCTTTTGATTTCAAAACTGTGACTAACTATATGACAGGTATATAGTTGGCACTTACATGATATTTAGCCGTGTTGGTCCATGCAAAAAATTCCAAAATCTGCAGTCAGGCAATACCTTTTATCACATCCAACCAAAAATCTACAAAATTGTGAGCAAGCTTCCAGGATCTCAAGATATCTTTATCAGTCTGGAAGTTATAAAAAGCAGAGGTGTGTGTATTGTGTGTGTGTGTGGGGGGGAGGGTTAAGGGGAATAGGCAGGGGGAAACTGGTTTGATGTTGAAGTCATAAAGTCAGCATGGTCAGAGAATTCTTCCAAATGTGGCTTTTATCCTGCCATCCATACCTCAAACATGGAATTTTACAGGCAATCTAAACATCCTTGTCTTCCATGTGTGTTTCCACTGCTTCTAAGGAGGAAAAGACAGAATAGGTGCACAATGTCTTGTGATTGGTAGTGCTGGGGGCCCTCTGTCTGGAATCACACTGTGTCTTAAGATGGAGTGTAGGAGGAGAGACAGACTTAAATGGGTTAGTCTCTACTAGGTGTTATGCAGGTTTCAGGTTATACCCAAGAAACATGTCATGTCTGATTCCACCATTTTTGAAAATATTAAATTGGTCTCCAACCGCAAGTGAAACACAAAGGTTCTTTGGTAGGCAGAAGACAAAAGCAAAGCAAAACTTGGCAGTTCTTACATTGGTATTGCTGGAGATTAATTTGGGGTGCTCCATAGAAGCTAAACAGTCCACAGAAACTAAATGGTGCAGTGTTACTGAGTGACTGGAGGGTAAGTAACCCTCAAAGAATAAAGTCACATCTCCAGCAGTAGAAACTCATTTTCCTTCAGCTGAAGGATCCAGTTCCTGTTCCCGAATGGCTAAATCGGGTATTTTACAAGTTACACATTAAATAAACCATCTTGGTCATGGTCTGTCCCACCCTAGAGGCCTTCAAGAGGCATCTGGACAGCCATCTGTCAGGTATGCTTTAAGGTGGATTCCTCATTGAGCAGGACGTTGGACTTGATGGCCTTATATGCCCCTTCCAACTCTACCATTCTATGATTCAATGGTCCATAAAAAAAATCTATAATCTATGGTCAGTCAGTATGAATATGGACACAATCCAGCCCAAATTAGTTTTAAAAATCTCAGTGGATGGAAGAAACACATGTTCTTCACTTTTACACTGAAACTAATTGGACTTTAAAATTACCAGCTTTGGCTGGAGAATATCCTATGTCTGTACTAATCTGTTCTAGGTCCAGGTTTTGTAGGGCCCTTGGGCAAGACACCCTCCATGGGCCCCTTCCCTGAGTGACCTGACCTTCTCACTGCCATCATCTCCAGATGCTCTTGCTCCTCATCCTCTTCCTCATCATTGCTGCCATTTGCCTGCTAGACAGACAATGAGCCAACGATCAAGTGGACAGGGCCACCTGCTCCTCCTCCTTCTTCTCACCACCACCATTGTCTGGGCCAGAGCGAGAGGCAGGTGTACAAGCAGGTTGCAATGATGAAGAGGAGGAGCAAGTCCAAGGGGTTCTTGTTAGGGGGCCTCTGCTGGGGTGAGAATCCTCAGCAGGTGCCCAATCATGCCTCCCTTGATGCCAGCCTTGGTACCAACACTATAAGTTTGGCAGCCTACAATAAACATATCTACATCTAATGCTTATAACAGATTATTGAAGGATATTAGGTTGTTCTGTAGTTTAGTTTTTATTTAATGCAGTAAAATTTAAAATATATAAATCTAGTGAAACCGAATGGACAGTTTTATGTGTTCAGTTTTTTTATGTAACATGTTGAGCAGGGCCAGTTCACATGACCCCATATGCCACATGCCAGAAATGCAAGCTGAGTTTGGGCCATGTTACAGTGAGGTTGTGGTGAAGTTGCCATTTGGATCACTTCATCACTCATCAGATTTAATGTTCAGCAACAAAAAGACTGATTCATACATCCCCAGTGATATGAAAGAGACTTAATTTTGGTTCCTTCCTATGCTTGTCTACTGCATCCTATTACATTTCTGTAATGGTTGGATTTGTGATGGATTAATTCTGGTTTCTCTCATTTTCTCATTTTTCAATCTTAAATTCACTTCATCTCAAATTTTGACAAATTCTCCAGTCCAAAGTTTGGTTTGTCCTGAAGTTTGAGAAAAAAAAAATTTTAATTCAACAAAACTAAACTAAACTTTAAAAAGAAGAAAAAGGAAAAAAATGTTTTAAGTAAACATAAAAAATCATAAATATTTTTGTGCACATTTCTCCTCATACATGCATTTTTGTAAGCATTTCCCCCTAACCTAAACAAGTAATATTTCTAGTATAATGCATTTTAATACTATTTGTGCTAATATATGCATTAATGCAATTTATGACCCGAGAAGTCCATTGCAAAATTTGGAGAAGTGTGAATTCTGAAGGATAACTGCATATTGCTTAAAAATGTAAAATTAGATAAGTGTATTGAATGAATTTATCTTCCATCCCTGGTTTGCATAAAGAAATAACATGAGTGGGACCCATGGTGTAGCTTCTTCCCACCTGAACATTGCCCACCCCCAGCTGGGAAAGAGAACAACAGTCAGGCAGGAAGGAACCACAATCCAGGCTTTACTGACATTTTCCTTCTTGTAAACATTGACAGAGCAGCATGAGAAGAAGCTTTCCATACCACTGCACTAATATAGGACTCAAGTGTTATTCAGCTGATTGTGTGCTGAACAGTGAGCTAGGTGAGTGATGAAGCAAATCCCTTGCTCAATGGCAGCATAGATCAAAGTCAACCCACATCTCAGCATGGAACCACAGTGCTGTGGCAAATTATATTGCAAATTCAGCTCATCATGGGCTGCAACTGATTGTAAGCAGTAAACACACACATACACAAGAAATGCATGTTCAGTATAGGCAAACAGAACAGACAGACAGGGACTCTCTCATCAGTGTGGAGTTTTATCAACAAGTCTGTTTTTGTTTTCAGTCCAAATGTTCTGCTCCTACTAGAAAACATGGAGTTCCTTTCCACCATCTCTTGTTCTAACACTCTGTTGATACTTCTGTATCTACAAAGGAAAAGGGTTTGATAATATAAGAAAAAAAATGATATAGTTTCCAGTTCAGACAGCAATTAATTTCATTTTCTTTTTGTCACATTTTTTATTTTGAAATAAAGTTTTTAAACGATAAAGGCAACAAAAAGAAAATACATAATAATATAACATGATTACTAAAGAAACAAGAAACTCATAATTATAATTCTTAGTCTATCGCTAATATTCTTGTGGGACTTTTACTGTAAAACAGCCTACATATGCCCTTTAGGGCAGAGATAAGCCAAAATTAGATCTCCAGATGTTTTGGACTTTAGTTCCCAGAATTCCTGACTATTAGCTGTGCTGGCACTGTCTTCTGGGAGTTGAAGTCCAAAACATCTGGAGATCTACCTTCTGACCACCTTTGCTTTAGGGGATACATGGGCTTTTCAGTTGATAGGCAATTTGACTTTAAAGTGTCCTTGTTCCATTGGTGGTCAATAATTCCTCTGAAATGGAATAAGTCTGGTCTTGAAAGCAACAATATATGATGAAAATCTATAGCAAAATGCTTCAAAACAGAATTGATTAAGACACGGAGCTGACTGATACACATTGTTAGAATAGTTCTAAGACATTTCACTTTATAGGAATGTAGGAAAGATTGCTCTGGTGAATTTGTTTATTTGTTTGTCTGTTATACCTATTTTTACCCTGTCCTTCAATCATATTCCCATGGTGGTTTAAAGAACAAAACAATTTAAATGCAAATACAAACAGATTAACAGAAGGATAGGTTAATGCTGCATTGTGAACGGCATTCATGAATTATAGATTTGAAAAGGAAAAATAATTAATTTTGGAGGCAAAATGTCTACTGTTTATTACAGAAAAGGTACACGAGTGGTGCTGACTCTGACAGTAGGAGCCACAAGAGGTGCTACTGCTATGAATCTACTAATAATAAGTATTTCAGAAGGTGATAGTTCTTTCTCTCTACTCGGGTGTCAATGAGTCAGTGTTGGGGCTTAATAATAATAATAATAATAACAATTTATTTCTTACCGGCCTCTCCGTTTGGATTGAGGCAGGGAACAACAGTATAATAAAATACATAAAACTGATTAAAACATGACATACATTATTAAAACTGCATTAAAACATCCTAAAACATCCTAAAAACATTCTAAAATTCCACTGGATATGCCCACCGGAAGAGAACAGTCTTTATGGCTTTCTTAAATTCTAAAAGATTGTTAAGTTGACAAGTCTCCTCCGGCAGGTCATTCCACAGTCTGGGAGCAACAGAAGAGAAAGTCCTCTGGGTAACAGTTGTCAGCCTAGTCTTGGCCGACTGCAGTAAGTTCTTCCCAGAGGACCTGAGCGTGCGGGGCAGATTGTATGGGAGAAGACGATCCCGCAGGTAACCTGGACCCAAACCATGTAGGGCTTTAAAGGTAATAACCAACACTTTATACTTTGCCCGGAAACTAATTGGCAGCCAGTGGAGCGATTTTAAAGCTGGCATAATATGGTCACCCCTAGGTGTACCGGTGACCAACGTGGCTGCCATATTTTGAACTAGTTGGAGTTTCCGGACTAGGCACAGAGGTAGCCCTATGTACAGCGCATTGCAGAAGTCGAGCCTCAAAGTTACCAGCGTGTGCACCACCGTCTTTAGGTCTTCCAACTCTAGGAAGGGGTGCAGCTGGCCTATCAGCAAAGCTGATAGTAGGCACTCCTGGCCGTCGCATCTATCTGGGCTGTCATTTGGAGCGACGGATCCAGGAACACCCCCAAGCTGTGAATGCAGCCTTTCAGGGGGAGTGTAACCCCATCCAAAACTGGTTGACACACCTCCAAGCACGGGTTAGGGCCCTTGACAATAAGCACCTACATCTTGTCTGGATTCAGCTTCAGTTTGTTTTCCCTCATCCAGCCCATTACCGCCTCCAAGCATTCATTCAAAGGAGACACACTATCCTTAGCTGACGCTGTTATCGAAGGCATAGAGAAATATATTTGGGTGTCATCAGCATACTGATAGTACCCCGCCCCATGCCTCCGGATGATCTCTCCCAACGGTTTTATATAAATGTTAAACAGCATTGGGGAAAGTATGGGACCTTGCAGTACACCACACAGCAGCTCCTTCTTTGTGGAGCAGCTATTCCCAAGCATCATCATCTGGAACCTGCCCGAGAGGTAGGACCGGAACCACTGAAGCACAGTGCCCCCAAGTCCCAATCCCCTCAGGTGTTCCAGAAGGATACCATGGTCGAGAGAACCCGAAGTACCAACAGGGACACACTCCCCCTGTCAATACGCAGGCGTAGATCATCCACTAAGGTGACCATAGCAGTCTCAACTCCGTATCCCGCTCTGAAGCCAGTTTGAAATGGGTCTAGAAAATCAGTGTCATCCCAAACTACTTGGAGTTGAAAGGCAACCGCCCTCTCGATCACTTTGCCCAAGAATGGAAGGTTTGAAACTGGTCTGTAGTTATTAAAGTCCAGGGGGTCCAGGGAGGGCTTCTTTAGAAGCGGCCGTACCACCACTTCTTTTAAACATGATGGAAAACTCCCCTCCCTGAGAGATGCATTAATAATATATTGTAATTGCGATCTAACTGCATCTCCTCCCTGGGCGACCAGCCATGAAGGACAGGGATCGAGAGGGCAAGTCCTCCTCCTCACTCGACCAAGCAGCTTGTCCACGTCCTCGGTACTCACCAACTGAAACTGATCCAGTGTAATTCTACTCGCGGAGTCGCTGGACACTCCATCGTCAGCCTCTGCTATAACGATGGCATCTAGGTCGGCTCTTATCTGAGAGATTTTATCTGTGAAATGATCATTAAAGGCATCACAGCGAACTGCCGAAGGCTCCAAGATCGGATTCAGGAAGGAAGGTGCCTGAGTTAGACCCCTCACCACCCTGAACAGTTCTGCTGGATGTGAATTCGCAGACGCAATGCGCGCAGCGAAGAAAGCTTTCTTCGCTGCACATATTGCCACCCCATAGGAACGAAGATGTTCTCTATGTCGTGTCTTGTCGGATATAAGTCGAGTTTTCTGCCATCGGCGCTTAGGCTATAGCTTAGGCTATAGTCCTATACCCACTCACCTTTGAATAAATTAACGTGGTTGCATTGGTCACCTTAATAGTGCATGATGTCGGGATAGGAATAAAGATATCAGTAGCCATGAAATCCAGAAGCAGAAATCTCTGGCTTAGTGAATGTGGCCAGAGATGGGCTTTGCATAAGTAGTGCCCTAGGCAACTTTGGTGCCTAACCCCCATGTTAGTTCTGCAGTGTTGCCAAGTTGTTTGGCTTAGGCAGGATTGCAATACCTAGCAGTGTAATAACCTTACAGCTCCCAGGATTTCCCAGCAACATCCATGAAAAAGGTCCCAGAGGTACCTTTCAATAATTTACTCTCAGTACTCTTCTGCTTCAGCTCTGGGATCCCAGACAGCAGCTTCTCTTTTCCCGCCATCCTTTTTCTAACCTAGCTTTTCTCTTCCCAAAGGAAGAGCACTTCCTTTTCCAGGTCAGGCTATTGAGAGACATAGGTCCTATGTTAGATCTGATAGTTTCATTATAGCAGAAAATCAGCAGCATTCAACTGTGAGAAATGTAAGTCTTGAAGACCCCTCAGTTTAAGAGCTGAATGTTGTGGATTTTCGTTTCTCAAGCCACAAACGATTGTTTTCCCTTTCTTTCACAGTTCCTGCACCTCAGAGCTCCGGCTCTAGTCTCACCCTTTTACACAGCCTCTCAATTAGGCCACTGCTGGGCTGTGTGGGTTTAGATCTGATCTATTTATTTGGTTTGGTTGCTTAGAGATGGCATTAAATGCCCATAAAATGTTATTTGCTTTTGAGTGTTTCTTTTGAAGTCTGAAAATTAGCATTGGCCGGGAGATATGAAGATGTGGGAAATACAGAGTTGTGGCCAAACTTAACAACCACCTTGCATGCTAGCTAGTTTTGCAGTACTATCAAGGCCAATGCCTCTATACCACCAATC
The DNA here is from genome assembly GCA_029215795.1 of Anniella stebbinsi. Lineage (NCBI taxonomy): Eukaryota > Metazoa > Chordata > Lepidosauria > Squamata > Anniellidae > Anniella > Anniella stebbinsi. The sequence goes on along the minus strand of JARDYH010000001.1, from coordinate 243,865,319 downwards.
ATGGCAAGAGTCTCAACTGGTGCAGACCATTTGGGGCTCAGACTGGAAAACAACACACTATTCTGAGTGCTGGTTACAGATTAGCTCCAATTTGTTTTTGATTTTTAAAAGACCATTGTTAAGAAAATCATGTAAGGTAGACAAAAGTCTGCTTGAGGGAGGTGGTGAACAAGAAACATCAGATAGGAAAGAGAGGCTGTCATAAAGAAAGAGTGGAAGAAGTAGAAAGCTTTCAGAATGATGGATGGAAAATACAGGAAACAGACAGGTGAATGAAGCTGAGGAGGTACAGGGTAGAACTGGTTTTATATCTGACCAACTGCCCTCTCTCCATCCCAGTAACTGGCAGAGCTGATATAATTAGGGTGACCAAATGATAAGAGGACAGGGCTCCTGTATCTTTAACAGTTGTTTAGAAAAGGGAATTTCAGCAATTGTCATTTGTATGCATGCAGCACCTGGTGAAATTCCCCATTCATCACAACAGTTAAACCTGCAGGAGCCCTGCCCTCTTTTGTATCTGGTCACTTTACTATAGCTAGAGGGCACAGCATGTTTTAGAAGAAGTCCTCACACAGGAATATTTAGCATTTCAATGGTTTGTGGGAAGAGGGTTGTAGATAAGTGAGTGAGCTGTATCTCCAGCCTGCCCCCTGCTTTCTTGGAAGAATGCCATTTGGAAGATAGCCTCAAAATATTTGCAGGTGTTGTCGGTAGAGATGTGAGAAGAGATGAGAATGGCTGTATTCATGTTAAACCAATTTGAATAAACCTATTTGTCAATTCTTGAAAGCTTCCATTTGTTGAACAGACTATAAATTGATGGCCATTTCAAAAGGCTGGAATCTTGTCAAAAATATTATAGCTGTACATAGTGGTGTTTTTTTTTTTGCTGCCCAAGGCAAATTAAAATGTCATTGCATACCCTCTCCCTATTATGAGCAGTAAATGAACAAGAGATGACCTTGATACTATTTTCTCATTTTTGATCTCTACAATTCTTTATTTCCTCCCCTTTACAACTGTGCCTGTGCTTGTCTTGGACAGCCAGAAGAGACGAGAAGGCTCTTCATCACCTCCTAGCTGAAATGCTACTGAGTAAAAGTGTAATAGGTGGAAGATCTTGCTCCAAGACATTTACATAGCTGGTGCAGTTGCTCATGGAATGTTGGTGTCCATGGCAGTTGCTCAATTTCTCTCTCTCTCTCTCTCTCTCTCTCTCTCTCTCTCTCTCTGTGTTTGAGTGGGCTTGCATTGATCAAAGTATTTTTAAATTTGGCTTGAATTAATTAATTGGAAAAGTGAACATTACACTTGTATCAGAAAGAAAACAGCATGGCTACTATGTAAGGGGTATTTCACTTTCTCTCTCTCTCCCTCTCCCTCTCTCTTCGCAATTGCTGAGAGCCGATGAATATAATTTATTTAGACTCCCCTAAGGCTTGATAATATTACACAAAAATATCTATTAAGTAAAATTGTTAAATGGTAAATTAAGAGCTAAAGTTCTGTCATTGATTAAAATTAAGAGATAAAGACGAGAAGAGAAAAGAAAAGAATAAATGACCAGTTTGCTGTATGAAGCAGCAACATAATGGAGTACCCAATGGAATAAATGCTATGGCTGATGTTATTAATCAATTTGCAGAGGATAAAAATTAGTGTAAACTAGTTATGGTAGTCTTGTGAAATACATAGCAAAATTAGAACGCTAGATAGTATATTGGCAGATTGAATTTGTTTCCTATAAAGTAATTCACTTTGGAATGTGCACATTAAACTGCTCTTGCACACTGATGAGATGTGAATTAGTTGTAAACTTCTCAGATCTTGGTGTCATTGTGGACGGGCAGCTGAATGAAGACATCTCTTCAAATTCAATAGAGAGAGGCAGCCAAGACTGTAAATTAGATGTTAGGCTATGTGAAAAGGGGAATGGATATAGTGCAGAAAATATGATTCCATTATACAAATCAATGGGGCAAACTCTTTTTCAAAGCTACATTTAATTTGGTCACCTCATCTAAAAGAGGAAAAAAAGTGATGGAAGCACATCTTTAGAAGCAAAATAGAGAAATTTGTTCAGCTGCATCTACAGAAAAGAGGCTTTGTTTTAAAAGAAGAGCAATAAAAAATCAAGGGCTTATAGATGGTGTTCACACATTACGCTAAGCCATGTTTTGTTGATTTACCCTTGAATTACCTTGCAGATAAACAAAGAACCCACAGCTCACTTTCTCCATTCTGTGTCTGTGTTCCACCCATCCCTTCTGTCTGCTAGCTCCCTGCATCCCAAATGCCTTCTGAGCTCTATAGGATTGGCATGGCTCTGTTGCCACTGGGCTACTGCAGAAAGAGGGTGTGGAAATGCTCTCATCTCTTTCTGGCAGCACTTGGAGGCTAGGAAACTTACCTCCTTCCCCTTCCTCTTCCAAGACAAACTGCCAGGAGTCAGGAGTTTCTCCCACGGGTAAAGCTGGGACAAGATAAAACCTATATGACAACAGAAGTCACTATGGATTTCTCAGGAAATCTATAGATCTATCACATGTCCAACTTTACAAAGGGGAAGGGAGATAGAATAAATATGTGCGCACTACCCTAATCCCTGGCCGTTGGGACATTTCTGCACATATCTTGCCTCCTTTGCCCCTCTACCTCCCTACTTAGAATCTTCCATGGAAGCATATCAGTGGAGGTTTGTAGAAGTGATCCACACACTATTACACAGAATTCACAGCCAACCACACCAGAAGCTGTTCATTTCCAGTTTGGTGCCCCACTATGGAAACATTCTATAGAGCCGTTAAAGATACAGGGGCCCTGTCCTCCTTTTCATATGGTCACCCTACCTGGCTGTTTGTTTGCTCTTTAATCATCTGGAAAAGCCATAAGAATCATAGATAAAGGGTTCGGTTTATGTTAGGAGGGGGCAATTTTATGCTGCAAATGGCAGGCTGGCCTCCATTTTGCTTCTGCAACGATGCAGGTATGATAGAAGCAGTGTTGTGTCCAGCTCCAGGGAAGCAGTGGAGGTAGTGCTGTGCCAAAATCCAGTTTCCTGAAAGTTTTCTTCCAGCATGTTCTGCCTCATTTTCAGGGTGTTTTATAATTTCTTTTTGTGGTGTTTTTGAGCTTACCTAACCACTGTGAGGCAGGTAAGGGTACTGTGTATGTGCTTGCTTTCTCTTACACATCTCTGGGTTGCTCTGCAGCCTTCCAGGCTGCCTGCAATTCTCAATCTAAAAAAGACCTACTGTAGGCTGACCATTTGAAAAGGAGGACAGGTCTCATATAACTTTAACAGTTGTAGAGAAAAGGGAATTTCAGCAGATGTCATTTGTATGCAATTAGTTCCTGGTGAAATTCCCTCTTATCACAACTGTTAAAGGTGCAGGCACTATACTAGAGTGACCATATACAAAAGAAGGCAGGGCCCCTGCAACTTTAACTGTTGTGATGAAGAGGGAATTTCACCAGGAACTAATTGCATACAAATGACACTGGCTGAAATTCCCTTTTCTCTACAACTGTTAAAGTTACACGAGCCCTGACCTGGATTTTATCTGGTCACCCTACTCATGATATCTTCCCCTGGGTTTTAGGTGTGGGGGGCTGAGGAGGCTACTGGCTGCTAGAGAGATGATAGTGCAATGAAAGACCTGCCTTGGCCACCTCCTAAGCAAAGTAAGCACAAGAAACCTGAACCCTGTTAGAATAGATAGCAGTTCCAGCCTATAAGAGGAATGTATGGAGACTGGAAGCACAACCCCTGTACAGAGGTCATGTGGGAGGAACCTTAATGAGCTCAGCAGATTCTGTTAGACTTTTGAATAAAGGCTTATATCACAACAAGTAAGCCTCTGTCCTCTGTGGGATAAAAAAGCAGTAATAAAACATGGTGTCAGAAGTAAATTTCTTCTGAGGAAAAGGAGGGCTCAAGCAACAACAAACAAACCAAAGCAGAAGACAACATTCTGATGATGGCAGCCAGCATGATTCCAGTTCCAGGGCCCATGGAGATGGCAGGTGATATTTTTAATAACTGGTTATTTTTCAAAGCACAGTGGCAGAACTATGAAATTGCAACAGGTTTGGATAGCAAAGATAATAAGATTAGAGTTGCAACACTGCTATCAGTGATTGGGAAAGACTGTAATTTGCTCCAGCAGCACCTTCATATTCCAGAAGCAGACAGACAAGATCCCTCCAAACTATTAGAAGCGCTTCAAAAGCACTTTGAGCCCTCTAGAAATGTTATATATGAATGCTATCGGTTTAACAAATGCACACAACAACCTAATGAAACCATAAATCTATATGTTGCCAAATTACGCAAAATGGCAGATTCATGTGCATATGGCATTTTGAAAGAAGAATTGATTAGAGACAGACTGGTTATAGGTTCCAAGGACAAAGGAGCACAAATGAGAATGCTAAGAAAACTTGCATTGACTCTGCAGGAAGCCATAGACATTTGCAAGGCTAGTGAGCAAACCAGTGTGCAAATGCAAGAGATGCACCCTTCAGAAACAGATAGCATGCATTATGTCAGCAAAAATAAACAGGCTCACATGCATATGCCATCATCCAAAAACAGTGCTGAGCCAAGAAAATCTCAGAGTGAGCATTGTGGATACTGTGGAAAGTTGCATGCTCCAGGAAAATGCCCAGCGTTTGGAACTATATGGCAGAAAAAATCATTACTCTAGTGTTTGCAGACGCTACAAACAAAACAAACCTCCACAACATGTGAAACAAATAGACAATGATGAGAATCTTTGCAACAATTCAGACAGTAATATTCTATATATGCATGACATCAAGACAGTGCATACTAAAACAAACAAATGGTTTGTCAAGCTTGTATTTGCACCTAGCACAGAAACTTTGCAACCCTGGATCAAACAGGAAACAGAATGCCAAATAGACAGTGGTGCATCTGTAAATGTAATGGGTTTCAGAGACTTCCTCAACACTATGCAAGATGGAGACGCAAAACCATCACCAAGCAAAGCTAAACTGAGACTATATGATGGTACAATACTCACACCACTAGGACAATGCGTGCTGCAAGCAGAATATCATGGACAAACGTATCAGTTACAATTCCAGATTGTGAATTCCAGACAACAGCCCCTCCTATCAGCGAGCACGTGTGAATATATGAAACTAGTAACATTAAATACTTCACACAGCATCCACACAGTTAGGCTACAAGACAATAGGACCTTGACTGAAGGACAACCACAAACTGGCATATCACAGATGCAAATCCTAAAAAACTACCAGGATGTTTTTGTCTCCCAGGCACCTTACATTCCAAAATGGATGACACTGTACAGCCTGTACAGCACATGCCATGCAGGATCCCCATAACATTGAAAGAAAAAATAATGACTGCAATAACACAAATGGAAAAGAATGGAATCATTACCAGAGTGACAGAACCTACCAAGTGGATAAGCAGCATGGTAGCCATAGAAAAACCTGGTAACTTAAATAAAGCATTGTTGCGAGCTCATTACCAAATGCCCACTATAGAAGAAATCTTACCAGACCTTGCTAAGGCTAAAATATTCTCTGTTCTAGATGCAAAAGATGGATATTGGCAAGTACTATTAGATGAAGAAAGTAGCTACCTTACTACATTTTGGACCCCAGAAGGCCGTTACAGATGGCTGAGGATGCCTTTTGGCATAAAACCAGCAGCAGAGGAATATCAGCGCCGTCAACAAGATGCACTGACAGGCCTAAAGGGTATAAGTGTAATCGCAGATGACATTCTGGTGTATGGATGTGGAGAGTCCATGGAGAGTGCTATAGCGGACCATGACAATAACCTAATATCTCTCTTAGAACGGGCAAGAAAAGTCAATCTAAAACTCAACAAAAATAAGATGAGGCTACGGATGACAGTAGTACCCTACATGGGACACCTTCTAACATCACAAGGTTTGCAACCAGATCCAGAAAAAGTGAGGGCTGTGCAACAGATGCCTAAACCATCAAATACCAAATCTCTTCAGCGGTTCCTAGGATTTGTTAATTATCTTACCAAATTTCTTCCCCACCTTTCGGACATTTGTGAACCTCTTAGACGATCATTGGACGCAGATGCACCTTGGATGTGGTTATCCCAACATGATGCAGCCCTCCAACGTCTCATAAATTTAGTAACCAGACAACCTGTGTTGAAATACTATGACATGACTGAAGATGTCACTATCCAGTGTGATGCCAGTGACACAGGTCTGGGTGCTGTACTCTTGCAAAATGGACAGCCTGTTGTTTTTGCATCAAGGTCGTTATTGCAGACTGAACGGCACTATGCCCAAATTGAAAAAGAATGTCTGGCAATAGTGTTTGCTTGTGAAAAATTTGACCAGTATATACGAGGTCAAAAATCCATCAAAGTTGACAGTGATCACAAGCCTCTGGAAGTTATTTTTAAGAAGTCATTATTATCAGCCCCTAAACGTCTTCAACGCATGCTTCTCAAATTACAGCGCTATTCCCTGGATGTACAATATAAAAAAGGCACTGAGATGTACATAGCAGATCTCCTGTCCAGGGCACCATTGCCACAAGAAATACACAATGATAAGGAAGATTATGAGATACTAAATTCCCTTGACGAACAAACAACACAAGAGGAATTAGAAAGCATCAATCAAGCTGAGTACATGCCCATCTCACAGCAAGGACTTCAAAGAGTCAGGGAGCACACTTTACAGGACAACGAGTTACAAGAATTGATCTCTACTGTTTTAGTAGGTTGGCCAGACACCCCCAAAAAAGCTCCTGTGTCCACTCGAGACTACTGGAACTATCGAGATGAGCTAAGTGTCCAAGATGGCATCATATTCAAAGGCCAACGGATACTCATTCCAAAGAACATGAGAAAAGAAATATTATCAAAAATACATTGCAGTCATTCTGGAATAGAAGGCTGGCCAAAGATTGCTAAGGACATCAGAGACCTTGTAAATAACTGTGATGCATGTGCTGAATTCCAAGCAAATCAACAGAAAGAACCACTGGTAATACACAGTATTCCTAACAGACAATGGAGCAAAGTGGGAATGGACCTTTTCACTGAAAATGGTAACAATTATATCATTTTAATAGACTATTATTCAGATTTTTGGGAAATGGACAAGCTGCCAGATACCACAGCAGCAACTGTGATAGAAAGAATCATGAACCACTTCAGCAGACTAGGAATACCTGACTGTGTGATTTCAGATGGAGGACCACAGTTCACATGCAAAGAATTTGCCAGATTTTCAAAAGAGTGGGAATTTCACCACATAACATCTTCTCCCTATAACAGTCAATCCAATGGCAAAGCTGAATCAGCTGTCAAAATTGTAAAAACTCTCTTAAAGAAAACTGCAAGAAATAAAGAGAACATTTGGCAAGCTATTCTGGAGTGGCGAAATACTCCAACTGCTGGCATGACTACCAGTCCAGTCCAAAGACTCATGTCTAGACGTACAAGATCCCTGATACCTACTTCTCCTGCACTCTTGAAACCTAAAGTTGCAATGAAAGTAATAGATGAACTGCAGCAAAAATGCATCAAAGCTAAAACCTACTATGACCGGAATGCAAAACATTTACCACCGATATACATTGGAGATTCTGAACGTGTCCAGTTATTTCCCCACGACAAGACATGTCCCTGGACAAAAGGAACTTGTATTGGACAAGTAAATCACGCACTTTTAATATTGAAGTTCATGGACGCTCATATCGCAGGAATCGCAAGTTCATTCGTTTACTGAGACCTCACGAACTCAAAGATAATCCAGATATGGTGGATGATGATGATATACAGGATTATTCTGCCATTCCATGCACTCATGCAAATGCATGTCACATTCCTGATCCTGAACTACAAAAGCAAGAAACACCTACAAATGCATCGCCAACAAAGAACAGCAATAAGTTACATGATCAAGATACTTCTGTATGCACTGATCTAGTTAAAAGTACGTGTACTTGTAGCCATATCAAGCCACCTAAGCGATATGCAGATTTTGTATTAAATGACTGCTAGATAACACAACTATCAGTCAGATATATATATATATATATATATATATATATATATATTCTGTCAATAAATATGACATTGGGGATGTTAGAATAGATAGCAGTTCCAGCCTATCAGAGGAATGTATGGAGACTGGAAGCACAACCCCTGTACAGAGGTCATGTGAGAGGAACCTTAATGAGCTCAGCAGATTCTGTTAGACTTTTGAATAAAGGCTTATATCACAACAAGTAAGCCTCTGTCCTCTGTGGGATAAAAGAACAGTAATAAAACAAACCCAACCTATGAAGATTTCTCTGAAATTTTCTTCAACTTTCAATTTCTTTTCAGAAGCGATTTCTTTTCTATAGAATTGAATGAGAATGGCTGAAAAAAACGTGGGAGTATCCCATATCCCTATCCTTTTCATCCTGCAATGTCAGCTACAGGGCCACTGAAGAGTGTTGTCAAATTAGACATTTGAAATCACAAGTGCTTTTTACAAGTTGGATAAGTCCACGAAACTTTCAGTGTACGATATCTCATGACAGAGAGTCAGCCTAATGAATGCTATTCGATATATTCGACACACTTTGGTGCAGCCCATATCCCTGAGCTGGAAGGTGTGTCAGGGTTTGACCAGGGCTCCCACACTTGCAACCACAGGGGTTTCCCTCCTCAATATACATAACATGTGGCAATCTAGTGGAAGGCCCATGCATGAGTAGGACAGGGTTTTGGGCGGGGGGGGGGCTCTTGAATCCTATGCCCTCTGGCAGTTTTCCCACTGGAAATCCACTCTTAGCCGCTTTTCTTCCCTCAGGAAAAAAAATGATAGGGGTATCTTTTCAGGGGAAAAGCCATTGAGCCGAAAGGTCTGTTAAGCCCTGCCTTCTGGCATGGGTCTTCTGTCACAGTCTGTAGCTGCATTTTTATAAACAGCACCAGCACATCAGTGAGAAAAAATAGAGGTGACTCACCACTGCATATAGTTTCAGCCTCAGGGACCAATGTTTATGGAGCTGGTTTCATTATGAGAACAAAATACTGGAATTTTATAATGTTTTTTGCAAACATGCAGACAGAATGTGGAACTCCCATAATTCCTAGCAATTGGCCATTCATCCAACACATCTGGAGGGTGCCAGCTTGGGGAAGGCTGACCCAAGCTTTTCATACACAATGGGCCTGTTCAGATGACACTTCAGGCTCTGTGGTTAGCGAAACTGTGTTTCTCTGGGATCAGCACTGCCATGCTGTTGCACACAACACCTTAAGCCATGGTTAGAACCACTAATGCTGCTGCAGATGGTCTGACTGTGGTTAGTGAGTGAGCAGGGTTTAGCAAAAGGCATCCCACAAGACACTTTAAACCCTACTGCTTAACCAAAAGCCTTAACCAGCAGTGTTTAAGATGTCTTCTGAACAGGGCCAAAGTGTCTATAAGCTTTTGCCTGTTGTTTTTATCTGCTGTGTTTCATGATGGTGTTTGGGGTTGCATCCCTATTTGTTGTATTGTTGTAAACTGCCCTGAAATATTTTTCAAAAAACATTTAAAATAAATTAATTAACTAAACATCTCTGCAACTTGCATGGCCATAACAAAATTGAATAATTTATTTCTCCTTTCATTAATACCTATATCACCAATTAACATATTATGGCAATTGTCACGTTAAGGCAATCCTATCTGCACAAACTTGCCTGGGACTAAATCCTATTGAAGTCAAGCTGCAATTCTATGTATGCTTACATGGGAGTAAGCCCCATTGAAGTCAATAGAGCCTACTTCTGAGTAGACATACATAGGATTGCATTGTTAGGTATGCCAAGTGGCATTATACACATTAAGTAAGGGAGGCAATTTTGAATGAAAAATGAAGATATTGTCATGGTTAGCAAAGCTCCAAATGTCTGTGCATACTTACTTGGGATTGTCCTATCGAATTCAATGAAACTTTTAAATAAACATGTACAAACCTGAGTTATAAAAATAGGAACAAAATGGGATGTTGTGAAAATATGCTATTTCTTGTTCTATTCAAATTAATATGTCAGAGGAACAAGCTAACTACATTCTGCACAATAACTATTCTCCTGTACCTGAAGGATGTATCTGCATCTTATTTTCTTCAGTCTGCAATTGATGCCTATGTGAGAACGGGTAGAGAATTTAGAAGATTAATAGACAGCATCCTCATCATCATGTTTAATACAAGTACACAATTTGAAAATTAGCTCACAAGAGGGTGGGAAAATGGTGATTCATTACCAAGGCTGAGAGATGCAGAATTACCTCATCATAAATTCTAAGTCATCTGTTTTTCACTATTGTCATTGCAATGAATCACTATCATTAATAAATTGGGTAGTCAAATAACATCTTATAATATCTGGATAAACTGGTTGCCAACTGACATCTGTCTTCATTAGCCCAGCAGTAATAAAATTAATGAACTACACTTAGTTCATTAATTAGTCCCAATATTCAAACTAAGTCAAATTGCCTTTAAAAGCTCTCTAGTAGATGCTATGGTGAAGGATCTCCTCAGAATGAGGCTGTGCCATTGCACCAAATGGCAAACATTGGATGAGAACTGACTACTAAATGCAGAGTTCCAAAATGGATCAAGGCTCCTGTGATTTTTGAAATGTTACTCACAGTGCAATGTGGTGATGTCTTGGAATGGGCTTGTCTTTATTAACAAAGGTAGTCATCAGAGAGGATCATCTTTGTTATATGTTGCTGATGAAAATAAATAAATATTCCAGATAAATATTTTTGTTTGTTTTGAAAATAGGTTTCATCAATTAATTGCTTCAATGTGAGCTCATATTTTCTTAAAATTGTCAGTCCAATTGTAATTGAGGTCAATAATGCAGGTATAAGATCACCAGTTTCTGCATAAGAGTAAATTACTGAGTGATGAATGATGGGAACCCAGTTCCAGAAACCAATTAAAATAGAGTCCTTTGCTTCCTTGAAATTCTAAATATTTGCTTAAATTTGGATTTAATCCTTGATCTCAGTTTCATTTAGTTTGAAGATTGCAATTAGTTTATTGAAAACTAATTGCGGGGAGGCGGAGAACACCGGCTGGAGAGGGAGAGAGAGCTGCGCGTAGGGGCTCCCTGCGCCTCCTCCAGCGCAGCCCCAGCCCACCTGCGGAGAGGCAGAGAACACCGGCTGGAGAGGGAGAGAGAGCTGCGCGTAAGGGCTCCCTGCATCTCCTCCGGCCCGGCCTCCGGCCAACCTGCGGAGAGGCAGAGAATACTGGCCCAGTCCACCCCTCTGACACGCTCGAGGTGGCTGGGAGTGCAGCTGAACTGAAATGTGTCTGGGAGTGGCAATATCTGTTGTGCAGGGCAAGGGGAGATATGGCGATAGCAGGGCGATGTGCCATTATAGGGGAAGGAGAGATAGATATTTAACACCCATCTTACCTTCCAGTCGCCCTGCTACCCCGGGGATCTTGGAGAACGAACCAGGCCACCCACAGAACCTCTCCTTGCTCCTATGCAATGCCAGGTCGGTTAAAAATAAAACAAATATCATCTATGACCTCTTTATAGATGAGGAGGCCGACCTGGCATGCTTCACAGAAACCTGGCTGGGAGATGATAGTGGGCCGACATGGGCCCAGGCTCTCCCAGCTGGATACTCTGTTAGTGAGCAGGTGAGGGAAAGTGGGCGGGGGGGTGGAGTAGCTGTGGTCTACAAGGACAATCTTAACCTGACCAGACTTCCTGTCCGGCAATTGAATCACATCGAGTGTGTGTACCTGGGTCTGAAGGCCAGGGATAGACTAGGGATTCTGTTAGTGTACCGGCCACCCCGCTGCCTATCAGACTCCCTGGCCGAGCTCACGGAACTGGTCTCGGAGTTGGTGTTGGATTCGCCTAAGCTTTTGGTCCTGGGCGATTTCAACATCCCATTCGAGGCTGGTTCGTCAGGTGCAGCTCGGGAGTTCATGGCATCCATGACAACCATGGGCCTATCCCAATTGGTCTCTGGACCTACACATTCAGCAGGTCACACCCTCGATGCTGTCTTCAGCTCCGAACAGACAGATCTGTGGGCGGAGGTAACAAATACCTCTGCATTGTCATGAACAGACCATTTTCTGGTTAGAGTTAGTATCACGGCTACCACCCACCACTGCAGGGGTGGCGGACCTATTAAGATGGTCCGGCCTCGAAGGCTGATGGATCCTTTTGGATTCCAGAAGGCTTTGGAGGGATCTATGGCTGGTATCGTCGACGATCCTGTAGAAGCCCTGGTCAATAGATGGAATCAAGACCTAACTAGGGCTATTGACATGATCGCCCCCAAACGTCCTCTCCGACCCGCTTCTAATCGGGCACCCTGGTATACAGAAGATCTCAGAGAGTTGAAGCGGAAAGGACGACGACTGGAGTGCCGATGGCGGAAAACTCAACTTATATCCGATAAGACACGACATAGAGAACATCTTCGTTTCTATGGGGTGGCAATACGTGCAGCGAAGAAAGCTTTCTTCTCTGCATGCATTGCGTCTGCGAATTCGCGTCCAGCAGAACTGTTCAGGGTGGTGAGGGGTCTAACCCGGGCACCCTCCCCCCTGAACCTGATTTTAGAGCCTTCGGTAGTTCGCTGTGATGCCTTTAACGATCATTTCACAGATAAAATCTCTCGGATAAGAGCCGACTTAGATGCTGTCGTTATAGCAGAGGCTGACAATGGAGTGTCCAGCAACTCCGCGAGTAGAATTACACTGGATCAGTTTCAGTTGGTGAGTACCGAGGACGTGGACAAGCTGCTTGGTCAAGTGAGGAGGACGACTTGCCCTCTCGATCCCTGTCCTTCTTGGCTGATTGCCCAGGGAGGAGATGCAGTTAGATCACAATTACAATATATTATTAATGCATCTCTCAGGGAAGGGAGTTTTCCATCATATTTAAAAGAAGCGGTAGTACGGCCGCTTCTAAAAAAGCCCTCCCTGGATCCCCTGGACTTTAATAACTATAGGCCAGTATCAAATCTTCCATTTTTGGGCAAGGTGATCGAGAGGGCGGTTGCCTTCCAACTGCAAGCAGTTTTGGATGATACAGATTTTCTAGACCCATTTCAAACTGGCTTCAGAGCAGGATATGGAGTTTAGACTGCTATGGTCGCCTTAGTGGATGATCTACGCTTAAGTATTGACAGGGGGAGTGTGTCCCTGTTGGTACTCCTGGACCTCTCAGCGGCTTTCGATACCATCGACCATGGTATCCTTCTGGAACGCCTGAGGGAATTGGGACTCGGGGGCACTGTGCTTCAGTGATTCCGGTCCTACCTCTTGGGCAGATTCCAGATGGTGATGCTTGGGGATAGTTGCTCTTCAAAGAAAAGCAGCTATGTGGTGTACCACAAGGTGCCATCCTATCCCCAATGCTGTTTAACATCTACATGAAACCACTGGGAGAGATCATCCGGAGGCATGGGGCGGGGTGCTATCAATACGCTGATGACACCCAAATATATTTCTCTATGCCTTTGACAACAGCGTCAGCTAAGGATAGTGTGTCTCCGCTGAATGAATGCTTGGAGGCGGTAATGGGCTGGATGAGGAAAAACAAACTGAGGCTGAATCCAGACAAGACGGAGGTGCTTACTGTCAAGGGCCACAACCTGGGGTTGGAGGTGTGTCAACCAGTTCTGGATGGGGTTACACTCCCCCTGAAAGGCTGTGTTCGCAGCTTGGGGGTGCTCCTGGATCTGTCGCTCCAAATGACAGCTCAGATAGATGCGACTGCCAAGAGTGCCTACTATCAGCTTCGGCTGATACGGCAGCTGCGCCCCTTCCTAGAGTTGGAAGACCTAAAATCAGTAGTGCACGCGCTGGTAACTTCGAGGCTCGACTTCTGCAATGCGCTGTACATAGGGCTACCTCTGTGCCTAGTCCGGAAACTTCAACTAGTTCAAAATATGGCAGCCAGGTTGGTCACCGGTACATCTAGGGGAGACCATATTACACCAGTTTTAAAATCTCTTCACTGGTTGCCAATCAGTTTCCGGGTGAAGTACAAAGTGTTGGTTATTACCTTTAAAGCCCTACATGGTTTGGGTCCAGGTTACCTACGGGATCGCCTTCTCCCATACAATCCGCCCCGCACGCTCAGGTCCTCTGGGAAGAATTTACTACAGTCAACAAGAACTAGACTGACAACTGTTACCCAGAGGACCTTCTCTTCTGCCGCTCCCAGATTGTGGAATGACCTGCCGGGAGAGATTCGCCAACTTACTAGTCTTCAGGAATTTAAAAGATCTATAAAGACTGATCTCCTCCGGCAGGCCTACCCAGATGAATTTTAAAGTGTTTTATTGGTGTTTTATTGGTATTTTAATGATGTATTGGTTTTGTGTGCTTTTAATCAGTTTTGTATTTTGTGTTTGATGCTGTTCCCCGCCTCGATCCATTGGGAGAGGCGGGTAATAAATAAATATATTATTATTATTATTATTATTATTATTATTATTATTATATTCATTCAACCAGAGCCTGGGGGCAGTTCTGAACATTTTAAAATAGCTTACACAAGAACAATACTTACTTACTGCCTTTTATTCATCACTGGTTTTGCAGGATGCCCCAGTATCAAGGCAGTTAATATGGGCATATAAATTATGGTTTGACTTCAGGCACATTACATCAGTCTGTGTTAAATATGATAGCACATAGGGTGTTCCCTGCTTCAATTAGTGTTTGTAAACTGCATTAAGTTTTCAAATGAAGCCACTCTTGAAATAAAAACAAGAAAAAAGAAAAACGGTGTTGTGAAGGTAAATTAGAATGTTGCCAATGCTCCATGGAAAGACACTTACTAATGAACTAGCATTACAAAATTCCCTTATAAAGATATTGTGATAAATGATTTAGTGCAAACTTTCAAGATTGATGCTTGAAAAATGGAAGGCTCCAATCTTGGAGCCTTCTGTCTGCCCTAAACCCTGCTAGGTAGGGCACACAATGTGACAGAGTATTTTATGGCTTCTTCATCCTCCATCATTGTATTTTGAGCTAGACAGCCCTCTGAGCTCCTCGAGCTGCCCCACCTGGCTGTGGGAAGGGACAGAGGCCGAGAGGTTTGTGGATGCAGTGGATCGATGCCCTCTCCTCTCCCCAGCACATCTCCTTTCTTTCTTGCCTTCCTGTCCTCTTCCAAGATTGTGACATTGACCTTGGGAGAGGAGCTGCTGCAGAGGTGTCTGCAGTGGCTGGGAGGGGTGGAAATCCAAGCAGAGATTTCCCCCTACAAGGCTGTAACTCTACATCACAGAGCTACAGCCTCAGAAGGGGAAATCCCAGTATCCTAAGACATTGTCTATAGGCCATAGGACTGCTCTCACAATAGCATCCAAATGGTTTACCTATTTGTCCTTAGAAATTATTTACATTTGTGTACGCAATATTTGTGACGAGCATTTCAAAAACCCTTTCAGAAACTTTGTTTCCTTCTCTGAAATATTTTATTTAAATGCCTTCAATATTCTGTCATGTTCTTCGTTGATGTTCCTGTTGTTGCTATAATCCTTGTTTCATACTTTTCAACACTACTTCAATATGATTTGTTTGTTCCTTCTCGCAAGACAAAGGCAGGACCTACACTACTGCTTTATAACGGTATTGAAGTGCACTGACAACTGTTGGGGACCATGACACATTCTATATACCATTTTCAAACTGCTTTCAAAGAGTTATATCCTGCTTGGTGTAGATCTGGCCAAAAACAAACAAATAAATAACCAAACAAAAAACCCTCCATTAAGAATGTACAGATTTTGTTAAATCCATTCCGTCTTTGTTTTGGATATTGTCAGGCATCCTTTGATCCATTGTCTGCTCATTGATGGAATTGGATTTTTTGCAGGAGAACTTCATTTGTTTGCAAATATGTTAGAGCAAATGCACAGGGTTGGTTTTTTAAAAGGTCCATATGTCCACAGAATCCATGTAACTTGGAAAAAGCCAGTCCACTGTGGAATCCACAGGTCAGATTCACTGAAATATGATCTTAATTGAATCCATTGCAGATTTCGCCAACATCCCTACCTATGAATATAGACAGCAGACAATGGGAAACAACATTAATATTGAATCTGGTGGTGCTGAGTGTCTTATTTCCCCATGGTTAAGCAAAGCTGTTTCTTACATTTCATTTTTAAAATCCTCAAAATTCTGAAATAAAGTGTGCCACATATGAATGGATTCAATGAAAGGGAGTCTCAGTTCTATGAATTTTGTACACCAGTTATGGTATTTTTGTGCATGCAGAAAATGTTGGTCACTTAGCTGCTGATTGAATAACAGAATGTTATTTTAGAAAAGGGTTTGTTTTGGGGATACTTAATGACTAAACAAAACAGACAATTATTGGCTATATCTTCGAGGATACAATTGCAATATGCAAGTCCCAAAAGACTCACAGATGTAGAAGCGCATAATAGATTGCACACAGTGGTCATATTCTAGAAGTGTCAGGTGGGCAAGCAAATCAGATAAGGATAGAAAACACTTTGCTGTTTTAATTTCTGTTGTTGCTACAACAGCTCCCACAGCCAAACCACAAACCAAATTTTAAACTCCCTCCAGTGCCAAAAAGAAAGAAAACAAAATGTTTTGGCAGTGAGGAACCTGTTCAAAATTGCTGCAGCAAAGCTGTACAACTACAGCAAAATGAGAGATAAAAGTGTGTAAGATGTGTGAAAGTCCAAGCATTCCTGTGAATCACAGTTTGCCAGGGAAATCCCATTGAATGTGGAATCAGCTACACCCACCCACCCCTTATTATTTTGACAGATATCCAGCTCAGCAACAAATGGTGTTATGTGGTTTGGACACTTATCTGCAAAAGCGGATTAAAAAAAAACCATTCAGGCATCTGTTTGCTTGAAACCTGACCTTATTTCACTTTGTTCCCCAATTAAAAACGGTGGGCTTCTTTAGATTAAAGGGAAATTGCATTCGCTTAACAGCACTTGGCTTCCTGCTTCTCTTGTGCAATTGTAATGAACTGAATTATATAGAAGGAGGGGGGCTACCACATGATCTGCAATTGAAAACTTCCCCTCCTCTTGGTGCTCATAGTATTGATTGGAACAGCACCATCTAGTGGGTTTTTGGAGTGCAGCTTTGGCTGCCCACAGTAGGAAATCCTGAGATATTTCTGAAGAATTGGGATATCCAAGGTTTTTTAAAAAACAGAATAACCGGGGGAAGAAGCCGGAGACATGCAGGAGATTCAGGATGTTGTCAAAATGACCCACAAACATCTGTGGGTGGTCAGTCACTAACATGCCATAAATCACTCATTTAGAGAAGCCCACAGAGACCTGGACCAATTGGACATGAGCCCAAATGAAAGACACAGAGTTGGGCTTGGTTTTGCTTGTTTATTTTATTTAAAATTCTTTTTAGACCACCTTTAAGGGTGAAACTTCTAACTAGCACTGATCGATCACCTTACACATTCATAGTAAAAACTGGCTAGTTATTGAGTATCCAGCCAGCCTAGATAGAGATTGACAACATACCACACTCAATTAGTAATCTGCTTTCATTTTCACATGGTGCTGGGCTATTTCTTCAGTGAGGTTCTCTAAGTTAATTTCTGGCTTCTACTAATTCACATCTTTACCTATTCTGTGCAGTTGGCTGATATGTGAAACATCTTGTACAATATGTTTAGTTATTTATTTGTGATATTTATATACCACTAAATAAAATAAAATAAAATAGATAAAATAGATATAAGTATTAAAATCACATTTGAAATACAATATTAAAAACACAGCATTAAGAATAATTCTAATTACAATAAAAGTAATACAAGGAGCAGTAAGATGGAGCAGCATGATTAATTTAATTACAGCCAAGGGAAAGCCTGGGTGAACAGGTGTGTTTTCAGGAGGCGTTTGAAAGATGCCACATTTTCTGTCTTCCGGACAGCACAATATTTACACAACATCAGGGAGCCGCATTAACTAATTGCATAGCTGTTGCTATATTCAGGGCATTTATTAGCAGATAAGAATATGTGATTTTTGTTGAGTTGAGTTAGTCAAATGATTTCTTCTGTACCGCCCTTCAGCACAGCATCCAGAGCAGTTTACAACCCCCCCTATTTTCGATGCTTTATCCTGGATGCAGCAATCTGTTCAACTCACGACATGAGAGTTCTGATGTAAGGTTCCTCAGAAATAAGCAGAATCCAGGGGCAGATATGGTAGAGCCACTCTCTCAATTACTGGAGCTTACCAGAATGTAGTGAGAACATACTGAGGTTCCTACTGACGCTTCATCAGCTTTGTAGACTACTCTAGCTGCCTGAGCCTTCTTTGACTATGAAGTCATCATTGTATTACTTCAGTGTAGTCTGCAATATTGTTAAAGCATCCAGGGCCATCAGGACCTATTGGAGTCATGTTAGTTCAATGTTAGAAAACAGTTTCTGGAATCAGAAATGGATTCCAAGTGACATTCTGGACATTTCATCAGCTTGGACAGGTTTCTAATTCACTGAATGTGTTGAAGGCAACATCATATATTCTTGGCT
Source organism: Anniella stebbinsi (assembly GCA_029215795.1). Taxonomy (NCBI): domain Eukaryota; kingdom Metazoa; phylum Chordata; class Lepidosauria; order Squamata; family Anniellidae; genus Anniella; species Anniella stebbinsi. The sequence continues at coordinate 243,846,700 of JARDYH010000001.1, read as the reverse complement.
AACCTTTGGTCCCCAACTTTTCTATTATTATTGTGGACACATTTGGAATTTGGGGAGACAATCATGGGCACCACCTCAAAATGGCAGCCATGGGCTCCTTGCCCATTCATAATGACTACCATGATGGGCATGGTCTGTCACAGAACACTCCTGTCCCAGAAGGCAAACTGGTGAGACTAAAAGAAAAATAACTTGCCCAAAACACTAAGGCAGAGATGGAGTCTGAGCTCCAAAACTAAAAACCACTCTTTTGAACCCAAACAAAGATGATGCTGGATACCAGCCCTTTACTTTGCGCCAAGTCAGCCTCCCTGTTTCATAGAATCATAGAATAGTAGAGTTGGAAGGGGCCTATAAGGCCATCAAGTCCAACCCCCTGCTCAATGCAGGAATCTACCTTAAAGCATCCCTGACAGATGGCTGTTCAGCTGCCTCTTGAATGCCTCTAATGTGGGAGAGCCCACCGCTAGGCTGACCATATGAAAAGGAGGACAGGGCTCCTGTAACTTTAACAGTTGTAGAGAAAAGGGAATTTCAGCCAGTGTCATTTGTATGCAATTAGTTCCTGGTGAAATTCCCTCTTCATCACCACAGTTAAAGTTGCAGGGGTCCTGCCTTCTTTTGTATATGGTCACTTTAGTATAGTGCCTGCACCTTTAACTGTGGTGATGAAGAGGGAATTTCACTAGGAACTAATTGCATACAAATGGCACCGGCTGAAATTCCCTTTTCTCTACAACTGTTAAAGTTACAGGAGCCCTGTCCTCCTTTTCATATGGTCAGCCTACCCACCACCTCCCTAGGTAATTGGTTCTATTGTCATACTGCTCTAACAGTCAGGAAGTTTTTCCTGATGTCCAACTGGAATCTGGCTTCCTGTAACTTGAGCCCATTATTCAGTGTCCTGCATTCTGGGTTGATCGAGAAGAGATCCTGGCCCTCTTCTGTGTGACAACCTTTCAAGTATTCTCCAGGCTAAATATGCCCAGTTATTTCAATCTCTCCTCATAGGGCTTTATTTCCAGACCCCTAAACATTCTTGTTGCCCTCCTCTGTGGACGCAATACTCAAGATGGGGCCTAACCAGGGCCGAATACAGGGGAACCAGCACCTCGCGCTGTTTGGAAGCTATACTTCTATTAATGCAGCCCAAAATAGCATTTGCTTTTTTTGCAGCCACATCACACTGTTGGCTCAAATTCAGCTTGTGATCTACAACAATTCCAAGATCCTTCTCGCTTGTTATATTGATTAGCCAAGTATCCCCCATCTTGTAACTGTGCATTTGGTTTCTTTTTCCTAGGTGTAGAACTTAGCATTTATCCCTATTAAATTTCATTCTGTTGTTTTCAGCCCAGCACTCCAGTCTATCAAGATCACTTTGGAGTTTGTTTCTGTCTTCCAGGGTATTAGCAATCCCCCCCCCCAATTTTGTGTCATTTTCAAATTTGATAAGCATTCCCTGCACCTCCTCATCCAAATTATTACTAAAAATGTTGAAGAGCACTGGGCCCAGGACTGAGCCCTGCAGTATCCCGCTCATTACCTCCCCCCAGTGTGAAAAGGTACCATTGATAAGCACTCCTGAAGTCGGACAACATGATAGTCAATTGTGGGGTAATAATCAACTTTACAGTTGTTCATCTAGGGGGTACTCCCCACACAACATGGTAATAAATAATCAACTGTGGTGTGGATTAGGATCAGCGCTGAGTTGACTATGGTAGCATTCGGATGACACAATAGTCAAAACAACTGACGATTGTTTTCCCCACACCAGTTGTTTATTGTGTAGTCCGAATTCAGCCTTTGAGTCTGATTCTGTAGCCAACTGTGAATCCACCTATTAGTTGTTCCATCTAGCCCACTTTTCACTAGTTTGTTAATCAGAATGCCATGGGGCACTTTGTCAAAAGCTTTGCTGAAGTCAAGATATACTATATCCACAGCATTCCCACAGCCCACAAGGGAGGTTACCCGATCAAAATATGAGTTCAGATTAGTCTGACAGGATTTGTTCTTGACAAATCCATGCTGGCTTCTAGTCATCACTGCATTGTTTTCAAGGTGCTTGCAGACTGGCTTCTTTATAATCTGTTCCAAAATATTCCCAGGGATGGATGACAGACTATACATTTCTAAAAATCTTAAGAAATTAAATAAAAAACAGGAAGGGTGGGGAGCCTGGTGGATACCAAAAGAGGTGCCCATGGGCAAATTAGTGCCCACGGGCCTCACGTTGGAGACTCCAGCAATCCTATCCATATGGAGGAATGCCATTTAGGGTGGTTGTTTTGTGTCTGGAAAGATTAGCACAGGGCTAGGCAACCTGGTGGCCTCCAAATGTTTTGGATTACAACTCCCATTGGCCCAGACAGCATGGCCAACAGTTAGGGAATATGGGCTTGTCATTCAAAACATCTAGAGGGCACCAGGTTGCCCACCCCTGGATTAAAACCTTTTTTAAAACAACAATTTTACTGGATGGAATGAATGGGGAACTGCCCTTGTGGCTATGCTAGACATGTTGGATGAAAATTATTAGTTCAAGATAGCAAACTGCATCCAAGCTCGGCCCTGCAGCTTTATCCTTTGTTTTAAGACTAACGTCAGTGACAGTAATGTAATGGGGTATCTAGATCAGTGATGGAACTTGCCTGTAGTGTGTTGGTTGTTATACAGTTTAATGCTTTCCAAGGAATTTGATGCAAGAGACCACATAAAATAATGTGCTGTGATAATTCAATCTAGATGTCTCCAAAGATACAGACCACTTCATCAGCCTCAGATTAAGTCAGTATGAACTGCTGCCTTTGAGTACCTTTAACCTAAGAAAAATAATATTTTACCATCTGGTTATAATCAAATGGGGAGAGGAAAGAACAACAGAAATCACCCCAAGGTATTTCTCATGAACACTGAAAAGAGTTGGCATATACCGAGCACCAGCTGAATGTGAAGAATAGATAGACAAATATCCTTTTAGTTCAGTGAGTTTGCAAAGGGCTATAAATCAGACTCAAATTCCATCCTGAAGTTTATGATCACCCACTGTAACCCTGTTGATATGCTGGTATTTCCCATACTGTATCATCATCTGTCCTGGTCTATAGTTACGTTCTCCACACAGATTCAGAGCTGAATGCCTCAAGTTCTTTTCTAATTAAACGTTGTTTGTATTTTGATCAATGTCACCCCTCCTAATGGCAACTTCTGTTCTTAAAAAAGATCCAAAAGTTGGGGCAATGTTGGTGTATTTCCTGTGACCATAGTACAACAAGATGGCAACATCTGCTATTTCCCTGAGCAGTGCTGCAATGTTCTAACTCCAACTGGATATGAGATTGGCAGTGTGTTGTGCGGGATTCCTCTTAAATGAGTATTACACTGTATCACAGTGTGTAAGGTAAAATAAAGACAGTTTAGTAATGGCAGTGGCAAATGCCAGTGTGTCTAAGCTCATCTGCTATAGCCACAGGATGAAAATCTGTCTGCGATATCAAAGTAAATTAATATTATTGGACACTGTTGTGTCAAAGTGTGGAAGAGCATAATTCATTCAGTTTTTATTTCACAAAGCAGAACAAATAATATCTGTGGGTATATAGATAAATATACAGATAGGTGAGGCACAAACAACATTGTAAAGATTCAAGCAGAAATTCTGCTTAATAATTGATTTGTAAGCATTCCCCCCACCCCACCCATTTATTTTAAAATCATCATCATCATCATCATCATCATCATCATCATCATCATCTAACAAAAGGACCAGGCTTTGAATAAGTGGGATACAGCAAAAACTGCAAATAAACTTAAGCAGCTTTCAGAGTTGGATGCCTTGTGCCCATTCTGTCTGAGCGAAGCCTTGTCTGCTAACACTGCTAGGCATGGCCCCTGCCAAAGTGCACCCATGTAGCCCTTTAAGACAGGGTTCTGTCCACTCCATTCCTCTGAGACTGGGCAAGTGTATAACTGTGTCCATTGGCCTATTAAACTTCCCCGGCTTCAAACTGAATTGAGTGACTGAAAATGTTGGAAGGGTCTGGACCCCTTCATCCCCTTGGGGTGGCTGTCCCTAGTGGTTGAAGATGCACTGAAGGCTTTAGCCATATATGGACACAGACATTTTTAAATTTATCAAAATTAATCAATGTGTTTTAAAAGTCAGATGATCCCAAGGTGCTCAATTTTAGTAGGCACGCTAAGTTTCAGGTCTCTAGGTTTCATGGTCTTTGAACTATGGTGGGGACAGATGGATGGAATGTGTAATATATAGAAATAGTTGAGAATGCATTCACTCAGGCTACCCGAGGGGGCAATAAAGAGCACTACCTGCTGTGGTAGAGGAAGTACTGGAAGGCTGAATAAAGAGGTTGTTGTTACAAAGACAAGATGGTGGCAGCCTGTTCATGAGAGACCAGAGAGAGAATAGAATGTGTCTTCTTGTATTGTACTAGATAGTTCTTCAGAGACTCTGCAATTTCCCATTTCAGCACAAGAAGGTTGTGAAGAGTGTTTTCCCAGGGTTTTCCTAAAATTTATCACACATGTGAACCAAAGTGGTATGTTTAATGTGGAGAAATTTCAGAAGCATAGCTTCAAGCGTGTAGTGGCAAGGTATTTTTGAAAAATGAGGAAGGGAACGGCTATAACTTTTTTATTTTAAAAGTTAGAAGTCTGAAAGTTGCTCACTTTGTAGATGGGTTAGGGGCAGTTGTCTGTCAGAAATTTCAGAAAGTTAGGTCCAGGAATTTGGTGGCTATGGATTTTTTAGATTAAAAGTTACAACAACACAGAGTTTTGACAGATAAAAGAGGGAGGGGGAGGCGGGGGAGGGGGTGCAATTGACAGCCCAAGCCTCTGTGGAAAAACTTTTGTAACTTTTAATCTAAAAAATCCATAGCCACGAAATGCCTGGACCTAACTTTCTGAAATTTCTGACAGACAACTACCCCTAACCCATCTACAAAGTGAGCAACTTTCAGACTTCTAACTTTTAAAATAAAAACGTTATAGGTGTTTCTTTCCTCATTGTTTCAAAAATACCTTGCCACTACATGCCTGGACCTAGCTTTCTGAAACTTCACACACATATCAAGCAAAGTGTTACCTGTAATGTGCCCAAGTTTCCTGTTTGTATCTTTAAAAATAAAAAAGTTGGAGGCATAACTGTATTTACCCCACTACTACCCATTTTTCTAAAATTAATTGCCACACAAGACAAGCACCTACGTTTCTGAAATTTCACACACCTAGGTTCCAATGGACCACCTACAATGTGGCAAAGTTTCATATGTGGAACTTTAAAAATGAAAACGTTATAGGCATTCCTGGTTTTTTATTTAAAAATTAATTGCCACAAAATGCCTCCACCAATCGTTCTGAAAGTTCTCACAGATAACTACCCCTAACCCATCTACAATGTGCCCAAGTTTCATCCATCAATCTTTAAAAATGAAAAAGTTATAGGCATTTTTGTAACACAACACTAGGCTATGGGGAAATGCATTCAAAATGGCATCCGATCCGAAAATCGGACATCCGATTTTCGGATCGGAATCAGATCCGATCCACCCAACCTCCGATCTGATCCGATCTGACCCCCCAGGTCCGATTCCGATCCGGGGGGGTCAGTGCACATCCCTAGTAGAGAATGGATTAGTGGTTGATAAAGGTAATGTCCTTATGTCCCAACTTGGCTTTGTGACATCACCACATAACCAAACCTATTTCTCCATAGGGAGAAAAATGATAGTGAGGGAATTTGGAGAAAGACATACCTACGAACAGGCGCAAATAGAAAGCCAGAAAGGCAAGCAACTGGACTTGTGAAACTGTTATTGTCACAAATTGTCATGCATGGAAACTCAGAGTTCTAAAAACAACCTTATTTAACATATTGGTTTTATTAATGCTCTAGCACTTCATGATCATGGATCACCAACATTTGAAAGACTTTCTAAAAGTGAGGTAAACCACAACATGTTCAGATTTCAAGCCACCAGCTATCATGGCATTCATAAAGTTTGTTGAATATACCAAAATCCATTTTAAAAAAAAGCCAGCTCAGGTTGACTTCAATGTGTTACATATCTTTAAAAAAAAAAGTTGCATGCATCAGTTCTCATCTCATTAGCAAACCAGCTCCATCAGAGTGAATTACATTCTTCTTAAAATAACCCATTATTTTGTTTATAGAGGGTTAATGTACAGGTGCACACTTCAGCCTGATCCAACAAACTTTGTTCATGTCAATCAGGAGACTCCTGAAGTATGTCAGAGCTGAACTATCATGCTCTTAATGCCTTTATTTAAGAGTGGAGTGTCCCAATGCTGTCTCCCTACGATCTAGGGAAATTCAGAGTATGTGCAGGTGTGCTGGTGTAGGAAAAAGAAGCAGTAAATAACTTGTGACAAGATAAAGCCAGAGATAAAATTATGAGTTCTGCTCTGATTCGTGCAGACATTAGATGTCTTAATTTTATCATAGAGATGATTATATATAATATATATATTCTGTTTTTAATTACAGGTTAACTGACTTGACTATATCTTTGCCTTTGACGTGGGGAGTGGGGAGGAGATGCAGCAATTTTCAGAATTAACCAGCACCTAGAATTGGATTCGTTCCTTGGGCTTTTTTCTTTCTTTTCTAACAAATTCAGCCATTAGCTATTTTTGTTTTACAAGAAACACTTATACTCTGTCCATAGATAACGTTCCCTGTAGATTAATCAGCAAGGCTGGAGTAATGTCATGAGATTTTGCTGGTATCTTAAACTATGATGAGAGGCTGGTTTAGGCATTATCAGGAGTGAGGTGGGAGCCACTGCATTGTGGCTACTGCCCACCATGCACCTAGTAAAATCTGTAGGTCATGGGAGTGGGACCATCAACATGATCCCTTCCCTTACCAGTGTTACCGGCCCACAAGATGGGGCAGTGCCAGCTTTGCCTACATGATCCTTCAGTCAGTGGGTTATATTAAATTAGGCTGACCAGATAAAATCCAGGTCAGGGCTCATGTAACTTTAACAGTTGTAGAGAAAAGGGAATTTCAGCCAGTGTCATTTGTATGCAATTAGTTCCTGGTGAAATTCCCTCTTCATCACAACAGTTAAAGGTGCAGGCACTATACTAGAGTGACCATATACAAAAGGAGGCAGGGCCCCTGCAACTTTAACTGTTGTGATGAAGAGGGAATTTCACCAGGAACTAATTGCATACAAATGACCCTGGCTGAAATTCCCTTTTCTCTACAACTGTTAAAGTTACATGAGCCCTGACCTGGATTTTATCTGGTCAGCCTATATTAAATATTAGTCCTACTTAGGGTAGACCCATTGAAATGAATGGCTCTTAAGTTGGGCTAACATTGTATACAACCCATTACCAAATGTCTCTTGGCAATATAAAGCTAGGTTTAGGTGGACCCAGTTAGGGTAGTGAACTAACGTTCTTTTGAAGCCAGAATTCCTCTTTCCCTTATATTGGGCATTCAAAACTATTTACCTAACTACCTTTTATGTAGAATAATTGTGGAAACTGCAGAAATCACAAAGACATTTATTGCCTTTCTGATTTCCCCCCAAAAGTATTGGAGTTAGCATTGATTCTCTCCCCTGGTAAATTTCAATGGTGATGATGATGATGTTTTGTTTAACATCTTAGAAGAGGTGGCTACTTTATGGACTGGTATAGCATTGCAAACAGATTTTCCTTATGCTTGCTTGTGCTCATTTGAGACCCGAGGTCATCTGTAATGACATCATCACTGAAGCTCACTCTTGGCTACAGTCATATGAATGTTTATTTGGGTGTAAGTCTTATTGAAGTTAATAGGATTTACTACTCAGTAAACATGACTGGATAATTTGTCCCATTTCACAAGAGGTAAAATCCTACCTGCTTATTTGAAGAAAGAATGCCTATCAAATAGGATACCAAAGACTTTAGAAAAGCCATCGACCAACCTTATAGGGGAGGCTATTATAATGCTTCCCTGTGTTTCCCCACATTATATTTAACTGGTATTTTTGAAGGTCTACTCTGAGTTATACAAAAGCAAGGAAAGTTACTGAACCCAAGCATTTTATTTTATTTCATATATTTAATTCAACAAAAGTATATGAATGTATGCTGAAGATATACCAAAAGAGGTAATCGAGCTGGCACATTCTCTAGAAGGCATTACAGAATGTTGGATATAGTATAGTATTTAACCTTTTATTTAAACTCTTATATATTTTATATATGTATTGCATGATGGCTGAGCCTTCTGGAGGATCCAGGCCTAAGGCGGCAGATAGGGAATCTAAACAAATAAACTAACAGGTTGGTATTGTGTATGTCATATCAAAATCTAGGTTCTCTCCTAATATGGAAGTGGTATTAGGACATTTTGCATGACCTGTGGTTGCATTTATAATCGACTTTTCTGTAATTTTGGGGATGAAGTGTCAGGGGGAGGGAGATTTGCAAGTATTAAAAGGAGTAATTCATGTAAGTCTCTTCTGCAACAATAGCAGAGATTAAACCCCTTCACATTGGCTTGGAAGACCTATGAACTCTAGGGTTAAGTGGGATATATAACAAACCATCTGACAACCAAATCAACAGAGGCCTTACCCTTGAACTTATCTTATCTTGGGCAGCCTGATCCATAAGCCTGTTAAAAAGTCAAGAATACTTTGATTTAATCTGGTTTAGGTCCCATTGACTTCAGTGGGGCTGCATCACTTTAAATCCAAATGGTAGGAGTTTAATAGTTTGTGAATTGGGCTGTAAAGCACTCCATACATTTCTATAAAAATCCAATAAATGTTCAGTGTGGGGGTGGGTGAGGGGGGGAATCTACAGAAAGCCACTCTATACATTTTCTCTAAGTCATCTTCACAATTTGCAGGCTCAGGTCTCAACTTTAACTCCAACTTGAAACATAAGACCCATGTGATAATTGTTTAGGGTGACCAGATAAAATCCAGGTCAGGGCTCATGTAACTTTAACAGTTGTAGAGAAAAGGAAATTTCAGTCAGTGTCTTTTGTATGCAATTAGTTCCTGGTGAAATTCCCTCTTCATCACAACAGTTAAAGTTGCAGGGGCCCTGCCTTCTTTTGTATATGGTCACTCGAGTATAGTGCATGCACCTTTAACTGTTGTGATGAAGAGGGAATTTCACCAGGAACTAATTGCATACAAATGACACTGGCTGAAATTCCCTTTTCTCTACAACTGTTAAAGTTACATGAGCCCTGACCTGGATTTTATCTGGTCAGCCTATAATTGTTTATTTTTATTTTTTACTGCATATGTCTGTGTTTGTTGCTCTGGCAACCTTTCCCTCCTTCTGTCATTCTATTAATTTCAACTTCTCTCTCTCTCTTCATATCTTAAAAAGACAGGAAATGTGTTGGTATCCCTTCTATTCATGACCAAGGCTGGTGTCATCACCTAGTCTCTTTGGACAGCTGACTAACGCTTGGCCTAGACCCCTCTTAAATCCATTGTTTTTCTGGCCAAACACTCCAAGCATCACTGGATATCTGGATCTAGCCACTCATTTCGTTTCCTACAATGCCGCCAGCCTAGTGTTACTTTGGGCATGTGGGAATTTTTCAAATGTATTTATTTATTATTATATTTATATCCTACTTCTTTTCCTCTTGCAAGGAACCCAAGGTGGCTTACATAATCCTCCTTCTCTCCATTTTTATCGTCACAGCAACTCTGTGAGGCAGTTTAGTCTAGGCTGACCAGATAAAATCCAGGTCAGGGCTCATGTAACTTTAACAGTTGCAGAGAAAAGGGAATTTCAACCAGCGTCATTTGTATGCAGTTAGTTCCTGGTGATATTCCCTCTTCATCACAACAGTTAAAGGTGCATGCTAGGGATGTGCACTGGATTGGACCCGATCCACGATCCGAGTCCGGTCCAGTGGGAAATCGGATAAATTATCCGATTTCCGATCCCGCAGCTGGATCGGCCGATCCAATCCGAACCGGTCCGAAAAAGCTCCGAACCGGTTCGGCGGATCGGCGGATCGGCGGGCGCCCACTGGCGCCCACCGCCGCTTCCATTGGCGGGCGCCAGCGGGCGCCCGCCGATGAAAGTGGACAGCGGGGGGGGAGGAGGGGGGCGCTTACCTTCTCGGCCCGGTGGCTCCCGTCCGGCGCCGGCGCCTACTACTCCCAGCAGGCTCCGCGGCCTGCTCTAGGGTGGCGCGCCGGGTGATGTCATCACCCGGCGCGCTACTCTAGAGCAGGCCGCGGAGCCTGCTGGTAGTAGTAGGCGCCGGCGCCGGCCGGGAGCCGCCGGGCCGGGAAGGTAAGGAGGGGGTGCATGGAGGGGAGGAGGGGGTGCGCGGAGGGGGGAGGGGGGCCCTTACCTTCCCAGCCCGGCGGCTCCCGTCCGGCACCGGCGCCTACTACTCCCAGCAGGCTCCGCGGCCTGCTCTAGGGTGGCGCGCCGGGTGATGTCATCACCCGGCGCGCTACTCTAGAGCAGGCCGCGGAGCCTGCTGGAAGTAGTAGGCGCCGGCGCCGGCCGGGAGCCGCCGGGCAGGGAAGGTAAGGAGGGGGTGCGTGGAGGGGAGGAGGGGGCGCGCGGAGGGGGGAGGGGGGAGGGGGGCCCTTACCTGCCCGGCCCGGCGGCTCCCGTCCGGCGCCGGTGCCTACTACTCCCAGCAGGCTCCGCGGCCTGCTCTAGGGTGGCGCGCCGGGTGATGTCATCACCCGGCGCGCTACTCTAGAGCAGGCCGCGGAGCCTGCTGGAAGTAGTAGGCGCCGGCGCCGGCCGGGAGCCGCCGGGCCGGGAAGGTAAGGAGGGGGTGCGTGGAGGGGAGGAGGGGGCGCGAGGAGGGGGGAGGGGGGCCCTTACCTGCCCGGCCCGGCGGCTCCCGTCCGGCGCCTACTACTACCAGCAGGCTCCGCGGCCTGCTCCAGGGTGGCGCGCCGGGTGATGTCATCACCCGGCGCGCTACTCGAGAGTAGGCCGCGGAGCCCGCTGGTAGTAGCCGCCGGCGCCGGACGGGAGCGGACGGGCCGAGAAGGTAAGCAGTGGCGGGGAAGGGGGCTTACCCCCCCGGAGCCGTCCGCTTCTATCCGCTGGCGCCCGCGGGCGCCAGCAGATGGAAGCGGGCGGCCCCAGGGGGGGTAGGGAGCGCGGGGGAGGGGGCTTACCTGCCGGGGCCGTCCACAGCGGACGGCCCCGGGGGGGGGAGGGAGTTAGGCCCCCCCTTACCCACCCGCCGCCATTTTTTCCTCATAGACTTGCATTGCAATGCAAGTCTATGGGGAAAAAAATGGCGGCCGATCCAAAAGTGTACGATTTTTGGGTCGGGATCGGACTCGATCCGGTCCGGGGGGCCTCCGATTTTGTCCGAACCGGTCCGGGACAAAATTGGAGGTCCCGATCCGGGTCCCGATCCGATCCGGGGGGTCCGTGCACACCCCTAGTGCATGCAACAGTTAAAGGTGACCATATACAAAAGAAGGCAGGGCCCCTGCAACTTTAACAGTTGTGATGAAGAGGGAATTTCACCAGAAACTAATTGCATACAAATGACACTGGCTGAAATTCCCTTTGCTCTACAGCTGTTAAAGTTACATGAGCCCTGACCTGGATTTTATCTGGTCACCCTAGTTTAGTCTGAGAGTCAGTAGCCAGGCCAAAGTCACTCAGTAGCCACTACACAACACCGGTTCTCAGTGAAATTGAGACAGTGGCTAGACCGAGATGCCCAGTGCTGCTCAGAGCTCTGCTGCCACAATCAGGCAAGACTGCTTGAGCCTGTTGACAGAAGAGGGGGCACATGCCAAAGGACACTTTAAAGAATATCCAATCCTGTCACAGTGCAAATGACATGCTTGCATCAACCAGCACAAGTGCATTGGCAAAGGGGGGAAAAGGGGTGCGTTGCCACCAAATATTGGCAACACAGTTTGCCAACCAAATTTGGCAATGTGGTTTGCCACTGAAGTTTGGTGACAAATCACCGCCTTTGCCCTTTGCCTAGCACATTCTAATGCTGTTGCGCTAGTGTTGGCTTATGCTACTGCTGTGATGGTGTTAGAAACTGGCTCTGTGACAGCATTAAAAACTGTATCCTCAAACTTTGAACCATCACCACCACAGGTTGAAGATCCATAAGTCACCTCAGGTCTGCAACATTATCATAGATTATCATAGTGGTTTGTCACTTCACTTTATTTGCAAGACCAGAGATGCAGATTTTTTGAGAAGCAGAAAACACTGACCTTGTGGTATACAGTATTTATGGGATCATGTTACATTTCCCTCTAAGATGTCCAACATCTGGCATAATGTTCCTTCATTCTTCTACACAGGCTTATGACGATATAGATATAAATATGGAAAATGTACAGCTTATTCCAGGGAAAAGCCATTCTCACAACAGCATCACAGTAGATTTGACTTGCTGTTCAAAATGCTGGCATAAGTTTTGTGTTTGCTTTTGAGAAGAAATCGGTGTTGAAAATACCTTTGTGTCATGCAGAATGGAGTTCATTCTTTTATCTTTATTTTGCATTATGTGGATGTATTTTCTTGTGGTGATGTACTGTGTGTCTGTGTATTTGTGTTTTAGTTGGTTGTTTCGCAAGGGACTAAATGAATTATCCACAGTCTCATTTCATTCTACAAGCAGAAATATTCCATAGAAATCATTAGCAGTCCCCAATTCTCTGCCCTGAAACCATGCTGTGTGTGCTTGGGCAACAGGACCTCACTGTATGCCCCTTGTATTCCAGTTAAAAATCTGTGAATTCTAATTAACGTGGGTCTCCTTGCTTTAAAAGTCTATTTTGTCAACCTTAACACAAACACTTTTGTTTCATGTTGAGTTAAATGCAACATTAATTAAAAGATCATAATCATTAGCTGTGAAATTCTAAGGCAAGGAAAGCCAATCTGTGCCTGTCTTTTGTACAGCTTGCATGGAGAATATACAGCATGCATCTCTTTCATGTAAATTGCAGGACTGCAATTCATTGGCTTGGATTGCCAGCTCTGCAAAGAGACCCTCTTCTGCTACGCAGAGGTGCTGTAAGACAATAGGGAGAATGCACCAGAAAAAGGAGGCAGAGGAAACAGAAGAAGAAAACAACCCGGACAAACCAGGAAACATTGAGGTCTTATAACTGCACATCTTTCATGGCGCATTGAAAAGGATATGAGTTCATCGCTCCATATCTGCTTGCAGCCACACAAACAATGATGGAAGGAGCCATATTCCGTTTTCATTTTTAGCTTTTGGAAGGGAGGTTGGAGTTCAGCTGCTGCCATCAGGGCCTCCCGGGGGACTCTCTTGAAATTGAGATGGACAATCTCAAGGTTTTTTTTCTGATTGAAATGAAATTTACAAATAATGACTGAAAGAGAACAGGAATGAATAAAAGGGAAACTGCAATGATCCAGGAGAAACCTCTTTGTTGTTCAGAGAAGGGAGGGGGATGGAAAAGTACAAGCATTTTTATTTAAGAAATGGTGATGGCTATGTTAAAATTAAAAGTCATTCATTTTATAACTGATTGTGCAACATGATGCAAACATAAGGTATAGTTAGTGGTAATTTAATACAGATTTTCAATGAACAAAGTTCTATAGGTACATTATCTTATTGATACAACACAAGAACCCTGAAATATAGGTCGCTCTTACTCCCACTGTGGTCAAGTAGATAGAGAGTTGTATCTTGCTCCAGGAAAGCTGGTTCCAACCTCTGACACAGACTATTGTGTGGCTGTATACGTCTATTGGCTGTTTAATTATCAGGTGTATATCTGGTTGTGTTAACAGCATGCAAATTCAGCTATTGCACCATGCAGGTACAATAATTTATCTTGCTTTCCCAGTTAACAAATTGCATAATGATCTTTATCTCATTCACACATGCTATGAGGCAGTTCCCATTTCGTTAGAGAAAAACTGAGGCAAAAAGCAACTTGCATATCCAAGTGCATCCATGCATAGCTTTTTAAATACCTTTTGGGAAGTACTGATAGCCAAGTAGAAATAAAAATGCTACCTGTCAGGGGTGAATGATGCATAGTTTCTTTGTGAAATACATAATAGTCATCAAGAAATGTTTGGGCCTGTGCTTCCATGTGTTTTTCCAAGAAACGTTATGATTTATATATGCCTATGCAACTCCCAATTGACATGGGACATAATGTATCTTGCACTTGGCTATCTGCTCCTCTGTCCAAATTTCTTGTAAACATCCAGTCTTTCTATTCCAAGTGTAATATCTATTAGGCCATAGTGTTTCTGATTCTATTCCTTTGCATAGCCAGAATCAACCCAGCCAACAGTTCCATGCTATGTATATTCACATTGGGGACACATAGCAAAAATGGCGCATATGGTTGTTCAGGGTGAATGAACAACCAGGTTTTGCCCCTTTTTTGCCCTTAAGCAGTTAGGTTGGCAAAGTAGCTTTACAAATAGCATCATAATTAAAATAACATCTGTGCAACATCAACAAAAGTAAGAGTTTCTCAAAGGAAAACAGCACATTGTAACACATCATATAATACTGACATGTTATCATATCATATTCATCAGTTTGAATGGATGTAGCTGATTCAATGGTGGCCAAAATGTTATCAAGAATATGAATTACTAATTCCCAGTTTCATTCCTCCATCTCATACCTTCTCACAATTCTGTGCTGCATTTTAGATATGTATATAGGCACTAAGTAGCAGCCTCTGACCATATAGTTCAACCTCACTATGTGGTGGAAGTTCCGCTATGGTAGTGTAGCACCAAGAATCATGACTGTTCGGTCTCATTTGAAGGGTTTGATTGCTGATGTTTGACATCTTTGGTTCAGGCTCTTTAAGGACAAATTATTTTGCTCAGTATGTGGTGTCCCTCATATGAGATTAGTGTCTTCTATTCATAACAATAATACATTCTGAATGGTCAAACTATGGTTCCTCAAAAGGATTGAAACTCTGTGCAATAAATGGCTGTAGTCAATTCGCCAGATTCTAGTTGCTCATGTTTAACGTAATGTACTTGTGTAAAACAAACAAACAAACAAGGAGGTTTAGTTTGAATAATGTCACAAATTGACTAGATGTGGAATAGGCAGGGAGTTTTCTCCTTATCAATTTGGAAAAGCCAAAAACCCACATTTTGAAAGGACTCTGTGGGTATGACACCTGCCAATCTTACCCTCCCTGACCCATCATTCCACAAGTGTACCTCATTCCCAATAACACTAGAGTATTGCTGAGGCCTAGATAACTTGACAGTGTGAACCTCTTTGGAACATTTCGAGCAATGGCTGATTTGGAGAGGGCTTCTTCTTCTTCTTCTTCTTCTTCTTCTTCTTCACCACTTTAGACAAGAAGCTGAGAAAATTGACTAGTTGATTTTTTGGCAGAGTTTGTTTTTCAGCTAGCCTACATTGATTAGAATCTCCTGATTTCTGTAAACCGCAGAACATTATAGTGCAATATGATTTACTAGAGAGATCTGCATTGTGTATACGAATACACCGGTGCATCAACTTATACAATAACACAACTTCTTACTGTCAGTGAAATGCTTTGCGAGAAACAAGTCAGTTCAGGCAATGATACATGTGCATACTTTGCCTAAGAGAAATATTCTTGTCACATAAAAATCCCACTATTAATCAAAAATCACATTACAGCTTCTGGAATGAAGTTTCTTTACTACTTTCTAATAATAAGTCCAAGATAAGATAAAATTGGTAATTGTATGTTCTCTTCTGATGGAAGATAATAGCAAAGTGGTATAGAAATTTGAGTTACAAGAATATATTCACCCTGCTAATAGGCTTCCATTATGTGGTCTTTACTGATTTATTCATTACACATTTTCTACATATATAGAAAACTTTAATTGAAAGTTGCTCAATACATTGTTACAAAATGTTAACTCAAAAGTTCTCTTTAATTCAACAATCATTTGTGGTAGGAGAGCTAGCTTAGTTCAATAGCATGCTCTTTAAAAAGATGCAGAATGCAAGAAATACTCACCCAGCATAATTGTTTGAACAATGTGCATTAATGGGACCATTTCCCACAATAATTTTAGAGGCAGGGAAATTAGTTATTTGTATTTGTGAAATATTCACAGAAAACAGGTAGCTCATTGGATGAAAGATACTGTGAGGAAAAGTTACAGTTCTAAGGCTGCAATCCTAAACACACTAATTTAGGTTCAAGTAAAAGGAAAAAGCTTTGTGCTGACATCATGGGTGATCTCCAAGTGAGGCTGAGGCTTACATGGAGCAATGAGGTGGGAATGAGCTGGTAGTATGCTGAGATGATAGAATGGATTGTACCACTTTGGACTACATGTGATGGTTATCAAAAACAAACAGTGTCTCCCCTCAAATAGAAACTAAGGAGAAAGGTTCTATGTCCAAGCTATGCTGGTTTCCTAATTGCAAGGAATGTTTATCCTAGAGGAACATTTTAAAAAAAATATTTCCCCATATGTAATCCAATGTGATGCAATCATCTTGTTCTCTTGAATATCTAGACCAAGCCTAACTCTGTTTCTAATATACCAAAAAAAAAAAAGATTCAAAATGCAGTAACCAGATTGTGAACAGGTGTGCATTGTACTGAGCATATAGCTCTGATATTGTTCCATCTTCGCTGGTTGACTATCAGTTTTCAAGACCAATTCAATGTGTTGGTGGAGATCTTTAAAGCCTTCAAGGGGCCTCTGGGTCTGAAGGACTGCCTTCTCCCATAGGACCCTGCCTATGCACTTAGATCAACATCAGGGGCTCTGTTCTGCATACCCCTGCCATGAGTGGAAAGCCCTCTTGCACAAAGTAAAAAAGTGAGTTCAGCAGGCATTTAAGATATATTAATGGAATGAACTGCTACTTTGTGGTTTTATATTTGATGTCAGTTTTGTTGTTTTTGTTGTAATCTGCTTTGATATCTTTTGACTGATATGCTGTATGTTTTTTTTTTTAAAAGAGTGTTCTGGTACCTTTAAGACCAATGGACATATTAAGACATCTATAGCATATTGTGGCATCTGGTCAAGTGTTTCTTTGTTTGTTTGTTTTGTTTTGCCCACAAATACTTCACTAGGATTGCCCAGTGATGCCATTCCTCCCAACCATTCCCTCTTAACTCGTTGCCTTAGTTGGTGCTTTGCCAGCACCCACAGGAGAACAGGGAGAGAGAAGTATCCCTCTCCCCTTCCCCCTCTGTGATGCCTGACATGCTACTACAAGGGGCATCTGTCAGGAACTCTGGCGAAATTACATTTCCTAGTGTCCCTTGCATTTGGCATGCTGCCGTAGATGCTGCTGGCATGCTGCATCATAAAGGGAATGAGGAGAAAGGCCACTGTCCTTTCATCCTTCTACTAGTCCTTGAACAGCAGCACAGGCAAAAGGGCAGGGGGGGTGCACTTGGAAGCAGACAGGAATCAAGGAAAGCAGGCTTAAGTTCCTCTCTGGCTCAAATTTAGCTGAGAATAACTTTTGGGGTCATGAGGCTGCATTCAGACAACACAATAGTCAACAGTGGTGTAATAATCAACTTGACAGTTGTTTATCTAGGGGCTACTCCCTACACAACATGATAATAATCAACCGTAGTGTGGATTAGGATCAGCTTTGAGCTGACGCTCAGGTGGCTCACTCATCCCCCATCACTTTACCTCCCTCAGTCCTCCCGCTAGTATCCCATCAGCCATTGCTGCCCAAATCTATCCTGCCAGCTGGACTAGAGCAGCAGCCACCGCTTTGACCGCTCTTGCCTTACGACTCAGTGGTTGACAAAATAACCAATGGTGGTCGAGGAAATAACCAGTGGTGCTCTCCACACAACACGGTAACTAATGATAGTTCAAATAGCCAACTTTGCACAGTGCTGGTTATTTCAGCCAAATAACCAACCATTGGTTAAAAAAATCCCTCCACACAATTTAATTCCCTCCATGGTGGGTTAAAAAATCAGCCATTGACTATTTAAACCACCATTGGTTATTATGTTGTCTGAACCCAGTCAATGTTTGTATTGATGCATGATGACTCCATTGAGATTCATATTTCGAAAGCCAGGAAATACAAATTTACATGGCATCACTATTTAAAACCCATTGGGTTGTATCCAGACTAAATTTGTTAAATTTAGGCCCTATGGAAATCTGTGGAAATTAAACCATGCCTAACTTGACACACTGATTTCAATCGGACCTGAGTTTAATTCACTTAGTCTGGATCAAATCCATTGCTTTTTTATTGGCTGTTCAATGTCATGCCCTGTGAGTGATACAACTTTTCCCTGGTCACATGTCTGAAATATTTTGCATAGCCCTATTTGCAACATTAGTTCAAATGTTTTGTTTTGTTTCTGTTTCTAGCAGCAACTGATCGTTAAATATCTCACACAGTAAGATGGTCTTACTCTTTTTGAAATATTTCAGAATGCAAATTTTGTAGCTGGCTATATTCCTGACCAAGGGAACACACACAATTCCAGGCTCCTGTTCAGTAAGTAACTCATATCCACCAAGATCCAAGTTTTACATCTGAGACCCATCTGATTTGGGGGTGGGGGGAGCAAAACATGCCACTATTTTCTGCTTTGTGCAGCATAAGCAGCAAGAAAAAAACCCACCCACTAAATGGGCCACATGGTCTTTGTTTACTTCCTCTTTCTTCAGCATCTGAAGAAAGAGGAAGCTGTTCATCACAGAAGCACGATTTAAAGCAACAGGAAACACGATTTCCCCGTCTGAAGAAGCTCTAAATCTCACTTTTCTAAGGGCTGGACTTTTGTACAATTATAGAGGTGTACAGAGAATCTGGAGTAGGAGTTAGCTTTTGAGTTTCTCAGGTTTATTGTTGTTGAGTGTTTGGTCTTGATGGTTGCAAAGCAATATTTGGAGGGAAAATTGTGTAAGCACTGCTCAGGTATTGAAAATGATATGGGGATGGGGTTAATAGAGCTTGTAGTGATGGAGGAAACCTTTATAGCCAAGTACAGTTTCCTAGTCCACAGTGCCCAGAGATATATTACATAAATCAGCTCACTTAAGAACACATTTTGGCACCATCATGAAACTGCAAGGGGACCTCTGCTAGCCAGCAGGCAATTTGTAAAATGTTTGGTTTGGTTCGTAGTGGCATGTACTGGACAATAGTCACTGGACAATATCAAAACCAAGTCCTAAGGGTCATGAGTTAAAAGTTATGAATGAATTATAAAAAAAGACCTCCTTAGAGAGGACAAGATCTTTGTTTCCATTAATACTGAGAGGGGAAGGAGGCAAAACAATATTTGAATGCTGTGAACGTTCTAGAATGATACAGCTTTAATAGGCTGACCATCTGAAAAGGAGGACAGGGCTCATATAACTTTAACAATTGTAGAGAAAAGGGAATTTCAGCCAGTGTCATTTGTATGCAATTAGTTCCTGGTGAAATTCCCTCTTCATCACAACAGTTAAAGTTGCAGGGGCCCTGCCTTCTTTTGGATATGGTCACTCTAGTATAGTGCCTGCAACTTTAACAGTTGTGATGAAGAGGGAATTTCACCAGGTGCTGCAGGCATACAAATGACACCTGCTGAAATTCCCTTTTCTCTACAACTGTTAAAGTTATATGAGCCCTGTCCTCCTTTTCAGATGGTCAGCCTAGCTTTAATAAAGTTAAGAATTAACTACATCACAACATTGATACATTTACCTGGGATTTGGGGGTGCAGGGGCACTGAGACTGGCTATATAAGGGAATGGAGGGAATTCAGTATGTGTTCTCGCTGAATTTGACATCACTTCTTACCAATAAATACATGGGACTAAGAGTAGAGTACCAGAAAAAGAAGATATTAATAACATATTTTAAAAAGAAGCACTTGAGTGTACCTAATGAAAAGAAGTACAGGGGGCTGTTTGGATCCAGGCAAAAAAATGAAAAATAAACTTAAATATTTAGACTTTGAGGGTTCCTCTAATCTTAAATACATTCTTCTTGCATTATATTTAGATTCTAAGGAAAGTTCCTCTTGTCTTAAGAAATGAAGCTGAAAGAAGAATTCAACAATTTGGTTGCATTTTACATTTTTAGTGTATGCGTGTGTGAGGGATAGAAAATCCAACTGCCTAGGTCAGTTTGAGAGCCAGTGTGATGTAGTTGCTAGAGTGTTGGATTGGGACTCGGGAGACCTGGGTTCTAGTCCCCACTCGGCCATGATGTTCACTGGGTGGCTTTAGGCCAGTCACTGATTTTCAGCCTAACCTACCCCACAGGGTTGCTGTGAGGATAAAATGGATAGGGGGAGGATTATTTAAGCTGCCTATGGTTCCTTGGAGGGAAAAAAGGTGGAGTTCAAATAGTGGCAAGCCTGTAAAAGAAAGTATTGGATTCTGGTGGTGATCCTTACTTTACACCGCTAAATTATAGGGCAGCTTGGCTCCCAGGTAACTAGGACTGTCACCTGCAGCAATAATGTTCAATAGAAATATCATAACAAGGTTACTAATACTCCTAGACAATGATGTTAGAGAAAAGCATGACTTCCCTCAAACATAAAGAACCAAAAATGAAATTGGTACACAAAGGTTCCCAAGCGTTGCCACTGCTGCAGAGTAATGATATGGTATTTATAATAGACGGTACAATATGAACACAGAAAGCACTGGTTTCTCATAAAGTTGCTCCCAGTCCTTATGACGCAATTAATCCAGGTGGTCAGCATCAGCACATGGGTGGGAGGACGCTGTTGCATTGTGTCCTGCTTTGATGGTCCCTGGTCGACAGCTGGTTGGCCACTGTGTGAACAGAGTGCTGGACTAGTTGGACCCTCAGTCTGATTCAGCATGGCACTTCTTATGTTCTTATGTCATGCTGGATCACACCAATAGCCCACCTTGAAAGAAATAGAACCACTCAGGAGAAACAGAAGACAACTTCAACTTAAGGGAAGGCAAGCTGAAACATCAGATGACTCGATGGAGTGGAGGGGATTAGAGCAATGCCACTTCTACAGTGAAAAGACTGGATCCAGATTTTTGCTGGATCAACTGTGCTGATGAAAGTGGACTTCCACACCCTCTCCTTCCCTGAAAAGGCTACACAAGGAGCGAGTAGACCCTATTGAATGGGCTGAGATGTGGCGGCCAGTGGGGACCCCCAAAAAGTGGATGGAGGGGCCTTCTGCAAGCAGAGCCCTTCCTCTTATGAAAAGTCCCTTAGGCTCATAGAAGATCACTTCCTCTTGCAGGAGGCAGATTCTGGATCCAATCTAAAGTATGTAGGGATGGAGGAAATGTAAGGAAACAGTAATGGGATCGGATTTAGATGAAAGTGAAGCAGTGCTACAGAGAAAAGTAGGATTAAAACAACGACATGACTTGCTAAAGTCTCTAGGGTGGGGCCTTGCAATTGATACAGTTGAAAATGACGCTGGTGAGATGACATAGTTTTATGAGAGCTAAGAGGGAGTTAGTCTCAATCAGTATATTTACCTGGGTTTTCTCAGGGAACAGAGGTTGGTTATATAAAGGAGTGGAAGGACTCTCATGGGAATCCTTAGTTTCCCATGAGTTAGCTAGTTAGAAGTCACACATTGTCTTACATTAATAATAAACCTTTCCTTTCCCTGGATTTGCCATCAGTTATAGTACATAACAAAATGGAAGCAAGTCACAAAATGTAATATCGTCAATACTATAGCAATACATCTCTCCGTTAAGGTCACAGCAATAGTTGTGCAACTATTTATCAGAAACCTACTGACCACTATGCATATGTTCATGCTTAGGCTGACCATATGAAAAGGAGGACAGGGCTCATGTAACTTTAACAGTTGTAGAGAAAAGGGAATTTCAGCCAGTGTCATTTGTATGCCATTAGTTCCTGGTGAAATTCCCTCTTCATCACCACAGTTAAAGTTGCAGGCACTATACTAGAGTGACCATATACAAAAGAAGGCAGGGCCCCTGCGACTTTAACTGTGCTGATGAAGAGGGAATTTCACCAGGAACTAATTGCATACAAATGACACTGGCTGAAATTCCTTTTTTTCTACAACTGTTAAAGCATGAATCATTAGGCTGACCATATGAAAAGGAGGAGCCCTGTCCTCCTTTTCATATGGTCAGCCTAATGATTCATGCTCCCAGCTCCTACCTGGAATATACTATAAGATCTGTAATTGGGCCACCTGTAGTCCCGTGCTTGAGGCCCACACTTAACATGCAATCCAGGGAGACCCAGGTTCCTCTTTGTTCTGTCTGTTCAATAGGTACTATTCTGCTCTCCCCACTACCACCATTTTGTTGTAACTGCAGAACAAACCCACAGGGTGCAGCAAACAGTGGTAACTACTTGTCAGTGGTAACTACTTGTCAGTCCAATTCAAAATCCCTTCCCCTTTGCTCATCTTGGATGAAGAGCAGAGGAGAGTCTCAGCAATGCCAGCATCACAAGGATGGAGCCAGGAAGCCCAAAAATGCCAGCAATGCCAGCATCACAAGGATGGAGCCAGGAAGCCCAAAAGCCTTCCAGAGGAAGGCGGCCAAAATGGAGCTTCATCTGCTTTGCTGTGCCTGCACTTACCCAGGGTGGATTCTTGCTTCTAAGGTTCCTCCTTCCATCTCCTGGAATAAGGTTAGTAGAGGTACAGAGGTTGAAACCAAACTCTAAGTAAAAAGGAGGCTCAGGGCCTTATCAAAGCTATTTTCTCTATTGTAACTCAACTCCAGTGTTTTTTCCCTCTCTTAGTAATGTCATAACTGGCCCAGGACCTGTCTGTTAAAGTTTAGCAGCCCAAATAGTCCTGGCAGATGCTGCTTGGATACACCATACGATTTCCCTAGTGCCCGCTGGTTGTCAGGAGGCCACATCAAGGTGCCAGGTACATGTACAAACTAACACAATCTGTTAGGCTGACCATATGAAAGGGAGGACAGGGCTCATGTAACTTTTTAACAGAGAAAAGGGAATTTCAGCCAGTGTCATTTGTATGCAATTAGTTCCTGGTGAAATTCCCTCTTCATCACAACAGTTAAGGTGCAGGGGCCCTGCCTTCTTTTGTATACAGTCACTCTAGCATAGTGCCTGCAACTTTAACTGTGGTGATGAAGAGGGAATTTCTGGCTCCATCCTTGTGATGCTGGCATTGCTGGCATTTTTGGGCTTCCTGGCTCCATCCTTGTGATGCTGGCATTGCTGAGACTCTCCTCTGCTCTTCATCCAAGATGAGCAAAGGGGAAGGGATTTTGAATTGGACTGACAAGTAGTTACCACTGACAAGTAGTTACCACTGTTTGCTGCACCCTGTGGGTTTGTTCTGCAGTTACAACAAAATGGTGGTAGTGGGGAGAGCAGAATAGTACCTATTGAACAGACAGAACAAAGAGGAACCTGGGTCTCCCTGGATTGCATGTTAAGTGTGGGCCTCAAGCACGGGACTACAGCTGGCCCAATTACAGATCTTATAGTATATTTCAGGTAGGAGCTGGGAGCATGAATCATTAGGCTGACCATATGAAAAGGACCATATACAAAAGAAGGCAGGGGCCCTGCCTTCTTTTGTATACAGTCACTCTAGCATAGTGCCTGCAACTTTAACTGTGGTGATGAAGAGGGAATTTCACCAGGAACTAATTGCATACAAATGACACTGGCTGAAATTCCCTTTTTTCTACAACTGTTAAAGTTACATGAGCCCTGTCCTCCTTTTCATATGGTCAGCCTACAATCTGTTGTCTACAGCCCAGCCCTACAACACATCTGTTTCGACTTGTTGGGCATACTCACAACATGAGGATTGACGTTGGGCATTTCTTAAACTATACTAGTGTTACAGTAATTAATCGGAGTCCAATCCAAAGTTGCAGTTTCAAACAGATAGCCTTTATTTGCTAGCAAAAATGACAGTCTGGAATCGTTCCACAGACTGACCCCCCTTAATGGGTGAAGCAACCTGATATACATTTCAAGCAAACAGGAAATATGCATGTCACACAACAGGATAATGCGCGCGCAACACAACGGTATGGCAGCCTAGGTGTTTCCTTATATGGTCTGGTCTGTTGCTGCTTAACTAGGTCAGGTCACATGGTCTGCTGCCTGCATCGAAGCTACTTATAAGAAGAGGAGAATAGGGGTTAATCAAAATGGAGTCACTTTGGTCAAGCTGACTGGGGTCAGTTAGGTGGGAGTTCCTTCACACTAGTACCCAGCCAAAAAAAGAAAAGAAAAAATAATAATAATAATAATAATAACGATTTATTTCTTACCCGCCTCTCCATCTAGATCGAGGCGGGGAACAACAGCATGATAAAATACATAAAACTAATTAAAACATGACAAATATTATTAAAACTGCATTAAAACATCCTAAAACATCATTAAAACATCCTAAAACATCCTAAAAACATTCTAAAAATTACACTGGATATGCCTGCCGGAAGAGAACAGTCTTTATAGCTTTCTTAAATTCTAAAAGACTGTTAAGTTGACGAGTCTCCTCCGGCAGGTCATTCCACAGTCTGGGAGCGGCAGAAGAGAAGGTCCTCTGGGTAACAGTTGTCAGCCTAGTCTTGGCCGACCGCAGTAAGTTCTTCCCAGAGGACCTGAGCGTGCGGGGCGGATTGTATGGGAGAAGGCGATCCCGCAGGTAACCTGGACCCAAACCATGTAGGGCTTTAAAGGTAATGACCAACACTTTATACTTCGCCCGGAAACTAATTGGCAGCCAGTGGAGCGATTTTAAAGCTGGCGTAATATGGTCACTCCTAGATGTACCGGTGACCATATTAAAAGAAAAGAAAGAAAGAAAGCAGATCACCCAGACCAGACTGGTGCAACTGAAGTAGATAGCAAAGGCGTGCGGGGGGGGGGGGGGGGGAAATCCCAGGAAAAAAATGGGGAAAATGTAGGAGGGAGGGGGACTGGCGACCTAAGGGGCCTATAACATTTTTCCCCTTTTGGATAGAGTAAAATACTTTTTAAAGACACATTTGCACTCAGTTAAAATGTGTACTATGTGGGACAATCTACAGTATTAGCGAATGATAATATAGTACTGAAGAATTCAAAGTTTTCAATGTTATTATATGATTAAACCTAATATTTAATTACACTGCTAGTTGTTAATATTCTGTTGTAAACAAACACTGGGTACTATTTAGGGTGTAATCCTATGTATGGCATGCACCCTGGCTTCTCGAAAGCCTCCAAGGAGGCTTATGACTATCCTATGCAGAGCAGGAGGTGCCTTGTGATGTCACCCATTTTGCAGAGGCTTTGGAGAGGGGAAGGGAAGGAGGCTGGGGATGGCTGGGGATATCTTGTAGCCCCACGTACCCAATCTCCTCCCCTCCCTGCCCCCAGGAACGCCCCCTCTTCCCATCTCTGAGCTCCATTTTGTGACCGCGGAGAGGTAGCCGACACTTCCTACGAAGGGGGAGGGGGCAGGGAACACGGTTTCCTGGCTCCAAGCTCCAAGCCCTGTCTCTAAGCTTGGAGCCAGGAAACCAAAAAATCCTATGTCTAGGGTGACCAGATAAAATCCAGGTCAGGGTTCATGTAACTTTAACAGTTGCAGAGAAAAGGGAATTTCAGCTAGTGTCATTTGTTTGCAATTAGTTCCTGGTGAAATTTCCTCTTTATCACAACAGTTAAAGTTACAGGGGCCTTGTCTTCTTTTGTATATGGTCACTCTATTATAGTGCATGCACCTTTAACTGTTGTGATGAAGAGGGAATATCACCAGGAACTAATTGCATACAAATGACACTGGCTGAAATTCCCTTTTCTCTACAACTGTTAAAGTTACATGAGCCCTGACCTGGATTTTATCTGGTCAGCCTACCTATGTCCTCAGACATAGAGGACATGATATTGCTCCATCTGACAGAAATAGTCTCATACATATTATTTCCATCTAAGTAATACACATTCTTTGGTTTACTGCTAAATTTGTGGTTTGTATTCCCAACTTTTATTTCTTCCTACTTTCCAGATGGCAAAAACTAAGATACATGTGCTTAGGTGGCACAAGATGTAGCAGTTTGCATTTCTCTCTCTAGTCTTGGGTATATTCACAATTTTGCTTGTACAAAACTAAGACATTTATACTTTTGAGGCTGGGAGTGCACGTATACTGGAGATGTAGAACTGGGAGTAATCTCAAGTAAACAGAGTGGGTCTTACTTCTGAGTAAACATGCACAGGATTCTTTTATGTAAACTGCCTTCAGAGGGTTTTTATTCACCCAGCCTAAAAATGTTTGAATCAATAATTAAATTGCTCTGTAAATTTCATAAATATGCAAAATGATGCAATTTTATATGCTAAGTTATGACTTACACATTTTATGTTCTGTTCTGTTGTTAAAGCAGTCAAATAAGTTTCAGTTTGAAAAAAAAAGGAAATATTGCATGTATTTCAATGTCCATTCTACATTTCTGGGGTGGTTTTTTCCTCAACCATCAAACCCCCCAAATTGCCTTCTGTAGTTTCAAAATTTCCAGACCTTTTACTTCTCTATGAATACTTTACTACATGAAAACAAACTCAGAAAAGAAATTGACAGGCCATCACTTATTGTCACCTACAACTTCCAGCCAAAACCACTCCAATGTATCATTCATCATCTACAGTCTATCCTGTGCACTGATACTTTTCTCTCACAGGCCTTGCGTTTTACTTGTATTCCAGCTTCAACACAATTGTCACAGTTTGAATAATAATAATAATAATAATAATAATAATAATAATTGTGAATAATGAAATAAGGTGTATCAAGCAAGTCAATGATTAATCAATATTAAAACCAGGCAGGAATTGGAATTGAATGTAAATGAGTGATTTTATATTTCTAACCAGCACTATAGAGGAACAAAATTTAATAATAATAATAATAATAATAATAATTGCATTGCATTTCCCTCACTGTTTACATTTTTCTTCTACACCTGTGTGTGTGTTTGTGTATGCTTCAATGGAGGATATTATTTCATGTCTTTGATGAGATATTTTATTTATTTATTACATTTGTATGCTGCCTTTTTTCCTGCAAGGAACTCAATGTGGCATACATAATCCCCCTTTTCTCCATTTTATCTTTACAACAACAACCTTGTGAGGTAGGTTGGGCTGAAAGTCTGTGACTTGCCCAAAGTCACCCAGTGAGCTTCCATGGCTGAGTGGACTAGATCCCAGATCTCCTGACTCCCAGCTCTAGCTCATGAAAGGTTTCCCCCCCCTCTCTCTCTCCCTCCCTCTTTCTTCCTCCCTCTCCCTCTCCCCCCCTCTCACACACACATTTTTCAGGTGTACCTCTGTTGTTTTAACCATAGTGACATACCGTAGAACGATCCTTTTACACACATCTGCTCACCTGTTTCAGGGCTTCTTCAGCATTCAAGCAAGTGCAAGGCCAAATGTTGTACATTTCACTTGAGGCAGAATGAGAACCATACAGGCCACACATGCATTATTATAGTGTCCCACAAAGTCAGAAGTTACATTGAGGATCTCTTGTTATTTTTAAAATTGATAAAGCTATGGTCCCTGGTGAACCCAGTAACAAGTGCTTCATCTCTTTATTCTGGAGTGTGGCCGCAAATACTTTCATGCTATCACATGTAAATGTTAAAAATACAAAGTGGACCGTGGAGCAGTACAACAAAAGAAAGCAATTTTCCATCGGCCAAGGGTATTCCACGAGGCCTCAAATATCTCAAACCAGCTGTAAGCAAACTTGTTAACTCGGCTTCTATTACAGGGCAGAAACATCTGTCGGAAACCTGGTGTCACTCATAATTCACAACTTTCATCCTGTATTTACTGACATTCATAGTCTATTTGTGATATCCCCACTCCCCAAAATCAAAGGGCCGCAATCAATGAAATGCCATTTCAATGGCATGCCTGTCAGAACAGTCACGTTTGTAGGCCAAAAACATGACCATTAACAGACGAGTCGTCTAAGCAGCTTAATGCAGTAGACACTAGAGTGCACACAAGGATTGGCTCTTTGCTAACTAATCCTTGAGTGACACATAGGGCCAGCTCCTGGCATGGTGAATTCCAGCTCAAACACGCTGGCATGCCATGTGCGGCGTGACAGTTTTCTATAAGGAGCACAACAGCATAAAGAGCAACTTCTTTGCTAATGTCATCAAGTATGAGGTGCAGATAGCTGAGTGGATACTAGGCAAGGGAGAGTGTCAGGATTTTTTGTAAACCAATTAAAGCAGAGGCAGTGAAACATTCAATGGGTTGGATCCAGATGTAGTCTTACTTATACTCATTCAAATCAATGGGATATAAATGGTTCGTGACTAACTTAAATCCCATTAATCTGGATCCAATCCAATAATAATACATTAATAACTAAGATTTTTCTGCCTTTTCATGACACCCAAAATCTGCTGCCAGAGGCAGCCACCTCACTCAGTTTAATGGTAGTGTTCATTATTTTCAAGCCCAGCTTGTGGTCTTCCTAGAGGAATCTGACTGTCCACTTTGGGAAAAGGGATGCAGGACCAGGTGGATCCTTGCTTTGATCCAGCAGGACTCTTTGTATATTAGTGGAAATAGAAAGAAGTTGTAGTCAATCCAATTACAACGATGCAATTTTCTTACAGAGTATGTAGAAGAATAGCTTGGGATTTTCTGGTAGATCTGTGGGTGAATTGTAATGGATTGACATGGGTTTCTACATTCCAGTTGTTTAACAATAGCAACAACAACATGATCCCCCCCTTTGAAATTACACTGCTGAAATCAAGAAAGTTTGGGCACAACTACATTCCAGGATAGGAATTTTGTGGAAGGACTGTGGGCTCAGCTCAATTCTGGCTCTCAAAACAAATTCCTGGGGTCTGAATTCCTTAATACTAAACATTTGACTTTTGCACCGGGCTCTGGTTGGTAGATATCAGGTGCTAGTAAAAATAAGAACCACATACACAAGGTAGATCCCATACGCTTGAAGTCTAGTGTGGCCATGTGTCCTCTTTTACACTGGACAGTCCTCCACTTGAAGGGCTGCTAGACAAATGGTCCTCAATTGTCAAGCATGTTCCTTGAGGGGCTGTCAAGGCCAAGTCTGGTTTAAAGATTAAGAGCCATCAGAAGGCATTATCTTGGCCTTGAAGTTGCCCACCAACACCTGGACAGCAGACAGAGCGAGACACACAGGCCACAGGGTCATAGTCTTCCTCACTATGGTGAGATGTACTTTATTTTTGTTTAAATTATAAGTTTGTCTAAATGTGCATGTATACATATAAATTAGCATATGCAGATTTTACGCAAATAGATATCCTCTTTCTTAATGCAATACATGCCCTCGTTTTTGGTGATTTGCAAGTGTCCACTCTACTGAAGTCTGTTCTCCCCCAATGCACAACACACCTGTTCACTAACAAAACAATTTACACAGATAAAAGTAGGTCAGAATGTTTCATAAATGGCAATGCCTAAGAATGCATTTATCCTAAGCTACATGTAATGCAGGACAAAATCAGTCTCCATGCCAACATGTATTATATAAGAGGAATGCCCTGGGTATAGATTCATGCTAATACAGCAATCTATTTATGCTTGGATCAAACTGGAAGCAGCGATTTCAAAAACCCATTCTTTCTATGTCTGTTTTCTTTATATTGCATGGGGCTGTTAAGCATATACTGGAAAACAGAGGTAAGGTCACAAAAGTAATTTATAGCCACACAATCAACTAAACCAAAAACAATACAATTTATTTATGTTATTTATTTTTTTACTGCATTTCTATATTGTCCAATAGCCGAAGCTCTAGACCAAAAAGGACCCAAAGGAGCTGGTGCCGTTAAGAAGAAGTTTAACACATGATACACGACATCATGTGGGGTGACTGCCAGGTTGTTGGGTGTTGTTTTTTAACCTATTTCGATGATGGTTCCCAGCAGGTTGCTGTACTCCGCTGGTGTTCTCTGCAAATCATCTGGACAGCTGAGACCATGAAATTGCTCCAGAGCCAAAAAAGAGTGACCCTCCAGCAAACCTTGGTGCCCTTAACGGCCATATGTGCAGACCACGTCAAATCTTGCACTTGTTTTGCTACTGTGGAATGACAAAAATGCCCCTGTCAAATGGGTGGACATGAGGTTTTCAGGTGCGCCTAACACATAAAAACAAGATGAGTTGGCTGCAGTTTTAACTGTTCTATGAAGGTTTTTCCAACTGTTGATTTCATCAAATGTTCTGTGGCACAAACAAAGGGATAGGAGGGAGATTGCGTTTGCCAGTTTTTAAAAATTTAATACTGAGAATTCTGTTAGTAATCTGTAAACCAACCCATAATACACCTCTTTCGTTCCATCATTTGGGTGTCTAAATTTTTTTGCTAATATAATACAGGTGTCTCTGGGTGCTAACATTAGATCTTCCAGTGGAAAAGTGGGTGCAAAGTTAAACCACATGCACTACTTTAAAAATAAGTGAGGTGTGATTTGGCAAGTCTTATGGTTTTTTCCAGCAGTTTGAAGGGAAAGTGTATGAAATTGGCCTACATTGTGTGGCTGTGTGATCTGCCTTTAACCCTCAGCCAGATAGATTCCTTTGTAGAAATCTAATGGGGCAAAAGGTTATGTTGAGCTCATTACTGTGGACAGCTTTTAAATCAAAATGATAATATGACCATTCTGTACCACAATGTGTTCTACTAATGTCTCCCAGTTCATAAGATGTGCTTGGAAGCCTAGTTAAGACAAATAACTTTCTATCCTAGAAAATGCAAAGTGCACACTCGATTAGTGAAGACCGCTTAAGTCTAGCTAAATATAAGAACCCCCACCATGAACACACATTGAGCAGTTTACATGCACAGGCTGAACTCATTTCAACGGACAGAATATACAGGTCAGGAGATAGGCAGTGAAATGGAAGAATAATGCAAGGGGAGATCATGAACTGGCTGCACTTCCCTTTAACTAAAAACAAAAGCTCTGGCTAAAACGATACATCCTTTTCAACATTCCTAAATGAGAAAAGAAAAGGTAATTATTAGGGCTGCGATCCAATGCACCGTATACTTTGAAATAAGCCCCACTGACATCAGTGGGACTTACTTCCCAGTAAGTGTGCACAGTTTTGCGATATCCATTCTAGAAGTTATCAGTGATATAACAGATAGCCTGATGAACGTGTCCCATGAATAACAAAAGCTTTAGCTAGTGTTGAATGCTGTGCCTCAGTTTCTGACAGGCGCAGCGAATATATTATTTCTTGGCTGCTTCTTAACTTCTGGGACTAGTTCAAAGGGAAGCTGACTGATCATCTAAAGCCCTAAGCAATTTGGGCCCAAAGGGTTCCTCTTCCCTCGCAGTAACAGCCCTATCGTCTCAGGTTATTGTTGAGGCTCAGTTCCATCTTCCCTCCACTTAAGATGTTGACGCTGCTAGGCCTCAGGGCAGGGCCTTTTCTGTTATGGCACTCACACTTCGCCATAATCTCTTCAGGAAGGTCTGCCCAGCTTCATTCAGATAAATAGATAGAGTGATAGATTTACTGCCACAATTTTTATGGAATTTGTGTGGTCTCCTGGTTTTGTCTTATCACCTTTTTGTCTGTAATTGTACATTTGAATTGGTCTTGTTATTATTTTTAAAGCTGGCCTCTGAAATGTCTGAACATTGTGGTATTCATCTTCATTTTCTGGTACACCAAATGCTTATGGAACAAACAACCAGCTTTACATCCTTAAATTCATGGTCACCGCTGCTTTCTTCTTTAATGTCTGAAAGCAAAAAACAAAAATTGTCAGTGCATTATCAGAATGAAAACCCAATGTGTATGGCGTGCTCCCAAGATTACAACAGCATCCAAACAACTACCATAGAATCCATTGTCATCATTATACCTTAGTGTTTTTTAAAATGTTGCTTTAATGTGTTGTAATGGTTTTATTGCTTTTATGTTATTAAGTATTGCTGTTTTTATTTGAATTATTGTACGCTGCCTTGGTAATGTGTGTAGAAAGGCTGTATACAAATGTTGATCCGGAGTTATGCCCGAAATCACTTTGAAACTCATTTTGGCTTATTCCCATTTTCATTTTTGGTCTATTTTTCAGCATGTTCAAATCGAGAAAGTGTGCAGTTTGAATGGTAAAAGTGTGCATTTATGTATATAGTTTTCAAAAGTGACCTTTCCCCCTTGATGAAAGCATGAAAATGTGTATTTTTTAAAAAAATGTGCATTTTTAAATGTGCATTTCAATGTGCACATTTTTTTTAAAAAAAATACACATTTTAATGCAATCACGAATTCAGGAATTTGCGAACATTTCTTAAAAAGAAAAGCAAAAAACCACTCTTGTTTGCATTTGTGATTCCAAACAGTACATGTTTGTATGATTTGTGAACAGAAACAAAATTCTTATACATCCCTATGTGTGTGGTAGTAGGAATATAACTGTGGGTTGGTAAGCCATGGCCAGGAGGAAAGTTATCACACACTCCCTATACACCCATTTCACTATCGAAATCATACCAAAATCAATAAATGGATCTGCCACCTTCACATCTAGTTTGGCTCTCAAAGGCAAAACCAAACAGAAATCCTGGGACCTAAGCTATGGCTTCTCCCACCAAGTAAAAAACATGGTTATGTTTGTTTTTCTAAATAATGAATCTAAGCTCTGGTGAAGCCAAACATACATTCTCTTAAAATGTAGTGAAAACTCCTTGAATACACCTTTGCTTCATTGTCCTAAGGCATTTGTTTTCAAGGTCACTATTTAGCAATGTAAATTGCAGGTGTGATGTGTTTGTGTGTGTGTGAATTTGGATTAGGACTGATGCAGGGGGAAGGTTAAATTCCACACACACATTAGCATAGCATCCCAATCTGGATCGGGACCCCTGTGTTTCCTCTAGAGTAAAAAATAAATAAAACATAACTTATAGCTTCTTGCTACGTTTTTAAGGTAATGTATGCCTTGGGGCTCACACAACCTAAACGGGTTCTAGCTGAATCACGAGCTCTCTGTAGGCATATATGGGAGGGGATGTGGGGGCTCAGACAATGCCCTTTCCCTTTCTCCAACCTCCCTGTGTTGAGTTGGAAGTTCTGCAGGGTGCTTCTATGTGTGTTTGACTGAACATAAGTAGAAGTCTTTGCATGATCAGGAACTCTGACTCTACTTATGCTCAAGCACATGTGGGTAGGATCCCACTTCTGACCTCCCAGCTCAACTTACGTGGCCACATATGAGTCATCAAACAAGAGGAAATGCATCACCCAAAATAGAGAACATAGATTTGCATAAAATGTGCATATACTAATTTATACGTATAGAGGTAGATTCAGAAAGAATGACTACAATTTAAATAGAAATGCAACACATCACCCCACAGCGGGAAAGACTGTGCTCAGGTAACTGGTCTGTGTGCTGAGTCTGCTATCCAGATGTTAACTGTTGATGGACATCATGAAGGCCCCCAGCTCTTCCTTCTGATGGTTCTTTATCTTTCTACCAGGTTGCAACTTCAAACAAAGAAAGCCTTCACACAGGGGACTGTCCTCTCTCAGGCCTTCAAAGAGAAGTCTGTCCCAGTGGAGGCTGGTGGCTCCAATTTCATTGGGTCTGTAAATCCATTCTGGGTTTTATTCAGAACCAAGTAGAAGTCTAAAAGAGCTATCTCAGGTGCTGAACCTATTTTGGGGATAGGGTCCCACTGGTCTGCCCTCTGTAAAATAGGTCAAGGACTGAGGGGATGGGTACATGGGGATGGGGCCTTGCAAGTATACCCACTTCCCCTCAACACTCTTAGCTCTCATGTGAGCAGGCACAATGCCTGCCTAGGGCTATAAAGAAAACCACATGCCCCCAAAGAGGAACAGGGGCATCTATTATGATCTAGGCTCCTTAAAGCGACAGAGGTCATACATACCAGCATCTTCCCTCATTTGGTAGTTCTCCCATGCAAATGTCTGCTCAGCTATTTCAAACCCATATTTTTCATAGCTTAACTCCAGTCTAGGACCAGCCTTGATGCTGGAGTGAGTTTTGAACCAGACAAGTCCTTCTTCACTGTTCAATGTCAAGGCCACTGAACTATACATGGCCTCTGTTCAATAGGCCATCAGGGAATACATTCATATGATTACCCATGTCATGGCAGATTAACAACAGAGCAACTGGCAAACATGGCAAAGGGAAGGCTGATCCTACAGTCACACAGGAGCTGAGGCAATGTTCCGCCACTGCAATACCAACACTACCTAGTTCTAGAAATATTTTGGTTTTGAGATGTCATTATCCACACCACTGATGTGCTGATCTATTCTCCACAGTGGTTTATATTTACATCTCAATAGTATATCTGGTATGCAATGCTCCTTTGATTCAGACTTGTCAAACAGTAGTATTATCTTATGTTAGGTTATTCGGTAGAGGTTGGGGCTAGGGAAAATGTAGCTAGAGAACGTAAGTGCCGGATCCCTTCTTGGACTGAATTCAGAGGGCCATCTATATTCCAATTCAATAGGAATGGCTTGAGCCAAGCTGCTCCACAGTTGCATCCAACTTATTTAAAACAACTTCTCAAAATGCAACCCATTTATCAAAAGCCATCCCAGCAGGGAAGATTTTTTTCAACAACTATAAAGCAGTGTGATTAAGAGTGTCATCAGACAAGCGTTTTATCGCATGCTCGTTCGTGCCCACTCACGGTTTTTCACAGGTCTCCCACTTCTTCTGGTCTTCTTTTCACAACAAATAAGACCCTGGTAAATCCAATTTTTGGGGGAGGGGAAGCAAAATGTGCTGCCATTTTCTGCTGTTTGCAGGAAAAGCGATTAAAAACACACACTGAATGGGCCACGAGGTCATTGTTTACTTCGTCTTTCTTCCCCTGTGTGAAGAAAGAAGAAGTATCATGGGACAGAATTGAGGGAAAAGCTACGGTAAGGAAAAGCGATTCCCCGCCCCCATCTGATAACATTCTAAATTGCTTCAAAATAGGACAATAGCTTTACATGCTTGTTAGCAGTCTGCAATGGGCCTAAGAGGTGAAGTGCCACACTTTTCCCCTCAAAGAAAGAGGGGGTGGGGGGAGGTCAGGAGGCTTCTTAAGGCTCTTCCCTGGTGCATTTCCATTGAGTATACTGAGGTTAGGTCACAGTAATAGTCAGACTGTAGCCAGGAAACTCAGTTGTTAAAAGATCAGAACCAGCAAGTCAGACTTTTTGCGTTAATCTTGTATGAAGATCACATTACTTTATCTCTCTCTCTCCCCCCCTCCCCCTCTCCTTCCCTCCCAAATGCCACTGATTGTGAAAGAAAGTTCCCTGAGGTTGTGTAATAATTTAAACCATAAATTCATTTGTCATAAACTTATGTAGTACAAGGTTTCCTAGGAACAATATTAAATTGTGATTCATTGTTTTGAAACACAAGCAAATGCATGTATAGCTACATGGAATGAAGCAGTTACAGCAAATTAGGGACAAATGTTACATGGCCTTGCAGTGGTTAAATAATCAATCTTGCACCAGAGTGCAAGAGAATTGTAATGCAGTAAACCAGATCTCCCTCCACCCTCACCCCCACCGCCACCCCACCCTACTTTCCATTTTAGTGTTTTGGTTCTCAGAAACCATGACTTTATGATTGAAACAGGAGCTGTAGTAAGGTAATATGTGTCTTCAGGTGTAACTTTGCAGGGACTTCCCATGATAAGGGTCACAATGGAATTCAACCCTGGTATCGCAGAGAACTCAGATCCTAGCAATGAAGAGCAGCATCTCCATAGCAGCATGTCTATGCAGAGAGTTGGGCAGGGCTGGTGCAAGCTTTCCCACCGTCTCAGACAGGAAAGCATATGGGAGAGATAGCGTGGTGTAGTGGCTAGAGTGTTTGACTGGGAGTAGGGAGATCCAGGTTCTAGTCCCGATTCAGCCATGGAAGCTCACTGAGTGACTTTGGACCAGTCACAGACTCTCATCACAGGGTTGTTATTGTGAGGATAAAATGGAGAGGAGGAGGATTATGTATGCTGCCTTGGGTTCCTTGGAGGAAAAAAGGTGTGATATAAATGTAATAATAAATAAATATAAATAAATAAATTTGTGTGCCTCCATGCCCCCCCTCACATCTTTCCCTGTGCCATGTCTCCCTCAACCCCACCTTGTCTCTCCCATCCCATCTCCCAGCCCCATGCTACATCTCCCCCACTCTTTGTCATATCTCCCCCTACTCCAACTGCATCTTCCCTCCACCCCGTCATGCCCCCACCTCATCCTGTCAACCTCCCATTGCTGCTGCCACCATGGCTACTGACCTCTGAAGAGCCACATTGGACATAAAAAGTGCCACATTACAGGCAATATCCCCTCCCACAATGCCTTGTTAGGCAGAAGGACCCCCTCAGAGCTAGGCATTTGTGCCTGGTGGGCTCTCTGGCTGATACAGCTCTACTGAGAGCCTGCCTACCCTCTGGCACATGTTAAGAGGATTATCAGTGTGAACCAGAGGGCAGATGTCTGAGGACAGCCACCCATCATTTGTGGGTGGGTGGGTGCTCCAAAGTGCCAGAGTGTCCCACTGGCCACTCTTTCATTGTTGCATTTGCCTGCTAGCATCGCTGAGTGATGACTGCTCCAGAGAGCCCCACCGGTCCCTCTCATCCACAGGGGCAAATGCTGCAGGGAGTCAGGGCCAATGATGTCTAGTTGCATTTAACATGAAATGAAGTCATGTTAGGTTCTCTTTCTGTCCAATCATATGCCACACATCAATTTTTGCACCAGTGTGACATCCTGGGCAGGTGGTGACACCAGCAGAATACCCTTGCACATGACTCTGTGCTGGCAAAGTGATTACTGAAAGAACAACAACATATTTATTTCTTACGCACCTCTCCCTTTGTATTGAGGCAGGGAACAACATTAGTACAACAATACAAAATGAAATGCATAAAACTAATGAAAAGAGCATATAAAACCAATGCAATATTAAAATAACAATCAGGACATCTTAAAATTCTTAGGTTAAAAATTCATCTGGGTAGGCCTGCTGGAAGAGACTAGTCTTTATAGCTGTCTTAAACTCAAAGAGAGTATTAAGTTGATGAATCTCCTCTGGCAGGCCATTCCACAGTCTGGGGGCAGCAGAAGAAAAGGTCCTCTGGGTAAGTCATCAGCCTAGTTTTCGCTAACTGAAGTAAGGACCTGAGTGTATGGGGTGGATTGTATGGGAGAAGGCAATCCCTCAGGTAACCTGGACCCAAACCATGTAGGGCTTTAAAGGTAATGACCAACACTTAGTACTTTGCCCATAAACTAATTGGTAGCCAGTGGTGTGATTTTAATGTTGGTGTAATATGGTCACCTCTAGATGTACCCATGACCAACTTGGCTGTCATATTTTGAACTAGTTGAAGTTTCTGGACTAGGTACAAAGGTAGTCCTATGTACAGCACATTGCAGAAGCTGAGCCACAACGTTAAAGCGGGCGCAGTACCATTTTTAGGTCTTCCAACTCTAAGAAGGGGAGCAGCTGGCGTATCAGCCAAAGATGATAGTAGGCACTCCTGGCCATCGCATCTATCTGGGCTGTCATTTGGAGCGATGGATCCAGCAGCACCCCCAAGCTGCAAATGCAGCCTTTCAGGGGGAGTGTAACCCCATCCAAAACTGGCTGACACACCTCCAAGCACGGGTTAGGGCCCTTGACAATAAGCACCTACATCTTGTCTGGATTCAGCTTCAGTTTGTTTTTCCTCATCCAGCTCATTACCGCCTCCAAGCATTCATTCAGAAGAGACACACTATCCTTAGCTGATGCTGTAATCGAAGGCATAGAGAAATATATTTAGGTGTCATCGGCATACTGATAGTAACCTGCCCCATGCCTCTGGATGATCTCTCCCAGCCGTTTCATGTAGATGTTAAACAGCATCGGGGATGGGATGGCACCTTGTGGTACACCATACAACATCTCCTTTTTTAAGGAGCAATAATCCCTAAGCACCACTATCCGGAACCTACCTGAGAGGTAGGACCAGAACCACTGGAGCACAGTGCCCCCGATTCCTAAACCACTCAGTCTTTCCAGAAGGATACCATGGTCGATGGTATCAAAAGCCACTGAGCGGTCCAAAAGTACCAGTAGGGACACGCTTCCCCTCATGCAAAGATCAACCACTGAGGTGATCATAGCCGTGTCAACTCCATATCTCGCTCTGAAGTCAGTTTGAAATGGTTATAGGAAATTGGTATCATCCAAGACTGCTTGGTGTTGGAAGGCAACTGCCCTCTCGATCACTGCCCAAATGTGGCTTGAATAAGCTGATTTACCTTATGTGCTTGGCTTTCCCTCTCAAGCTTCAGGTGAGCTGCTAAAACCTTTTTAGTTTGCTGAGCTTTTTAGCATTGGTTAAAATTCTGTCTCTCTAAGAAAGGAAAAGAAAAGAAAAGGAGATTATGCATAAGTTTCAAGAAAGGCAGACCAAATATCTGTATAATTTATCCATTTTTTGTTTGTTTTGTTAAATTCACACTAAAAAGAAAAAAAATGATGATGCTGATGATTAATAATAATAAGTTCTGTCTCTCTGTATTTAGGCTGAACTCTTTATATCCTACACTTGACATTAATGTATGAAAGTAATTTGGATTGTTTTTATTGGAATTTGAACTGTTTGTATTGTGAGCCTATCTGCACTCTCGTTTTAGAACGGTAAATATGTGTTCCGAGGACTCATTTGGCCACATGACGCACTGACTAAAATGGGTAATACGGGTTGCATTTTTAGTTGCGGTTTCAAAAATGAAATGAGTCTTTTTTTTGGTTGAAATCATTTTTTTAGTGAGAATGTGTACTTACTTACCATTTTGGAGTCAGTGGTAGGAGTCCTTTCCACATGCTGGTGTGTGGGCAGTGCTTAGTTGACTTCCTGGCAAATGCTTTGAATGTCCATTGACTGTCGTGGAGGTTACTTTCAGTTTCTGATTTCCTTTCTGTTGATTTTGAAGATAATTGACAGTTAGGCAAAGGAGAGACTGCTGAGCCGGAAGTGGGAGGGGCTAGAAGCCTTGCAGGAAGAAATGGACCAAGAAGACACTAAAGAAACAGTGCATGAGACCGCACTGAACGTTTTCAAGAAGGGAGAAGCAGTACGAATGAAATGCAAGTACAGCGCAGTGTGCCCTTAGACATAAAGAAACAACTTAATTAACCCTGTTGTAACCACAGATTTGAGTCGTTTCAAGTGCAGTGTAGTTAGGCTCTGTGTTTGATGTAATTTATTAATTTTTGTAACCTGTTTTGAGTTTATTTAAATTTGTAAACAAAAGTGGGATATAAATATGTAATAATATAAATATTTAAATGCTCGCCTAGCTGTATTTCAACCTGTATGCAAATGCACTGGAAATATATAAGCAGCAGCAATGATTAGTGCACATTAAATTGGGTTTAGTTTTTTTGGGATAGTAAAATAAAAAGTTATCGTATCAATGGCTGAAAGTTCAGCGGCAAGAGAGATGCTACATTCTGACAGCTGATACTTGCATAAAACTAATCCACAAATTAGCCTATGTATTGACAACACAGATAATTCTTAGTACCTAGCCCTAATCCTCTGATTAATTTCTCAGAAGGAAAAGAAAAAGGAAATGGTTGAATTTATGCAGGCAAACGATTGCATCAAGTTCTGCTTTATTGAAATGCTCTTCTGTTTTCCTTTTCTGGATCTTCTTTCAGAAATTTCCTGCTGTAGAGGTTTAATCTATGAAGCAGAAAAATACAGACCATCTTAGGGCGAGGGAGCTGAACTCTAAAGTCAAACAGCTGTGCCAATTTTAGCATATTCTGAGACATATTCATCTGGTTGTGGTACAGGCAATTCAATGTCCTTTGACAATTTAAGTCATTTTCAGTGCAACTATGCATTCCTTTTTCTGGGTCATTTGGGGTACAGCTAATCAAGGGTTCAGTGCAGAGAAAAATAGTCACTAGCAGCCTGATCTGTAAAGTGCTTTACCGATGCAAGCCACTTTGAAGTGATTGAACCTTTTTGACAGCAGAGTGGTAGGGTCGGAGCCTTCAATTTGACGACAAGCAAATGGAAAGAGTATTTCGGTAGGGTCAGACCTTTCAGTTTGACAACTATCTCATCAATTCATAGTGAACAGAAGCCTAGAACCAACCTAGTCTTCTATATGATATGTATCACAAACTAACTGTATTCTTTTTTATGTCAGTAAATTGTTATGCCCTTAATGTGTCTAAGCCACGGGGTCATTGCCAAATTGGCAACTTTTCATGTTTACTCTGCCTGCTACCAAAATCAGGAGTTGTTCAGTGGCTGAAAAGCAACCTTATAATGTACATATCATTTTTTTCTTTTTTAAAAAAATTAAAATATTGATACACGGCTTTGGTCTTTGCATCTGCACTCCTTATGTCTGTGTTAAAAGTGGATAGCAGGATGGCAGATGAGCATGAAAGGAAATAATTATCAGCTATCTGCATAAAATCTGTAACAAATTACCTGTAAAACTCTAACTATCCAAACAGGATGACACTTACTTTTATAGGTTCATGGCTTTCTTTCTTTAAAGTTTGCTAAGAAAAGAGTAAAGTAATTACAGCTCTCTTTTGATTGATTAAACATGACATATATGCTAATATGAAAGCAACTTCTGTCCTTTGTTATCCAAGCTTCTAGCTTAAAGCAATTTTAAAGATAACAGATACAATTTTATCAATGCCACTATTCTTAACGTAGACGCCAAGGAGGTAATTTCTTTTCCTCCAGCAAAGAAGGTATATTCTACCCTTTGCGTTTTAAGTTTTGGGCACAGAAGTCAGATGATATTACAACCACAAATCCCCTATTTCTTTATACCATTATGTATCTGGAAACATATGTACCACCAGTGGGATGAATACTTCTCATACATGCTTTAACATAGTTCACAGGGGCAAATGGAATGTGTAATGGTAAACAGAATTTTGGACCAAGGGGTAGGAAAGGAATACCACTTCTAAGCTCAATTTGAGCAGCGCCCTGGCTTAGTGTAGCTTCAGCAATTGACTTCAGAAGGAACAGTTTAGGATCCAGATTAGATATGGGTGATAAAAAGAGGTGTGTATTGAATCTATAAGCTATTCTGCTGCAGATGTATATGGATTTAGACGTTGCTCATTCTAGGATGCTAATATTCTGGACTGTCCCACTTCAGATTGCAGGTGTGGGTCACTCAATATTTTTTATGGTGTGTCCACATTTAAACAAACAAACAAACAAACAAACAAACAAACAAAACGCAAAATTCCCTGTATGAAGTTAGTAAGTACACTAAAGACAAAGGATTAGAATAGCTTGTCTCTGGTGTGCTAGTTTGGTAAATGCAAGGAGCTTTTTTACACGAAGGAACAGTCACTACATTACAATACCACACCTGCTGTCTGAAATGAAGCCATTTAGAATTCTACCAGCTCTTTCTACCAGCTCATTCTGTGCAATGTGTACAACAGTCCTGCATCTCATGGGGATTGAACAAGCAAGATACAGTGCTGGCAACAGAGAGAACTCATCATCTTGAGCTGACTCGAGGCTCAGGCATATCTACAGGTGGTGAAACGGTATCAATCTACACTCGTAAACAGCTGTGAAAACACTCTTCTATTTCTCCTGAATGACATAGCTGTGCATAAGTAGAGACAGAGAGACCAATGATGGCCATAGGACTGTAACAGTATAGCCCACAACACCAGTAGACTGTCAGAGAAGTTGGAAAAGCTAAATTTCTCTGATTTACTTATCAAGTATAAGATGCTGATTTATATTTGAGTTTAAAGCAGGGATGGGGAACATGTGGCCCTCCAGATGTTGTTGGACTGCAACTCCCATAATTCCATTCTCACCACTGGTTATGCTGGCAGGAGCTGATGGAAATTGCAGTCCAACAATATCTGGGGATCACATCTTCCCCTGCCTGGCCAAAAGCCAGTTCAGAGGACCAGCCTGCCTTGCCCTCATTTCTCAAGTCATAGAAATAGATCTTTGAGTTCTGCTAAACTGTACTGGCCAAGCTAGCATATAAAATCTGTGCATTGCAAAGCAGCCACATGAAGGAAAGCATCCCTTAGCGTTATATCTAATTTCTGCTTGAATGTGGGCAGTACTCCCTTGGGCACTGACAAACACCATTAGGCTTCTTTGATCTCCCTAGTATTATTAATTTAAGGACATAAAAAGAAAATATTTTCCTAATCTGTCTAACGTACTGCTCAGCTTCTAATTATAGCAGTTCCAGAACTGTTAAGGAACTCTTCCCAACAGCACATAAACAATAAGGGGTGCAATTACTTATTAGAGTCCGCTAGGCTGACCATCTGAAAAGAAGGACAGGGCTCACGTAGCTTTAACAGTTGTAGAGAAAAGGGAATTTCAGCCAGTATTATTTGTATGCAATTAGTCCCTGGTGAAATTCCCTCTTCATTACAACAGTTAAAGTTGCAGGCACTATACTAGAGTGACCATACACAAAAGAAGGCAGGGCCCCTGCAACTTTAACAGTTGTGATGAAGAGGGAATTTCATCAGGAACTAATTGCATACAAAGGCCCCCGCTGAAATTCCCTTTTCTCTACAACTCTTAAAGTTACATAAGCCCTGTCCTCCTTTTCAGATGGTCAGCCTAGAGTCCGCCGTTGCTACTTCTTCAAATGTTTTATTTTTTTTAATTGTGCTTCCATTATAGGCCACTAATCAGGAAGAAGTCTCCTTACCTAATGGCTTGATCCACAGTTTCCATGAGTGGAGGAATGAGAGAGGGATATGATTTTCTTTGAACCTTCCTTACCTTTTCAGCCCCCTGAAAAATTGTTCCAGAGGGTTGGGGAACAACCCCTCCATAGCAGCAAGGGAGGTGGCACTGGGGGCTGCAAGGGGGATCTGCTAAAATCACCTCCATTCTCTAGCAGCAGCCTCCACTGGATCTCAGTTTCTCTGCAAATGGAAGCAACTCATTTGTTTCTAAACCAAGAGCTCCATCACACAGCAATTTATTACACTCTCGCCATGCTTGGTATGTATTTTTGCAGCATGGTATTCACATGATGTCATCCCTGTCCTGTGCTCATCTTGCCTCTTCCCCTCTGTTTTCCATCTTATTTTGGATTGGGGAAAGTCTGTTTTGTTACTTCCCTGTGCAATAAAGCTGCTCCTCCTTCCTGTGTATTGCTGTCCTTGCACTATATTGGAACATCCCATATAGTCTCGCTGACAAAAGAGGAGGGCGGGGTGGTTCTCCACTCAACTGCTCAACCATGAAGGGGGAGGGAGAGATGGTGCCCAAACACCCCACGCCACCTGTGCCTGGGACTCAGTCCCATTCAACTCTATAGTTCTTACTCCTAAGTAGGTATGTCTAGGTTTCCTGACCAGAACAACGTCCGCTTCCCCTTGCCATGCCAACATTGACCATAAACTTCTCCAAAAACTAATTCTAATACTTTCTCTTCACTGATCTTGTTTAATATGATCTTAGGGGAAAGCATAGTGTGCTGTTTTACTGTAATTGCACAGTTTCAGGCTGTCATACTATTGTATTTGCATATATATATATATATATATATATTGTAGGGGAAAGGAGAACATAGGGGACGGAAGATATTGCCAGCATAGTAGCAATACAAGTGAAAAGATAGATGAGCTGAAATAGCACAACAACTAGACTCCCTAAGGAAACCAAGGGGAAAACCACGGGTGCAAATCAAGAAAAAAAAGTAGGTGTGATGGAGCCCCAAGTCTAATGATCATTTTTGCATGATTCAATAAAAATAATATCTGAGCCTTTCTCCCACTTGTGCTTCAGGTGAATGCACAGAGAGAAGTCAAATGTGCAGTCAGGCCAGGGCAGCTTTTATAGCCTATTATAACCCTATTATAGACCCCATTTCAGTACAAACTAATTTAAATCTTATGCGTCATAATGCCTTAAGGTTTGGGGACAACCTGATCAAAAGGAATCGAACTCTTTAAACCCTCCAAACAATCCTTCTGTTTTGTTGTTATTATACTGAGATTTATAGACCAAAGTCAAGTTCTGTTATCATTAGCTTGCGTGTAAGTGATAGCTATTCAGTTTCCTAACTTCTTGGTGTTTCTTCTTATAGGACATACTCTTCCCTCCCCACCTCCGCCACACACACACACACACACACACTCACACTCACACACACATCTTGAACCAACATTTCATGTCTCTGCTTTAGATTCTCCCAGCTTTACTAAAGATTTATCCTGTGTTGTTGTGACCAAAATGGAGTATGTCATTCAAGCTCTGACCTTATTGGAGCTGAATAAAGATGTATTGCGACCTCCACAGAGCTGCTGGGAAAGCCTTCTAAATACTTCTCAAAATAGAACCCTTCACCCACATTCCCACCATGCAGC
This sequence comes from Anniella stebbinsi, assembly GCA_029215795.1. NCBI lineage: Eukaryota > Metazoa > Chordata > Lepidosauria > Squamata > Anniellidae > Anniella > Anniella stebbinsi. Next base: position 243,802,241 of record JARDYH010000001.1, on the reverse strand, counting down.
CACATCATACCTCATGCTTTCTAAATTCTTTTAGGCCAAATTTATCCTGGGAATAATACCACTGAGATTTAGTGATTCCCACTAGGCATATATTTGTCACCTTAGCTGTGAACATCTCTATTTCGCTATGCAATTCCCTATTGCGGACAATTATTTCCTTATAACATTTGTAGTTTTGTCCCGAATCCAGTCCCACTGTTTATTCTCTCTCTCTCTCTCTCTCTCTCTCTCTCTCTCTCTCTCTCTGCTTTACTTTCTTAGGAAGGACTTCTGAATTTCATATCAGAGTCCCCTACCCGCCCCTCCAGATTGGCATAACTCAGCTCCATATTAAATGCACTTAAATTAAATGACACAAGGCCTGGCTTTTATAAAGTGTGTAGAGAGCATTTTTTTAGAAGAGACAGACAACATGCATTTCCCAAAGACCTTCCAGTTGTTCAGTATGGCCAATGAGAGAGCTGCAAAACCACTGCAAATTGAAATCAATTATAAATTGTCCCTTACATATGAAAATAGCAGTTTTCTCCCTTAGGATTAGTAATGCCACCAGTGTGTGTGTGTGTGTGTATGTTCCAGTTTATGGGCAGCATCCAACATTACCCAAGTGCAGCAGGATTTACCCTTCCTCCCCCCTCTGCACCCCAACATGCCACATGCCCCCCAAATTGTTCAAGAGAGTCCCCCAATCCTTCAGAGCAGATTTTGGGGGTGCACAGGGGTGCTGCAGGAGGGAGGGGGTCAGTTTCACCATCAGTATCCATTTAGCTGGCAGATGGACACCATTGTATTTCATCTCATGAATTTGCCTCCAGCTTGTAATGCCCGGTCATATCCTGAATTAAGTACATCCCCTTCCCCACCACTTGTTTCCTTTGAATCACTGATAAATATGTTGAATTTCAGTCTCACTGAAGAGCTTTTACTGTGACGAGAGAGGGATAATCTGAAGCACATGATTTACCTTTTAAAAATCCCATTAATTACTCCAAAGACCTGCATCATGTTCTCTAGTATGCAACACCTCTGTACACAAAACAGACCTAGCCATTCTCATCTTCCCTCGTATATCTCTGATCATTTTTATCATCTCTCCCTGACTGCCCAAACTTTGTTCTGTTGTATCTCAGAAATAGGCTGATAAAGATGGAAGACTGTATTCCAAGGCAGTCTGTGTAAGCCACGCTTTTGTCTCTTTTCCCCCTTGACCTTTCAATTACTCCTGTACACGAAACACAGACATTTGCAAAATTTTGCGCAGAAATGTAAAGTTAGTTTTGCGATTAGATTGCAGGCAGAATTATTTTATAAAGAGAAAGGACTGGCTCTTTATGTTTGGCAGGGATCATGCCTTTCAGTGTGGAATTTGTTGTCTCAAGATCTCCTTCTTTGTTTTCCCTGAAGGCTGTTTTATTTTACAGATGCTTTTGCAGAATGCACTGTTGGTTCTCCTAAGTGTTTGATTCCTTTCTTCCCCATTCCCCGTCCTTTTAAAAAGGGGAGTTATAAACCAGTTTTGTGTAAGATCACACCATACTTTAATGCATTATTTCATCTTCACTCAACCTGATGTCCTACAGATATTTGGACTATAATTCTCATAATCCTGACCATTGGCCATGCTAGCTAGGGCTGAAGAGAGTTATAATCTCAAACAGTTAGAGGGTACCAGGTTGGGGAAGGCTGCATTATTTTAATATAAAGAACCCTGAATTAAAAATTTGCAGTGATGAGAGACACAATAGCCAGTGTAGAGGCTACAGTGTTGGGTTTAGACTGAGGATACAAGGGCTCAAATGCTCTCTCTTATTTTATAACCTTGGGCTAGTCCTCCTCACTCAGCCTAATATACCTTACAGGGTTGTTGTGAGAATAAAGGGGAAGCATGCAGACTACCCTGGGCTCCTTGGAAGAATCATGGGATAAAAACATGATAAATGAACAAAATGAATTGACCAAGAAGGATGTTGTAATTTTAACTTGTTTTTATGCTTTATGCTTTTAAATTTTGTATATCAGTGTTTTAATTGTTCAATGTTTTTAATTTTTGTAAACCGCCCAGAGAGCTTCAGCTATGGGGTGGTATATAAATGGAATTAAATAAATAAATAAATAAATAAATAAATAAATGTACTGGGTTATCAATGTCAGAAGTATATAGACCTGAATAGCTGTATGTTTCTACAGAATGTGATATAATAAACTCCTCTAACTTGAACCGGTAGCTTGGGTTATGCCTTGCAGGGGCAGAGAAATCATTAAGAATATGATGTCATATCCTATGATGGTTTTGTTTTATTAGGTAGTATTAGGGAAGAATGGATGGTAAAATGTAGAACTTTTAAGAACATGAGAAGAGCCCTGCTGGATCAGACTACTGGTCCATCTAGTCCAGCACTCTGTTCACATAGTGGCCAACCACCTGTCAACCAGGGACTGTTGTGCTTTGTGGCAGCCATACGTTGTACGTATTGCTTATTTCTACCCCAGGACTGGGCATCCTCAGGCCAAGGGACCAAATCTTACTCTCCTGTGGTCCCAAATTGGCCAGATACAAAAGAGAGCAGGGCTCTTGCAGCTTTAATTGTTGTGATGAAGAGGGATTTTAACCAGGTGCTGCATGTATACAAATGACACCTGCTGAAATTCACTTTTCTACATTACTGTTCAAGATACAGGAGTCCTGTCCTCCTTTCCATACGGTCACTCTGTGCAGGGTGTTTTGAAAGTCCACATAAATAAAAGAGGTTTAATGGTGTAACCAAATTAAGCAATTGAGTATAAAGTATCGACTCTAATTACTTGGCATTGAATGTAGCCTGACAGCTGACAAAGTTAGGCTCCTAAATGTGAATATGATTACTTCCTTTGTAAAGGTTTTCTCTTTCTTAGCTTCTCAGTCTTTGACCCAAAAGCTCTACCGTGACTTCCTTCTTTCTTTTGCACACAGTCTGCAGTTTTGGTGACTTGTTGCTCTTTACCTCCTGCATTCATTAAATAGAAACCTTTTTGACACCTGAGTGTCTGACAGCACATCATCTTTATTACCAGATAAGAGTAATTGTCTCCCTGGCATACAGTGAAGAGTGATGCAAATAAGTCATTTAACTCCCTCTGCAATGTCTTTATCCTTCTTAATTGTTCCCATTAATCCCCAGCAGCAGAAGCAGATGCACCAATTTTCTCCCAACTTTCCTACACAATCTGTCAAACTCCTGCTTAGTATATTGGTGTTGGTAAAATTCAGGTTATTATTTGAGACATATTGTCAGGTTTTCCATGAATAGTTAACAGCAATTTGAGAGAATCACATTACATTAATAGCTTGCATGTTCAGCTTATACCATGAGTACCATGTCCAGGTATAGACTATCCCAAATATGATTTTAACAATCTTACTGTGGACTCAATGGGGCAAGCCTGCACATAGCAATGCTAGGTTCAGGCTGATGCACCAGGTGGATGACCCAGCCAGCACATCAGATTACCAGGCCCCTGGAGGACTGGGGCGGCCGACATCTTGTGAAGCCATGAAGCTCTTTTGGTAACCTCCAGTATATCACAGTCTCTCAGTATAACCAACCTCACAGAAGAATTTGCACACTGAAAATAGGAACATTAATGGAAATGATGATATATTTTTATTTATTTATTTATTATTGTTATTATTATTATTATTATTATTATTACATTTATATACTGCCGCATAGCCAATGCTCTCTGGGTAGCTTACAATATTTTAAAAGATTGAACATTAAAAAGTCAATATACAAAATTTTAAACCATAAAACATAAAAACAGCTGACATTTAAAACATTTTAATTTTTTTACGCCTGGCCAAAAATTCAGTTAAAAAACTCAAATTGAGCTTTTAAAATGCCTGGGGGAAAGAAAAGTGTTGACCTGGTGCCGAAAAGATAACAGTGTTGGCGCCAGGCAGGCCTCATCAGGGAGATCATTCTATAATGGGGTGGGGGGGCACCACAAGGAAGGCCCTCTCCCTTGTTGCCTTCCTCCGAGCTTCCCTCAGAGTAGGCACTCAGAGGAGGATCTTAGATGTTGAGCGTAGTGTACGGGTAGGTTCATGTTGGGAGAAGCGTTCCGTTAGGTATTGTGGTCTCAAGCCATGTAAGGCTTTATAAGTTAAAACCAGCACCTTGAATCGGGCTTGAAAATGTACAGGCAGCCAATGCAAGTGGGCCAGAATTGGTCTTATATGTTTGAACCTTCTGATCCCTGTTAACAACCTGGCAGCTGCATTTTGCACAAGCTGCAGCTTCTGAACTGTCTTCAAAGGCAGCCCCACGTAGAGCACATTGCAGTAATCTAACTTGGAGGTTACCAGAGCATAGACAACTGATGCCAGGTTATCCCTGTCCAGATAGGGTCGACAAATATGAGTCCGGACGTGTTTAACTACTGTGATGTGCTATATCACAAAATACTGCAATCATAAATTAATTGCATATCATATAAATATTCTTGCATACTAGAAGTACATTTTTTGAACTTCACAGTGATTTTTATTCAATTCAACCCTGGATATTGAACATTCCAGTTCAACAATAGTGTTGACAAAGTGATGAATACACAAATTGAATGTAATAGAAACCTGTTCAACAATTAATGATCAGCATGTTGGATACACATAATAATGAATCCACAAGATAATATTGAACTATAGTGACTGTCTTGTGGATTCATTATTTATCTTGTGGATTATCTTGTGAATTCATTATTTTGTGTATCCAACATGCTGATCATTAATTGTTGAACAGGTTCAGTAAATGGCAATGCCACACCTAGCTCTACAGAGCCCATGGGAGAAGGCAAAATTGCTATTTATTTATTTATTTATTTATATTCAATTCCTATACTGCCCAGTAGTCAAAAGTCTCTGGGCAGTTTACAAAAGTTAAAACTACAAAAATACACTCTACTAATATAATACGAAACCATTCAAATACAAACATTATTATATTTATTTATATCCTGCCTTTTTCCCAATACTGGGACTCAAGGCAGCTTACAAATTAAAACATGTACAGTTAAAACAAAAAGAGATCTAGAACAATTTTACACAATCACCAATAAAAATTCCAGCGGCTGTTAAAAACAACACAGCATAGCTGTCAAATCCTGGGAATAAAGAAAAGTTTTGACCTGGTGCCCGGTGGACTTCACAATTGGGGTAGGGGATACCACCAAGATGGCCCTCTCCCTTGTTGCCATTCTCTAAACCTCCCTCAGAGGAGGCACATGGAGGAGGGTCTTAGATGATGTTCATAGTATATGAGTAACTTCATATTGGGAGCAGCGCTCTGTCACGTATTGGCCCTATTGAAATTTGTTCTGCAACTCCACTCTACTGATTTTTGCCATGCTTTGTCTGTTCCTCATTGGTTGACATTGTTTGGGATGGCCATTTCTATTGCTCATCCCAAATTAGAAATTATATGATTCTGGACTATCAAGTAGTCTGGCTGTTTCAGATATTGCCCCATTGTCATGGCATCCTTCTGTTGAATGCGCTTCTGTCCCTAACTTGTAATACAGTTCTGGCTTTTGGCATCCCAGTTCCTGGCTCACTGGTTACCCTGCTTTGAATCAGCATTAATGGATGACTCAATTCTTGCTACTCAGCTTCTGACTGCTCATGGCTATAGAAATTCTAGTTCAATGGAAACATTCTATTGTGATTCCTTCCATTTTAAGTTCCCACCCAAACAACCTGTTCTAGACCAGACTGTCACAACATTGAAACCTTCACTACTGGACCACACTATTTATTTATTTATTTATTTATTACATTTGTATACCGCCCCATAGCCGAAGCTCTCTGGGCGGTTTACATAGGATTAAAAACAATTAAAAACAATATACAAAAATTAAAACAGCAAAAACATACAACATACACACAATCTGTACATTTAAAAACCACTTCAACACTTCAAAAACTACAAAAACAAAACAAAACAAACCCAGGCTCCTCAGATATTGCCAAATGCCTGAGAGAAGAGGAAAGTCTTGACCTGGCGCCGAAAAGATAACAATGTTGGCGCCAGGCGGGCCTCGTCGGGGAGATCGTTCCACAGTTGGGGAGCCACCACAGAGAAGGCCCTCTCTCTTGTTGCTGACCTCCGAGCTTCCCTCGGAGGAGGCACTCGGAGGAGGGCCTTAGATGTTGAACGTAGTGTTCGGCAGGTTCACCAGCAGGTTCTTATCATATGACTGTAATTCTTTTGGAGCATTCTCTCTTGGATTGTTGTTGGTTTTTTTTGGTAAAATAAACAGAAATTTTATTGTTACTTAATAACTAGTATGGAATGTACCCCCACCATTAGTAAGAAACCTCAGACAGTGGAGAAAACCGGAGGTGGAGTGGTAGAGAAAAGGAGAGACTTCTCGCTGCCTATCTAGTCATAAATTACACAAACTACATTTCATTATTTGTCTAGCTCTTTATGCATTCTTTTCATTCATGCGTAGGGGCTGTAATGTAAACTGACATCTTCTCAAAGTTTTGGTGGGCGTAAGTTGAGCAACATGTTGCCTCTTAGAAACAAGCAAGCAAGCACGTCACTCAGAGAACAGATTCTTGTCTATGAAAAATAACCAGGCTGCAGAGTTTGTAGGATGGTAGTCCTACAAATGATGGTCCTTCGTACATTTCAGTGCTTCTATCAGTATCTAACTAGGGTGACCATCTCGAAAGGAGGACAGGGCTCCTGTGTCTTTAACAGTTGCATAGAAAAGGGAATTTCAGCAGGTGTCCTTTGTATGCATGCAGCACCTGGTGAAATCCCCTCTTCATCACAACAGTGAAAGCTGCAGGAGCCTGGCCCTCTTTTGTATCTGGTCACTCTAGCTAAAGAGGGCAGGGCTCCTGCACCTTTCACTGTTGTGATGAAGAGGGAATTTCATCAGGTGCTGCGTGCCTACAAAGGACACCTGCTGAAATTCCCTTTTCTAGACAACCGTTAAAGATACAGGAGACCGGTCCTCCTTTCCAGATGGTCACCCTACATCTAACCATAGCTAGTCAGTGCAGGTAAAGACTAGGGCTGTGCACAGCCCCACCAACTCACCTCGGAGGCTGTTTTGGAGCTTCCAATATGGACCCAATTCAACTCAGGACACTTTGGGGGTGCCTGCCTCACCTCACCACATGGCCGGCACCCAGGAAAGCTAGGTGCAAGGCCAACCAGAGTCTGTGGGAATCCTAACTCCCCATTCTCTGCTCTCAGCCCCCTTGCCCCCTTCCCCCACTCAACCCAGAACCACCACTGGGGCTTAGCTGTAAATCACAGACTCCTCCCAGAGAGCTGAGCCCCAATCTAAAGTTAAGATCATGGCAGCTCTCTGTTTTTACTATATCTAAGGTGGAAAATTACAGTGGCCATAAAGAGAAATGGCCTTTTACATCCACCATAGTTTGAGACCATAGCTATACTAAAAACACAGAGCTGCCATGATATTAACCTTAAATCGCAGCTTGGCTCTCTGGGAGGAGGGTGAAATTTACAGGCAAGGCGGCAGCGGTGTGGTGGGAGGTGACCAGGGAGGGTGAGGAGGGCAATGAAAGAGAGGGAAGTGAGTCCAGTGAGTCCAATGGATTCACCTGGACTCCTGGCCAGCCATGCACCAGCTTTCCCAGGTGGGTGGGTGGGGTGGAGTGGCCCAGCACACCTCCAAATTGGCCTGAGGTGCCCTGAAGCTTTGGTGCCAATCTGCGTTGGCCTTGGGGCATCTCGGGCCAACCCAGTACTGCCTCAGATCTGGCCTAAGACGGACTGAATCAACATGCCGTGGCTCAGATTCAGGGATTCAGCCCAAGGTGGTGCACAGCCCTAGTAAAGACCACCCTCTACACCCAGGCATTTAATGATATATGATGAGGCATCTTATGTCTGTGGTTTTAGAACAGGTACATGAGGAAAAAACACTGATTATTTAAATTGTTTTAGCTGTTTAGTTTTAATTTTTCTGTGTTAACATTTAAGAGTATTTTTATTATGTTGTATTTTGTCATTTTATACTAACTGCCCAGAGAGCTTCAGCCATGAAGTGGTATGGAAATGAAAGAAATTAAATAAAAAATACAAATAATAGCGCAAATAAATGCCTAGTATTGGTAGTAGAACCCAGTAGATTATTGTGAAGCAGAGGCTGGAAATAAAGAGACGAGACACGTAAATTGAATTAAATATGAGCCACATTTATTAAAGATCTGCAAAAGGAGTGAAGACCTAACTGTTTTCCCTCTAATTCTGCACCAATGCAGACTTCATATTAAGAAAAATGGTATGGTTTTCCTTTAACTTTTTTCAAGGAATAAGAAAGCATGGAGAATACAGATCTTTATAAACGCCATCCAATCTAGTTGTTACGTTTGCCAACTTTGCAACCACAATACCATTCCAGATATATTATGGAAAACTGTAAGCAAAGACCAGCAGAATGTATTTCCCCTTTTTCCTTCAGATAGTTTAAGGCACTTTCTTACAGACTTAGAGGTTGTTGATTTGGCATCTGTTTAGATATATGCTTTTTAGCACGTCCATGTCAAGGTCTTTTGCCTGTACTGCACTGCACAGCACGAAGCACACAGCATTAGTGGGAGCAGTAGTAGATGATATAACACATTTTAAAAAAAATATTGGTTATTGGGGGGATGGGAAAGTGGAGTGAGGCTCTAAACATAAGTAAACTCCCAATTGAACTACAAACAGATGTTCACCAACTTTATGTCCAACTCTGTTAGAGCGATTTTTAAGGGATACTATGTAAGAATGTTTTTAGGATGTTTTAGGATGTTTTAATGCAGTTTTAATAATATGTGTCATGTTTTAATCAGTTTTATGTATTTTATCATGTTGTTGTTCCCCGCCTCGATCCAGACGGAGAGGCGGGTAAGAAATAAATTATTATTATTATTATTATTATTATTATTATTATTAAGACTTTGTGTCAGATCATGAGCACCAGAAAACCAATAAAGAATTGCCATCTTTAAATTGTGTTTCTTAAAGTACTCTATTGCTTTCTTCCCTTCTCCCTTTTATGTGTGTGGTATGTATATTAACTAATTCAGCAGTCCTATGGTCCCTAGTCACAGGGCCCATAGGATTGTCTGGAAAATCTGTCAGCAATTAGGCAGAGCTCTGACCTTAGAGAGGTTTTTTTCCCCCTTCTGAAGTTGAAACCTCCCTCTTGGCTCCTCCCAGTCACTGTGGCTTCCTCTATGAGATTGGAACTCCGACTTGGTAGAGGGGAGAAATGGGAGTGCCAAGGGTGTGCCGTTGGGCAGGGAGAGAGTGGCTAAGGATCTGAGGGATCCTAAGGCCTCCTTGTTCTCAACCATGCCCAGAGGGCAAAGGGGGGGAATTAGATGGGCTCTGTGGCTTTTCTAATGAAACTTTCCTTTCTGAAGGACAGAGAGGCAAACAACAACAACAACAACGCCTCCACCATTTCTCCCGCCCTGCTGGCAAGAGCCTGGCTGGCCTTAGGACAGGGCAGAGCCTCTGAGGCCAAAGCACTCTGTCCATAGGGCTCCTCACCTTCAGGATTGCCTTGTGAGCCAGTAACTAAGCCTACACATGTGTAATTGAAACAACCACATACTTTTCCCCTGTTTTCCCCCAACTCCTCTTCCCAATCCTTCCTCTGTTCTGTCCCCTAATTTTAGATTATCAGCTCCTCGGAGTAGTTATCTGACTTCTTGTACTCTGTACAAGTGCCATGCACATTGTTGGCATGATATAAATCTCAGCAGCAGCAGCAGCCTGGATATGTTCCCCCCTCCCTGAATTATCTTGCTAAAGTTTCCGCACTAACAGAGAGACCATATTCTCAAGAGATATGCTTAATGGGTGTGTTTAGATCAGTCCTAAACCTCCTTACTCAGGTGCACAATCCATACACCTCAGGTGCACAATCCATGCATCCATATAGTGATACTATAAACCAGCAGAGCAGCACCAGAACAAGGGACAAAGAGTCAAATGGATGGAGCAGGCCTGAAGTGAGAGAAGAGTGTTGCTTAGGAAGAATCCTATGCTTTCTCAGGACTTGTTCATTACCTATGCAATGGCCTAATATTATGCCTGCCCCCAAACTGACATAATTTAACACACTTCCATTGACAACAATGGTTAGACTCAAACAGCTATCCCTAACTGTTGAAGTAAAGCAGCAACACTTGTGATAAATCCTCTGTTGCAAGTAAAGGAGGTGAGACAATAAAGAGACAATACAACTGTATGGATTGAAAATTGGGCCACATTTATTAAATTTAATCAGCAAAGGGGGATACTGGGGTGGCTAGTCCTCTATGCCCGCACTAGCCGGTCAATGAAATTGGGTGAAACATTCTTTGCCTGCTGAATGTCAGTTATAGAATCGGCACCCCTTAGGATTTCCCCATTTGGGGAAAGTGGGGACATCCCTGTCACATACTGGATGTGTGAGGGAAGATGGTCCTACAGGCAATCTTTATCCTCCCACAGGGCTTGCAAAATCCTAAGCAAGAGGCCCTCAGGCATCACCTGTCACCACCAACGATGCCTCAAAATGACGATTACCATCCCTATCCATACCATCATAGCCCGCCCAAACCAGCCTACCTAGGGGAATGTGACCAACTGAACCGAAAGAAAACCCGCCGAATCAACCTGAGACTTACAGCATGAAGCAGGCAAAAGTTGCACAGCAAACCAATCAGGCTGTGCGCCAAAAATTCCTGCTCAGCCCTCAAAAGAGTGACCAGTAAAACCCCACACTGCATACAGGGAGGGAGCCGCACTTCAAAGAGTCCAAGAAGAGGGCCCCCGAGGGCTAATATCACCTTATAAGCCCCTCGGCAGGCCACTAGCACCATATTGCTATGCCAGTGCTGGGGCTTGAAGGAGCATCTGCTCATTCCCCCCCCCAACCACAACACACACACACACACACACACAGAGAGAGAGAGAGAGAGAGAGAGAGAGAGAGAGAGAGAGAGTCAGGCAAGCCTAATGTGGGGCAGGGCATATCCAGTCAGGGGTGAAAGGGGCTGTGCCCCTTCCTAGAGTTGGAAGACCTAAAGATGGTAGTGCACACGCTGGTAACTTCGAAGCTCGACTTCTGCAATGCGCTGTACATAGGGCTACCTCTGTGCCTAGTCTGGAAACTTCAACTAGTTCAAAATATGGCAGCCAGGTTGGTCACCGGGACGTCTAGGGGTGACCATATTACGCCAGCTTTAAAATCGCTCCACTGGCTGCCAATTAGTTTCCGGGCGAAGTATAAAGTGTTGGTTATTACCTTTAAAGCCCTACATGGTTTGGGTCCAGGTTACCTGCGGGATCGCCTTCTCCCATACAATCCGCCCCGCACGCTCAGGTCCTCTGGAAAGAACTTACTGCAGTCGGCCAAGACTAGGCTGACAACCGTTACCCAGAGGACCTTCTCTTCTGCCGCTCCCAGACTGTGGAATGACCTGTCGGAGGAGACTCGTCAACTTAACAGTCTTTTAGAATTTAAGAAAGCTATAAAGACTGTTCCCTTCCGGCAGGCATATCCAGTGGAATTTTAGAATGTTTTAAGGGTGTTTTTAGGATGTTTTAGGATTTTTTATGCAGTTTTAATAATATGTGTTACGTTTTAATCAGTTTTATGTATTTTATCATGTTGTTGTTCCCTGCCTCAATCCAGACGGAGAGGCAGGTAAGAAATAAATTATTATTATTATTATTATTATTATTATTAATATTATTATTATATTATTATTTTCATCCTCCACTAGTTTCTTCTTGTAACTACTCTTTGAGGTAGATTACAACTGCCAGCCTTTTACTTCCTCCCTCCTCTTCATCAGTACTAAGTGTTCCTCTGAAGACTACGACTATAGTGCCTTCACTCAACCTTTTCTATCAGAAACTACATTTGTTTTTCCAGGAGCCATGAACTCCCAATGCTATGTTGTTTGCTTTTTGAAGTAGCAGTGTGTATGTGTTTCTTTCTATAGCCCTTGCCTCACGCAAGTTACATGCTGAAACTACACAACTACAATTTACTAAACAAATATAAATCTAACACTGACAGCTGTTTCCTTTCTCCCTCTCTCTCCTCCCCCACGCGCACAATGGAGGATAGGATTCCAACTACCCCTAATTCAACCATAGCATAGTATAGTAGTTCATAATACCCAACCTGATAATTCTGATCTCATATGTCAAGGTGCATGACACACAGAAACACCAGTCTTTCCTCATGTCCACTGAGAGCACGCAAGTGGGAATTGAGTAATGGGCACACTGGTAAAAAGCCCAAAGCAAAAAGTTCGAATGAAACTGAAGGGCATACTGTTAACATACCAGGGCGCCCACTAGATAATTTGGACTATCATGTCCATAAGCCCCAGCCAGCATGGACATTGGTCAGAGATTATGAGAGTTGGCCATCCACTTTTGAACATTGCATAAAAGATGTGTGACATTTCTAGGGGTCCCTAATAAAGCCCTAGCATTTAGAGATCCTGGAACACGGTCTTTATTTTTATGGTGTTTTGAATTTGTTGCTGTACCCCACCTTGATTCAGAGGGAGAGGCGGGTAAGAAACAAATAAAATGATGATGATGATGATGATGATGATGATGATGATTTTCTCAGGATTCCCCAGGACACCAGCTCCACTATCAACTGTTTTCTAGAGAGCAGTAGGGATCTTTTTCTATCCTTAGCACATTAGGTGAGATATGTCAATCTTCAAGCCCACCCAGACCAGGGATTTAAAACAGGGGTTTAAAAGAATAAATATATATTTATTTTTAACATGTCAACATTCAGAACAAATCACAACTGATAAAGATTAATAATAATGGTTCTAAAAACCTAACACCACAACTCTACTTGCAAAAACTTCTCTTCCTCCTTTCTCATTCACAACTTGTCTCTGATTCCATTCACTGACTAATTTAACTAACTCTGTCCCTTCATTCCTCACTGTCTCCATCTCCTAACTCAACTCCTGCTCCTTCCTTGACCTCTAAATGTCTCCATCCTCCTTCTGACTTTCTCCAACTGACACTAACTCCACCCAAAATTCCATTCTGGTCTCAGCTGTCAATTATCCCACCATTCACTCTTATATTACAGATGCCATAACTTATCATGCTCAACTCTGGTTCGTCTACAATCTCTAACCAAATCCCAACACATAACACAATTAAAAGGAATAAGCATATCCTTAATTTACTGGCAGAATAAATTTTCCTTTTCTCTCCTACATGGACTTAGCGCCAAAACAGAGATTACTTTACATATGTATTTAGTAGTTATGTTGCAGAGCTACTGATACTATTCTGAAGAATGATTTTAACAGAATTGGTGACAATGATCTAATAGTGAATAGTGAACTGCAGAATGCATAGTTCCTTGCATAACAGAAAATGAAATCACAAATGATTTTGGAAAATTAGCTTGCGAACAGCTCTTCACTTGATTGCATAATAGGAGTAATATTAAGAGCTACAATTTAAAGGACCCTAACCATACACAGAAATTAAGATTGTGATCCTAAGCATGCTTGCTTGGAAGAAAGTGCCATCAAAATAGGTTGGATAAAGTTCCATCCATATATATTTAGGATCCCTTTATTATTTTCACACAGTCTACAAATTAGTTGTGGAACTCACTGAGGGAGGATGTGGTTATCAAAATCAATTTATCAATAAATTGATAAATTTATTGATAAATTTATCAAAATCAATTTATCAATAAACTGATTCATTGATAAATCAATAAATTGATTTATCAATAAATCAATAAATTTATGGAAACATGGGGTAGTATCCAACTATGTCATTCCATTAGCATAAATGATGTTACGCTAATGGAAATTAGGTTTTGATCTAGGGGCAAGAGAAGTATCTAACTAAAGTTATATTTGTGCAAGTAGGTTTCTGCATACGGTTTCACATAACTTTTGAGCAACCCATTGTGTAATGTATTGATCATAACTTTTGTGCAACTTGCTGTGCAACCCATCATGCAATGCATTGTGCAACCAGTTGCACAAGCATTGCTTGCAGAATGGAAAGATTCAGCAGAACTCTGCTAGTTCTAGTTGAGTTTGCAGTAGGGATCTGCGTTGAATCGGATCCAATGTCTGATTCCGATATATTTCAAGTGAAATCAGACATCCGATTTCCAATTTTGATGTTGTTTCAAGGAGCTCCAATTTTATACAATCCAATTTTTTTCAGTCCAATTTTAATCGGATAAAATCGGAGAATCGGATGCCATTTTGAATGATTTTCTCCATTGCCTAGTATTGTGGTACAAAAATACCTATAACTTTTTTATTATTAAAGATAGGAGCGTGAAACTTGGCCACATTGCATATGGGTTTGTGGTACTTATGTGTGAGAAATTTCAGAAACATAGGTGCAGGCATTTTGTGGCTATAATATTTTGAAAAATGAACCAGGAATGCCTATAACGTCTATATTTTTAAAGATTCACACATGAAACTTGGCCACATTGCAGATGGTAAGTTGGTGCTCATGTGTGTGAAATTTCAGAAACATAGGTGCAGGCATGTAGTGGCAAGGAAGTTTTGAAGAATGGGTTGCATTGGGGGAAAGAAAGTCACACCTTTAATTTTTTTATTTGAAAAGATGGAAGCATGAAACTTGGCCACATTGGAAATGGCATGTAGGTAGTCAAGTGTGAGAAATTTCAGAAACATAGACTCAAGTGTGTAGTGGCAATGTATTTTTGGAAAAATGAGGAAAGAAACACATTTAACTTTTTATTTTTAAAGATAGAAGCATGAAACTTGGCCACATTGCAGATGGGTTTGAAGTACTTACGTGTGAGAAATTACAGAAACATAGGTGGCTATGAATAGGTGGCTATGAATTTTTTACTTTAAAAGTTCCACGTTCCAAAACAGAGGGTTTGACAGCTGTCAAATAGCACCTCTCCCCCACCTTCTCCCTCCACTGTTTTGGAACTTTTGGAACACACATGAGCACCAACATACCATCTGCAATGTGGCCAAGTTTCATGTGTGGATCTTTAAAAATAAAGAAGTTATAGGCATTCCTGGTTCTTTTTCAAAACGTCATAGCCACAAAATGCCTGCACCTATGTTTCTGAAATTTCTCACGCATTAGTACCTCAAACCCATCTGCAACGTGGCCAAGTTTCATGCTTCTATTGTTAAAAGTAAAAAGGTTATAGCCATTTTTGTACCACAATACTAGGCTATGGGGGAAACAATTCAAAATGGCGTCCGATTCTAAAACTGGAGGTCCAATTTTCGTATTGAAATCGGATCCAAAGCAATTCGAGGGACCTCCGATTTTACCCGATACAATTCAGGTCGAAATCGGAAGTTCCAATTCCGATTCCGATACAATTTTTGTGGCCATAACCATCCCTAGTTTGCAGAATGACGCAATTGAAAACTGCCTTGGGGCTTATCTTCATCTACCAGCTTTCCAGCACAGGGTGAGGGAGGATCCCGGGCTTTCCTGCTTCCGGGATTGTCCTTCAGTGTGCAAACACCTGCGTGTTATCCCAGAAGTGAGGAGGGATGTTCTGGTGTGGCGTGTTTTTTGTTTTGTTTTTGGAAGCAGGAGCCAATCCTGCAAAAAATGTGAGTAAAAACCAGAGAGAGAGAGAGAGAGAGAGAGAGAGAGAGAGAGAGAGAGAGAGAACTTGGCGCTGAAAAGCACCAACAGCCATCCGGGACATGGCGAAACTGCTGCCCCCCACCCCAATGGGCACAGAGCCCCCCTCCATGCACAGCTCCATGTCTTTTTGCTGAGGCCCTCTACTCGCGTGGAGGAGGGAGACCCAGGAGCCTGCACACACCACCTATGGTCCTCAGGGTTGTCCTGGGACCACGGGAAAACCTGGGAAATATCCCACCCAGTTTATCTCAGAGAAAGTGAGTGGTCATCCCCGGTTGACCCCAGGATTCCCTGTGAGTCATTTGGACATACAGGGACCATCTCAAGCTGTCCCTGGGATAAATGGCTGGTGTAGACATGCCCTTAGAGTCATCCGTGGATGCTCAAAGGAAAGGAAGCATCAGTTGATTCTATGGTATTCTAAATGTTCTCAGACAGTTGGAAGCTAAACACCAGCAAACAATAAACAAAAATAAACTCATTGCTGATGAAAAGCCTTTCAGATCATTATACAGTATTATAAACAATCAATTCTCTTACAAAGATAAAGTTTTCTCTCTTCTCTCTGTAACAGATAGAATCCTTACTTTTTAACTTTACGGAAAGGCTGGGGAAAGCACAAAACACAAATACCATGGAGTCATGGAACTGGACTCAAATGAAAAATGAGTTTTTTTTATCTTCAAATGCTTCCAAGCAATCTGCAAATTATTTAAATGAAGACAAAGCAACCCTCCTCCTAACATCTGCAAGCAAAATGCTTAAATTCCAAGCACAGCTCTTACTGGCATAAGAAAATAATAAGCGGAGTTCAATTTGTGTCAGCACAGCTCAGGAAAATAAGATATCATGTCTTGCTGTCTGCTTGATGTCAGCTTCTCAGATTCAAACTCTAATGCCTCATCTTAGGCTGTCCTTACTGAAGGCTGCCAAACAGCAAGGTTCAGCCAAAGTTCACCGAACTACTACAAAATAGCTTCTCCCCTTCCACCCCCTCATCATTATGAACCTTCTGCTTTATATTGTACACACTTGATTATATCTACCCTTGAAACTTATATAACTCTATTAGCTGCTTCTCCTATTCTTTTAATATGCAGTACATTCCTTCCTGGGCTTAAGTTGTTTTATAGCTTCCCACAAAAGGCTTTTAAAGTTTTGCATGACAAGAGGGTTGGATCCCATGGATACTTATGTCTGCCAAGTGAGGTATGAGGAAAGAAGGGGCACGTCTCCCTGAACATGTTTTGGGGACTTGAATGAGCGCCACAACGTTTGAACTGATGTCAAGCCATCAAATGTATCATAGTGTACCAGCCTCTCGGATGGATGAGAATTTAATTTCAGATTGTTTTTAAGAAGAATTTACCCAAATTCTCCCACTTTTTTATTTGGGATGGGAAGAACTTGGGATTTTTATTTTTAAATTGAATGTGGCAGATACTGAAACTGACAGATTCATCAATCCAAGCCCAGGGCTTTGCGTGCTTATTATTGTTATTATTGCATTTATATACTGCCTGTTTTCCTCTAGCAAGGAACCCAAGGTGGCTTACATTTTTGGCTTTGAACCCCTGTGCATCCCATTATGTTAGTGCTGGATTTGGGTTGCCACATCTGTTTTTTTCCTGTCAGGCTTCTCATCTTTAAGAGCTGCATGGCAGGCAGGTAGAACACGCTGGGAATGCTGTATCTGTTGAATTTCGCTGGTGCAGATGGGTGAGAATTTCATTTCATTTCATTTTTTAAATCAAATTTTGCCATAATTTGCAAATTTCTTTATATTAGGGATTGGAAGAACTTGAGATTTTTTAAAAAAAAATCAAATGTGAGAGAAAACAAAACTGAACGATTCATTCCTCTCTGCCTGCCTCTCACCTTCTGTGTTCCTCACATGTCTTCTATGCATACCCGTTCCACTTCCACTTTACTCCTCTTATTTCCTGCCTAAGGAGTCAGACTGAACAAGTGTAGATTCCTACCACATCACTCTCATAGGCTCTTTGGGCACATGCTGTTGGCCAGTACATAAGTCTAGGCAGTTCTTCCTCATAACATGCATCCTTGAAGAAGCAACCAAGAAGCATTTCTGCGTTTCCCCACATATCACACTGAAGGCGTCCTGCTTCTGCAGACTGATGGTTTTTAAAAATCATCCTTCATCCATATCTTATATGGAAGAAATGTTCGAAGGGAGAGCAAACCATCTGAAATCACTTGAATCTTCAAGACCTACTGATTGCCAACTATTACCAGAAAACATAGGTTTGTCAGGACACTTTGATTTTTAAAAAAACGACCAAAGAAACAAAACCTCAGGACCATCATAATTATTATTTCCTTATGAGACAAAAAAAAGTTTTAACTGTTACTATTTCTCCACTGACATCTTTAGAGACAGTAATGAAACTATTAAACAGATGTTGGCTAGTCATACTCTTGAAGTCTGGTAAAGGGTCTCCTGGAATGCTTCAATCCACTTCAAACTCCAGGAACTCAAAACTCGAATACTGTTGAGTGAAAATGTTGATCTCCCTCTGAGGCAACTCATTGACGTGGTTTTGCTAGCTCAGACCTTAAGTACTTTCAGTTCTTCTCTTCTCTTGATTGGGTTTCAGCTGTCATCATATTTAATTGTGCACTGCATAGGAGATCTAGAGGAAACACTTTCTTCTTCTTCTGAGCATACTCTGTATATACAATGGATACAACCATAGCAAATTCTAAACTATCCAGAAAATTTTATATCTGAATAAAAGGGCATTCTGCTTATATAAGATTGTGATGACTTTCTGCCCAATCTGCAATCGATGATGGGTAGATTTATTGCATGATTACATGTTATCAGGAAAAAAAATGGAGCTGCAGCCTGGCATTGAATTACTGCCCTCCATAATATTGAGTAAATCATACCACATGTCTCAGTGTCATCACACAGTATGTTTTCCTGACCCTAGCAGCAGCCACAGCTGATATTGAGCATGGAGAAATGCATTGCTTAGACTAGGGATGGTTAGAACTGTCCATTTCTGTTTCTTCCACTTTCACATATTTTACATTTCTGATTCTTTCTGTGCTAAATACAAAGAAATTTGTGGATTTCGGTAAGTGAACCAAACAAAATACTCACTCATCTCCACTGGACAAATCCAATAGGTACACATGGAGAAGACCATGATGTACCTGCCTGCCATACAGCTGTTAAAGATGAGAAGCACCTCAAAAAAAAAGAAAAAAAGAGGTGGCAACCCTAATTCAGCATCACAAACATGGGCCAGATCTCCACCAAACAGGATACAACATTTTGAAAATGGTTTGAAAACTGTATATGAAGTGTGTCCTGGGCCCCAACGATTTGTCACTACTGTGACAAATGGTTTTAAAGCTGTAATATAGATCCTGCCACGTTGTATACACAGGGATTCAAAGCCAGACTTTTAAGAAATAAACACGTGAAGCCCTGGGTCTGGATGGACAGATCTGACAGTTTTGGTTGCTCTCAGGTTCATTTTTTAAATAAATAAATAAATCTCAAGTTCTTTTTGCCCCATGTATGAATTGTTTTTGCAAATGTTGGTAACTTCTCATTTTAAAAATAACCAAATGAAATTCTCACCCATGCCTAAAAACATGTGGTAAGATAATACATGCTACAGGGCTAATATTTTAAGTTTTGTCTGCTGTGTAGTTCCACCTGTAGCCAGTATTTCTTGGCTTCAAGCTGGACATCTGAATTTAACTAATTTGCTAATACATGCAGGGACAATGGGAGATACATAGTCAACTCAGATAAACAGGGAGTCCACTCCAGATTTCCAGTAAGATTTGGATTGTTCCAGTTCTTTATACAGTGACATCTAGCCACAGAACATGTACACATGTAACAGAGTTCCAAGATGGTTGAATGGATTACAGATGGAAAGTCACAATTTGGAATGCTCCCATACATAAACAAAACAAAAACCAATAATCTTTAGCAAATTGAAAATGAGCATACAGGGAACGAGCTTGGATAGTGGGTTACTTATTTATTTAAATTTGCAGGGAATATTTTACATGAAGGAGAGAGCATTCAAAATGGTATCCCCCATCTGCAGTCTGAAGTGGTATAGCAGTATTGAATTCACTTTAGGATTACACTACCTTATTTTCCTGAATGTGTAAACTATGCCTAAAATTTTCATAATGTCAATATGTACGATTGTGACATGGTTATATTCCAGAAAATTTACTGTAATGATATCCACTTATTTCTTAAATATCAGCTTGGTTAGGCTAAATAGAGCTTTGGACTCTATCTTGGATGTGATACACTGATTTCAAATCAAACCTCTGTTATGGAGTCACTGGACAGACTTGGACTGATCGTTACTGCTCAGCCTCACTTGTCCATCTGTACAATTAGAATAATGAACATTATCTTATTATAATGTGAGAAAATAAAAATGCAAAAACCATAATTTTGGTGTTTTTCTATGGACCATGCCATTATTTACAAACGTGACATTTTTTTCAGCTTTTGCTGTGACCCTACATAAATTGAATTGTCTCATTCAAGGGTGGGGGGACTAATTAAAACCATTGATTATTCAAACGTTTGCATGTCCAACATACCAACAAAATAAATAGTGATCCATTCCTAATAGTTTCTTTATTTTAAAGAATTTTAAAAACAATTAACTAATTAAACTGCATACTACAGTACTACTGTAGAGAAGAAAAGTTTTGCCATGGATTTCAACATAGTACGGATATCACTGCAGAAGTTTAGCTTCTGATGAATGGCTGTTACTGTCTCACAGGTCTTAGTACCTCAACAAACTTATTGATGATATGTTATCAAGCATAATTTCCTTTATTTTATCACACCAAAGGATCAAATAATTTAGAACACAAATTATCAATATTTTGTTCCTTCTATTATATATATATATATATATATATATATATATATCCCTCCAGTTCTTTGTACTGGTTCATTTTTAACTTATCTGGTATCAATTACTGAGACAGATTTGCAATATTCAGTGTCTGTACAGATGAAACACTTTAATACCTTAGATGGCTCTTTTTTGCTGGCAGACAGAATGGCATGATCTGAAAAGACTGGTTTTTTTAAAAAAAAAAAAATTCAAAGGCGATCAAGATTAAAATTCCCAAATGTGTATTCTGGATGACTTCCAAACACATTCAGTCTTTATTCATTATTGGATATTGTCTTGATTAAAATTCCTGATGGTTTGTCCTATGGTTAAGGAGTAATCTTGTATCTTAGCTTTTGGAATGTATCAGTATCATGTGACAGCTATGAAGTCCAAATTAATATAGAGAGATCTCTCCCACTAGCCAGCATGGAAAAAGATTTAGAACATCCAGATTTCAGCAAAGCAGTTTATAAAAAATTATCTTCTACCGGCCTTATATAATACAAGAGCCACTTCAAGCTCTCAGCTGGGAAGAACATAAGGTTTATTAAAGCAAGATATCTTTCAAAACAGTTTTGGATTTAAAGTGAAAATGTTTGAGTGCATGAACCAGAAATGAATTTATTTTATCTGCCAGAATCCTAAAACCCACACATAATAAAGAAAGTGCATTTTCACCATTATATTCATTTATCTGCCCTGGGCCTGTGTAGGAACCCTTTCCAGGCCTTCAGTTGAACATGCAAGGGTTGGCATTGGGTTCAATGCACATGATCATGCTCATACCTCCAGGCTTTCAAGCTGCATGAAAGCAAAGGTGTGAAAGTGGAGAAGGATTTTGTTTGATTTCAAATTGTGGTGCCAACTCTGACATTTTCTGCCTAGGAACATAAACCTGGCTTTTTCTATAGAGATGGGTGAACCTGTCAGTTTCACTTTTCCCCCATATTCAGAATATTTAAACCTCAAATTATTTCTCTACCAAATAGGAAGAATCAGCCTGAAGCACTTTGGATGCTTTAGGCTGAGGTGGCCCAATCTGGTTCTGAACTGGATTTGGCTCAAGGTGGGCTGAATTGGCCCACTTCAACTCAGATTCAGGGTTCGGGACTGAGACAATGCACTTCCATACTATAAAGGCTAAGCAGTTAGGTCATAATGTGAAAGTCTTGAAATGTAATGCCAATCCTTCAATCCTTCCTATGATAATAATCTAATCAAAAAGAGAGGGGCATGGAGTATGGCAACATGGCAGAGTCCCCCTCCCCCAATTGTGGAATGCCCTCCCCAATGAGACCTGCCTGGTGCCAACATTATCATCAGTTTGCTGCCAGGGACTGATCTACACCAAGCAGGATACAATACTTTGAAAACATTTTGAAAATTGTATATTTATTTATTTATTTATTACATTTGTATACCGCCCCATAGCCGAAGCTCTCTGGGCGGTTTACATAGGATTAAAAACAATTAAAAACAATATTCAAAAATTAAAACAGCAAAAACATACAACATACATACAATCTGTACATTTAAAACCACTACAACACTTCAAAAAGCTAGAAAAACAAAACAAAACAAACAAACAAACAAACCCAGGCTCCTCAGATATTGCCAAATGCCTGAGAGAAGAGGAAAGTCTTCACCTGCTGCCAAAAAGATAACAATGTTGGCGCCAGGCGGGCCTCGTCAGGGAGATTGTTCCACAATTGGGGGGCCACCACAGAGAAGGCCCTCTCTCTTGTTGCTGACCTCTGAGCTTCCCTCGGAGTAGGCACTTGGAGGAGGGCCTTAGATGTTGAACGTAGTGTTCAGGTAGGTTCATGTCGGGAAAGGCGTTCCATCAGGTATTGTGGTCCCAAGCCATGTAAGGCTTTATAGGTTAAAACCAGCACCTTGAATCGGGCTCAGAAACATACAGGCAGCCAATGCAAGCGGGCCAGAGTAGGTCTTATATGCTCGAACCTACTGGTTCTGGTTATCAATCTGGCCGCTGCATTTTGCACAAGCTGCAGCTTCCGAACCACTTTCAAAGGCAGCCCCATGTAGAGTGCATTGCAGTAATCTAACTTGGAGGTTATTAGAGCATGGAAAACTGAATCCAGGTTATCCCTGTCCAGATAAGGACATAGCTGGGCCACCAACCGAAGTTGGTAGAAGGCACTCCGTGTCCTGGGCCCCAACAGTTGTCACTACTCTTATATAGTGTAGATCCTGCTTGGGTTAAGGCTTTCTCTACTTCCTAGCATTTGATGGTATATGAGCAGGCTTTTTCATGTTAGTGTTGTTGTTTTTAATC
Source organism: Anniella stebbinsi (assembly GCA_029215795.1). Classification (NCBI taxonomy): domain Eukaryota; kingdom Metazoa; phylum Chordata; class Lepidosauria; order Squamata; family Anniellidae; genus Anniella; species Anniella stebbinsi. Next base: position 243,779,331 of record JARDYH010000001.1, on the reverse strand, counting down.
AGCTTTTGGTAGTTTTATTTTTAATAGTTTTTAAACATTTCAAACTGTTTACATTTTTTGTATGTTAATGGTTTTATATTGTTTTATAATGCTGTGAAGCACCCAGAGAGCTTTGGCTATTGGTCAGTATAAAAATGTAATGAATGAATAAAGATACGAAACCTTGAAGTGAATACTACACCTCTTCATTCCAGCCTGGTTACCCAAATGTTAACTTCCCCATCACAGTTTTAACACTGCTACTTTCCAAATGTAATGTGTGAAAATACCCTTTACATTATTTTATTTACATTTGCTGGGAGAGGCCTCTGTAGACCCGGATGTTTTTGAATGTGAGGCTTGTAACCTATTTATATGTTCATTCATTCCAGCTTTTGCTGCGAATGCTGTCTCTTTTGTCTCTTAACACATTGCCATGCCTTTAATAGCATTATTTTGATCTTCTTAGCCAAGAATATTTTGAAAGAATGTGCAATTAATTAGGCAGCTAAGGCTTTGTTTTTAACATTGATGCCTTGGGACCTTCAGAGAGATGTAATGTAAGTTCCATTTCCTGATTCCCAAATCAAGGCACTAGCATGTACCAAAAGTGGTGATATATTTTGAGTAAAGCAGAAAATCTGGTAGTTTAGTGAGTTGGATTCCAAATCCCAAGATAATCTCTTCATGTTATAAGGGTTGAGCATAGAGTTACTACATCCAAAATGATCAAATAATTTATATATCTATTTGTAACAGGAACATCTGAATACATATACTGAAGGTACTAGGGGTGTGCATTGGATCCGATCCACGATCCAAATCCGATCCGCCCCAAAATTGGAAGAATCTGATCTGATCCAATCTGACCAGCTCTCTGATCCGATCCGATCCGATCTGCCGAGGTCCGATCCAGATCGGGGGAAAATCGGAAAATTGGACGCCATTTTGAATGCTTTTCCCCATAGCCTAGTATTCTGTTACAAAAACACCTATAACGTTTTCATTTTTAAAAATAGAAGGATGAAACTTGGGCACATTGTAGAAGGGTTAGGGGTAGTTATCTGTGAGAAACTTCAGAAAGATTGGTGCAGGTATTTTGTGGCAATTAATTTTTAAATAAAAAACCAGGAATGCCTATAACTTTTTCATTTTTAAAGTTCCACACATGAAACTTTGCCACATTGTAGGTGGTACATTGGGACCTATGTGTGTGAAATTTCAGAAATGTAGGTGCTTGCCTTGTGTGGCAATTAATTTTAGAAAAATGGGTAGTAGTGGGGTAAATACAGTTATGCCTCCAACTTTTTTATTTTTAAAGGCATGTAGTGGCAAGGTATTTTTGAACCAATGAGGAAGGGAACGCCTATAACTTTTTTAATTTTAAAAGTTAGAAGTCTGAAAGTTGCTCACTTTGTAGATGGGTTAAGGTAGTTATCTGTCAGAAATTTCAGAAAGATAGGTCCAGGCATTTGGTGGCTATGAATTTTTTAGATTAAAAGTTACAACAACATGGAGTTTTGACAGATAAAAGAGGGGGGGAGGCGGGGGAGGGGGGGGTGCAACTGACAGCCCAAGCCTCTGTGTAAAAACTTTTGTAACTTTTAAACTAAAAATTCCATAGCCATCAAATGCCTGGACCTATCATTCTGAAATTCCTCACAGATAACTACCCCTAACCCATCTACAAAGTGAGCCACTTTCAGACTTCTAACTTTTAAAATAAAAAAGTTATAGGTGTTTCTTTCCTCATTGGTTCAAAAATACCTTGCCACTACATGCCTGGACCTATCTTTCTGAAATTTCACACACATATCAAACAAAGTGTTACCTGTAATGTGCCCATGTTTCCTGTTTGTATCTTTAAAAATAAAAAAGTTGGAGGCATAACTGTATTTACCCCACTACAACCCATTTTTCTAAAATTAGTTGCCACACAAAGCAAGCACCTATGTTTCTGAAATTTCACACACGTTAGTCCCAACATACCGTCTGCAATGTGACAAAGTTTCATGTGTGGAACATTAAAAATGAAAAAGTTATAGGCATTCCTGGTTTTTTATTAAAAAAATAATTGCCACAAAATGTCTCCACCAATCTTTTTGAAATTTCTCATAGATAACTACCCCTAACCCTTCTACAATGTGCTCAAGTTCCATCCTTCTACCTTTAAAAATGAAAAAGTTATAGGCATTTTTGTAACACAATACTAGACTATGGGGAAATGCATTCAAAATGGCATCCGATCTGAAAATCGGACATCCGATTTTCGGATCGGAATTGGATCTGATCCAATCTGCCCAACCTCCGATCCAATCCAATCCGACGCCCCAGGTCCGATTCCGATCCGCCATCCGATCCGATCCAGGGGATCAGTGCACATCCCTAGAAGGTACACAGCTGGGGATGATGACCAATGTAGGAAAGCTGCTTGAGACCCCTTTTTTAAAAGAAGGAATTGCAAGTGGTCCAAATGAATTCCTCCTCCATTCCAAACTGGCACATAACTCACAATAACATTGTTTACATGAGCAAAACAAGACATCCACCCTTTGGCTACAATGTTAAGCCAGAAATAACTGCTGTTGAGCTTCTAGGACATAGACCTGAGTAACAGGAATGTGTGCCAACCTCCAGCTTCAACCTGGACTCTGAAAATGATCCAATTCAACTTGGACCAATTCAGTGTCTGCCCACTTTGACTCACTACCAAATCCAAGTCAAGGTTCAGAAATCGAAAGTTTCATTGAGAAACATTGGAAATATAGGTGCAGCGGGTTTTGTACTACATGGCTTTATATCTTGATTATTATTTTTTGCAGGGAACTACCAATAACTTTTTATATTATTTCAGAGCAGAACTGGATGGAACTTGCAAGGTTAGTTGTCCTTTCTAAGAGAATAAAAAATCCCAAATTTCAGATGAATAGGCATAGGACTTTTTGTGCAAAAGCAGCCTTGACATTTTGAGGGTCTCTAAAAGAGGATGTGCATAACTCTCTATGTTCTTTGTGGACTATTCTTTGGAAAATGAAAGACTGCATAGATATGTCCCTAAGTAAGAAACTGGCAAAGTTTCAGAAGGATAACTGCAGTTGTTTATATAGAAAGGAAGTCGGGAAGGGGGGAATAATTTACTTCCCCTACCTTCCTCTCATGCCTTTTGGGGCTTTTTGTTCAATTTCTTCCATTTTGTGCATGTTTAGGCTTTTTTGCGCATTTAGCTCCAAGCCCCATGCCCTGGAGGAGACCCCTCGGAGGGGATTGTGATGAGTTCCCTTTGGGTCTCCTTTTTACCTCTTTCTATAATAAAAGGATCCCAACTGTAGACCAAGGCCTTGTCTACACCAAGCAGGATAATGCACTATGAAAGTGATAAGAAAGGAGTATATAAAAGGCAATATCCTGCTTGGTGTAGATGACGCCTATGTCGGCATAAATGCTGCTCACTGATTCTGTGATTCACTGACCCTTTTTGGCCTCACAGCAACCAATCCAGCACTCTTTATTCACCCTTTAACTTCACTGTTGCCACCGTATAACACTGTACTTTACCTCGGGTACATTAAGAATCCAATCCAGTTTATGAAACAAATTAATGTTTATTTAACAATAAGTAAGTTCATGTAGTTTATAAATCTTATGGTTTCATTCATTGCAATACTTGTTTGTTACAATACAGTATCTTACTGTCCCTCTATACAATGTTGCTTTGACGCCTGTTTTCCGAATATGCGCTTTTTCCTATGTTCGAATTTACATCTAATAGTGATAGACGAGAGCCGTGAAGGTGCATTATGGGCTCCATATACTGCACCTTACAATTGTTTATATGCGTAGATTCGCATCATAGTTGGAGCATAGATCGAGCCTTGAATGAGGAAAAGTTGAGGAAAGTACTGCCCTAGTGGTTTTTGGTACTGCCCACCTGCATTTCCTGCCGTTCGTTACCCCTGCCCACCTGGAAAAACCAGTAAAGCAAGTTAAATCAGCTGTACATCTGATTTGCGCCCCGCTCGTCTGTCGCAAATGCCACCAGGGCGCATTCAATGAGGCGCAAATAAGCCATCTAGAGGTACCCGTATATATCCCTGCCTACTCTACCCACTAGTCAAATCTATCTCCTATTCCCTCTTTTCCCAAGTAATAAACACTTTGTTCCTGCTCTGTTCTAAACCCTGTTACAGACAAACCCAGACTCTCTTTTCACTCTGTCAATTTTCCACACACAACTCGTAACTGCTGCTAACTGCTAACTCTTAACTGTCACTCTCTTCAAACACTTGAATCCAACAGCCAATCTGCATTCAACATTCTATTCACTCACTCCCCCTCCCAACAGAATTAACCACTTACCATCCTTACCATTTGAAGTCCAAACAGCACTTACATCCTAAATAGCGATAAACAGTAAAATATCACAGGGATCCCTGCTGAGATCTGTGATAACATTGGAGATTCTCCCGCTGGCATGCATCAACAGTGGAGCCCCCATGATTATTTCCAGTCTCATATTGGAGATGGATAGCAGTACGGATGAGAGGTGGCTGCTCTACCCCACATAAGGAAAAGTGGCTGCTCTTCCCTGCATGAGAGAGTATCAATGCCCAAGCCTCCCCACATCCCTACCTAGGCTTTCTCTGTGCCTCCTTCTAGCACAATAAAAAGAAAAAAGAAAAAGGGGGAGCATCTGGGGGTGGGTCCATGCCACCTGATGTCATATGGCCCATGGGGTGCAGGGTGGGGTGCAATCTGCCCCCCCACCGCAAAACAGTTCTGAGCTAGAGGAATTGGATGAGATTATTTCATCTGCTCTCTTACTTTAGTGAGACACGCTGTTTCACACCAGCCTCTGCTGACCTAGACTTGATCCTGTCTCAGTACAGACACAAGCATGCGCATGCACTCACACAAATCACAAAATAAATTTAACAGGTGTCTTCCATACATATAATTAAGACTTAAATTCTTCTATTCCTGTGCATGTTTACACCAAGTTTTCATAAATTCGTTGGTCATGTATTGGAATGTTGACAATTTGCTTTCAGACGGAAGAAACCAATTAAATTAAAGGGGGGAAATACCAGCACCCTGAGATTTGCTCACCCTAAATATTATTTCATATACATGTTCTTTCCCAATCTTCCCAGGTTCTCTTAAAAACCAAGGGCACGAATAAGCTCTTTTAAGTGCCATCTCTCCTACTGAAATCAATGGATGGGACTTGTTGTAATCGCTTAATTTTCGATCAGTCATTTTGTAAGATGTTTAATTTTACATGTTTAGGATTCTTTTTGTTTGCTGTTTGGGTTGCAATCATGTTTTCAAACATGTCAGCTAGGAATATTTAGTCTTTGAGATTATAATAATCTAAATGCAAAATTAAAAGGCTAAATGTTAGAAATGACTGAAATTATTAAGTTTATGATAAAATTACATCAATTTTCCCCCACCCCCATGATTCCATTATATATAATATTACAGACTTTTATGAAAAATCTATCATTTATGGCTCTTTTCACCTTTCACTTATGATATATATAGCCATGGCTGAACCTTCCACTTTAGCATAGAAGGCCAGATGCTTAGCACTTAAACTATGAACATGTTTTTAACATTTTGGCAGCACTAAGCTGGTTTCTCCTATTGGGCTTGACATTAACCTGCTCGTAATGCAATTTGGGCATGTGAGGTAGTCATATGCTTAACTTTTATCTTTTCAAAATCTTTTCAAAGCTTAGCTTTGACTTGTTCGTGCCCTTTGTAAATGATTTATAAAAACAACAGCAGGCTCTGGGTGTTATTTTCTGTCATAAATACTAAGGAAAGACAAATATAATAACATCTCACTCCATAAGCCATCTAGAATTACATTGTATCCGTAGGTGGTCCAATACTCATTTTGTTTTAAATGCATGGAAATCCATGTGTATGCATGTGTGTATGCATGCATGGGTGTGTGTGTTCAAGACACAGAATTTAAATTTTAATAAGCCCAAATGTCACCAGTAGTAAGCCAAAGTGGGAGAAATTCAGCCTTCCATTTTATCTCCTGTAAGCAAAACTGCAGGCTGATCCAACTAATTTCACCTCAAATAAATGAAATGGGCCAGATCGACCAGTGGTAATCCAGAATACCTGCCAGTAAAAATAACTTCCTTGGGGCTCCAAGCAGTACTAACTTCTCCTATTCCTCACCTTCTGAAAGCCCATCAGAGGATTCAAACTGCATGACATGCACCTCATATTCCATGCGTGACGAGGGATGGTTTTGCATGATAGTTGAGGAGTAGGGATGTGCACGGACCCCCGGATCGGATCGGGACCTGGATCGGGACCTCTGATGTTGTCTGGGATCAGTTTGGACAAAACCAGAGGTTGCTTGGATTGGATCGGACCCGATCCTGATCTGAAAATTGGACATCCAATTTTCGGGTCGGCTGCCATTTTTTGTATTTTCGCCATAGGCTTGCATTGGGGGAAAGAAAGCTTTCCCCCAATGTCAGCCTATAGGAAAAACATGACGGTGAGTGGGTGAGTGGGGACCTAACTCCCCCCTCCCTTTCTCTCCCCCCCACTTGCTCTCCTTACCTGCCGGGGCACTCGCTTCCATCCACTGCTCCAATCTACTGAGAAACAGGATTTGTGGCCTAGTTCTCAGTAGAGTGCCGGGTGATGATCACCCGGCGCTCTACTGAGAGGCAGGCTGCGAAGCCTGTTTCTCAGTAGATCAGAGCAGCAGATGGAAGCGGGCGCCGCGGCAGGTAAGTGGGCCCTCCTCCCCCCTCACACTCCTTACCTGCCGGGGCACCCGCTTCCATCCACTGCTCCAATCTACTGAGAAACAGGCTTCGCAGCCTGCCTCTCAGTAGCGTGCTGGGTGACGTCATCATCCGGCATGCTACTGAGAGGCATGCCGCGAAGCCTGTTTCTCAGTAGAAGGGGGCAGCGGACGGCAGCGGATGGCTCTGGCAGGTAAGGAGTGTGAGGGGGGAGGAGGTCTGATCCTCCGATCTTATCCGAACTGGATCAGGTCCTTTCGGACTGGTTTGGATCAGATCGGACGATCCAAAAGCTGGGATCGGAATTGAATAATTTTATCTGATTTCGGTCGGCTCGGCTCTGGATTGTGGATCGGACCCAATCCAATACACATCCGTATTGAGGAGTAAGTGAATGTGTGTGTTTTTTATCAAGATGGTCTTGAGTCTATGCACAACTGATGCAGAATCTGAGCCCTCACTACTGGAGAGAAAGCTGAGCTACTGGAGACATTTAAAGTTAGATAAAACCCAATAGACAGATGTCTCAAGTCAGCTACACTGTAAGAGTGCCATTAGGCATGTGCAGCCATCCAGAACTACCAATGTACACCAGAGGATTATCAATAGAGAAACTGGGTTAGTGGAAAGAAACCCGGGAGTGATCTATGGTGGGCCAATAATGTTCTAGCCCTGTATTATTATTTTTCTTGCAGCATTTTTCTATCTCAAACAAGTTGTGGTTCAATGCAATTAAGGCAAGGAGCTGTGGCAGTGGCTCAATGGTAGACCCCATGTTTGACATGCAGAAGGTCCCACATTTGATCACTGGCTCTTCAAGGTAGGGATGGAAAAAATCTTGCCTGAATCACTGGAGAGCTACTGTCAGTCAGTCTCAACAATACTGGGCAAGGTGCACCCATGGTCTGATTTGGTATAAGGCAGCTCTTATGCCAGCATATTTCTTCTTCTGGCTTTGTCCAGCATAACACTTGCCTGTGGTTGTCTTTCAGCTGTTGAAAAAAAATAGAATGTTGTTGCAGAGCTCTATGGATTTTGGATTCCTTTAGAAATATCAGCATTTCCCTCTCTGCTGTCCTTCCCCCACCAGGCAAAGGCATCTTTATTGCAGGAAGCATTTTGCATGTAAGCTGGTCTGTTGGGTTGGGTGCTGTTTTTATTCATTCATTGGTGTGTGTGTATACGTGTTTAAACCATATATATTTGTTCTATGATTGTTTTAATTATGTTTTTATTTTAAATATTGTCTTTTATTGTTGTAAGCTGCCTCGAGTGCCATTTCCTGGTTAAAAGTTGAGATATAGATTAAATAAATAAATAAATAAATATTTCATACTGTGTTGCAAAATCAAGAAATGTTACATGATAGAACATGATCTACATAAATATGGAACTGCTGTGTTCACGGAGGTCAAAAACCAAAGTGTGTTGTGAGAGTTTCTGTCATGTCCATTTGACCAGCACTGCATTCTGTATAATATTCTATTAACCTCAACTGTAAATATTCTAATGAAGGAATGATGACTCACTAGGGATATTAAAATTATATAAGCATTTTTATAAAGGGGAAAGGTCTGATCTTGAAAACCTTGTTGACTTTTGTTCATGAGCATATATTCGTAAAGTTCTCATTTTTTCTCCATCTCTTCTTGAAATTGAATCTGAGGTTTCCTGTCAGAAGCAATGGAAGGCCAAACCAGACGTTGACACTAATTGAATGAATGTGATTAATGGGCACATGATTTGTCATCTAAATTGCAGCTGCAGGAAATCTTCCACACACTGGTTCCAATGCAAGTTTCCCTTAGAATGCAAATGGCAGCTCCAGAGTGCCCATTTTTGATGGTATCATGGCAGAAAGAGAAACAATTAAATATTCCCTCCCCATCCCATGATATGAGGCTGATCAGGCTTCCACATGAATTCTATTTTCATGCCAAAAACATTTTTATTCATTATTTCTTACACAAATGTATATGCCGCTTCATAAAAGGATAAAAAAAGACGAACAGCATAAAAATCACAGTAAAATTTGTAAAATATGAACAAATCACCACATGAGCAGTACCAAGATAAAAAGGCTGCGTTATCTCTCAGGGAAAGCCTGTGCAAAAACATAGGTTTTAATTAATCACATTAAACTCAACACTGTAGGCACAGGCCTAATACCCAAAGGGAGTGAATTTCACAGGGCAGGTGCTGCAGCACTAAGAGCTCTATTTTGGGTGGTCATAAGGTGGAACTCAGAGTCATGTGGCACCACCATCCTTGCCTTTCCCAAGGATTACAGTGACTGAGCAGGATCATGGGGGTAAGGCGATCCCTAAGGTAACCTAGGGCATGTCTACATCAGCTATTTATCCTGGGGTCAGCTCGAGGTCGTCCTTGCTCATCCAAATGATGCACAGCTGATCCCAGGGTCAACCAGGATGACTTCTCAGTTGTCCTGGGATAACTGGGACTCCACTTATCCTGATTTTTCCCATGGTCCTGGGGACAACCCCGAGGACCACGAGAAGTGTGGTGTGGGCTCCCGGGCCCTCCCTCCTTCCCGTGAGTAGTGTGGCTCTTCAAATGGCAATGGAGCTATGGAGGGATCAGTGCGCATCAGGAGTAGGGGGGCAGCATTTTCACCATCTCCAGGATGGCTCTCAGCATGTTGGGGAGCCAAATTTGAAGGTGTTCTTTTCCCCCCAAAAAACTTACCTTTGGTGCAGGATTACACCCATGCAATTGCACAAACCTCTCCATTTTTTAAAAAAACTGCCATGCCAGGAACATCCCTCTTGACTTCAGGGACACCCTGGGGGACGATCCCAGAAGTTGTAAAGCCCAAGATTCTCCCCCCCCCCCATCCCGTAAAGCCTAGTCTCAAGTTGCTTAGGGCTTTATGTGCTAACAGCAAGACCTTAAACCTGTCCCAGATGCATATTGACAGCCAGAACAGCTTTCTTAGCAATGAAGTTATATGCTACCAAGAGGATGCCCCAATCATCAGCCTTGCTGCTGTATGCTACACCAACTGCAGCTTTCAGATCAGCCTTAACTACATTCACACATTTAATATCCCATCTGATTTGGTCCCAAGCTGGTCATCATGGTGACGCTGTCTAATGGTGTTAACAAGATTCTTAAAATGGGCCAAGTGCTTCCAGATGGAAGGGCCCTAGCACTAATGGTCAGAAGACATTCTGCAGCTATTCCATCATTTCTTATGTAATGGTTTTTCTGCAGTAAAGGGGGAAAAAACGATGAAAGAAATGGTGGAAACACAAGGAGAACTAATGAATGGAAGATGACATCTGGACACCCTCTGAAATTACGTGAAACAGAAGCCTCATCTGGAAGCATCCAACATCACAGTTTAAGCCTTGTGTCTGTACATGTTTAGTGGGAAACCCTGAAATATAGAGATATTATTTTCCACTACAAAAGGTGGTGCTGTGCTTTCAAAGGGATTCTTCTTTTGATACCAAATGAATGCTGTCTGGATCCATTTCTACACCAAACTTTTCACAGATCCATGCTACTAGCGACAGTGCCTGTGAAATGGTACAAAACTGGAGAACCAAAGAAGTTAAAGGGGGAAAAAAACTTTTAATAGAAATGACCAAGTATACGGAATGAACTTAAATGTTCACACACACTTTTTAACCTCTTTGGTTTTCTTATTTGTTCTTTTGGTTAAGGTAAGACCACTTTTTGCTTTGTCAATTGTACACAATGGAACGGCTTCTAAGACCCTCATTTAATGTATAGGCTTAAGTGAGAGTATTCAGTATTTGGGTTTTTTTTCTATATGCATGAAATGTATGTTTTCCTGAAGAAATCTTTTTGTCATGATTGTTTAGCTGTCCTTGGCTTGCACAAGTATCATTTAAAGTTTTTTTTGCCACTCATGAAACCTCACCTAAGTGCTAGGCCCATTACACTTTGTCAAGCAGATCATGAAGGAAAAGCCACACTAAGGATAAAAATCAACAACTATGTCAATAACAAATGCTTATGAACAGGCAGTGCAAGAGACTGATATAGGCACGACTGAACAGGAAACTTCCTGTTATACAGGCACTTCTTATTATCTAAGAGAGCCAACAGTTTGTACTACTACACAGTGTAGTAATATAGAGGAAGGTGACTGATAAGTTGGAAAGCCACCTCTATGCATAATGTTATTCATAAACGGACCTCAACTAGCTCTCTCCAAAGAAATTCTCCCCCATCTGATTGTAATGAAAGAAGTAGTTTGGAGACGGCTATTGGATATAGGCTACAGAGTGAAATCCAGTTAACCAAGTCTCATTTGTGAGGGTAGATCAGTACTGGGAATGCCAAATTATGGTTGTTCAGGACAATCCCTGTTCCATGAAACTGTCCAATACTCAATGATAATATATGCACAGGTACATAAATAAAATCCACGGAAGATTTAAAAAACAACACAACTATCATTCGACTTTAGAACTTGGACAGCACAGTGACAAAACCTCCAATCTTCAAGTAAAATGGCACCTAACAGATTTCTGTTGCCATCTTTCAAATGAATGCACATATTAAACACCAAATTTATTCCTTTCTCAAAATACATGTGGCTAGGGGACGTGTGCACATGTGTCTGACATATTTTGCGCATGAAATTTATGTTGCTCCAGTAGCCTTAAGATGGAACACATGTGTTCTGGCATATGGTTTATATAAATGGTATGAAATGCTCCAAAGAAGTTTAAAAGAGGATTGGGAGGAAAGTAGCAGACAAATTGCAAGTTCAGGATGGCTTGATAATCACTTAATTGCACCAGTCGTGAATGCTACTGGAAAATTAGTTTATTATAGCACTGAAATTCTTATGAGATGGAAGTTCTAAAAGCAAATGAGACTCACATTACATTTTTCAGACTCTCAAGTTCTTTTTCTCAATATAAATGTTGCTGTGAATTTTGGTAAATTTGTATCAAAAACAAACTGAAATAAAATTCTCACCCATGTCCCTAGGGGTGGGCGAATTCACCCATGCCCACCTCAGCAGATACTTACCCCATCGCCATCTGTTCCTGCTCATCAGGCCGTGTTTGTGCCTTTACCCTGGTATTGATGAGGCCTTTATGGCTCCAGAAATTGCATAATTTCCCCCATTGTGTTCATGGCAACCACCACTAATGCTGGAGGGGGGGGGGAAGCACAATTTTGGCAGCAAGGGTGCCCAGCTGCCTAGCACTTGTAGGGCCTCGCAAGTGCTCAAATGTGGGTTTTCACTCACACCAAGTTCACCCGACTGGGTCCAGGGCAGCGGATACAGGAAGGTCCATCATACTTCCAGACCCTGTTGGGCATTCGTGACATCCCTATGTCCAACAGCCAAATTCAATAGGTACAGTTATTCCCAGTATGGAGAGGACCGTAGCATACCTGCCTGCTTCAAAGCAGTTAGATGAGAAGCCAATTATAAAGAAGTGGAGGTTACCCTAATTCAGCACTAATACACAGGCATTCAAAGACAAGACTTTCAAAAGCAAAACACACAAAAAGCCCTGGACCAGGTGGATGAATCTGTTAGTTTACGTTTCTCCCACATTCTGTGTGTGTGTGTGTGTGTGTTTCCCTCTAAAATTCTGTTTGTCCTGAATTTTGGTAAAGCCTTATCAAAACTGAACTGAAACATCATTACCATCATTAAGAATTTTATATGATACATTTATGTCATACATTTTGGTATGATCATATACAGAGAGAACATTTATAGAATGTCATCTTTTCAACATTTAGAATATGATATAGGGTACATTTTGTTAAGAGAACAATCCTTTTGTTCCTGGAAAAACCCTCCCAGAGTTTGAGATCCTACCAGCTTCCCTCTCACAGCTGGCATGGATAGACTGCCATCCAACTGCTGCCCCTATCTCACCTTTACTGTTTAGGCCCCACAGCCCCACAGCCCAGCAACTTGGCCTCCAGATAACTTCTTTATACCGCTGCCATCAGTACTTCCCTCAGGTACACCCACATACGACACCAGGAGATGGAATTAAGAAATTGCATGTCAGCAAGCTTAATGGTTACTTCAGTTCAATTGCATAGCGGTTACAAGGTTTCAATACTTATTGGTTTCAGTCAGAACGCTTATATGTTTTTAAACTTTCTTCATTTGATATGTGCTTTAAAATCTTATCTCAATCTCTCATTTCTCTCAAATCCCTTTCAACGTCTCTCTCAAAAATCCCTCTCAAATCTCCCCCCAATCAACCTGTCAACTCTCTCTGTCAGACACATATATACACTCCACTCGCTCTATAGCTCCTCTCACTCTTACACAACCAACCAATCCAGGCACTCTAAACAACTAGCCAATCAGCACTCATTTTCCATTCAGGCACACAGCCAGCAAATCGAGGCACTCCATACTTACCTAGACTTTTAACTACAAACAGTAAGTACATTTCAGCCTAGTTTTTAAGATGTTTTAAAGATGTTTTTAATAATGTATTTGTTTTTATCTGTTTTAATGGTTTGTCTATTTTATGATTTTTATATTTATATTTATTGTTGTTCCCTGCCTCAATCTGGATGGAGAGGCGGGTTAGAAATGAAATAAATAAAATAAATAAAAATAGTTATTTACTTTGCCTGTTGTTATTCTTACTTCCTTTTAAAGACATAAACAAATGCATATCACAGACAATAAACTTTGCAATATATTTACAACTACAAACAGTAGAACATCACACCAACCCACTAACTGACACAGTCTTCCATGGCTACTGGGCATGCTCAGTTCTCAAACAGATGTTTGTGAGTTTGTTTTTTTATGGGTGGAGTGTAGGCTGACCATATGAAAAGGAGGACAGGGCTCCTGTAACTTTAACAGTTGTAGAGAAAAGGGAATTTCAGCCAGTGTCATTTGTATGCAATTAGTTCCTGGTGAAATTCCCTCTTCATCACAACAGTTAAAGTTGCAGGGGCCCTGCCTTCTTTTGTATATGGTCACTCTAGTATAGTGCCTGCAACTTTAACTGTTGTGATGAAGAGGGAATTTCACCAGGAACTAATTGCATACAAATGACACTGGCTGAAATTCCCTTTTCTCTACAACTGTTAAAGATACAGGAGCCCTGTCCTCCTTTTCATATGGTCAGCCTAATTATAGGCCAAAACAATTGGAGGAGCACAACTTGCCCACCCATGCTATAGGATGTGTGCAGTAAAGGGAACATACAAGAGAAGTAATAAAAGGAAAAGAACAAATGTTGGAGCAAAAATAGTAAACAAATACAAGTAAATTTAGGAAAGGGGAAGAAAGTGATGATGAAAAGGGGTGGAGAGGGGAGGAAGAAGGACACGGCAGGGAAGGGAAGGGACCAGACCTTAGTGGTAGAATGTGTGTGTTGCATGCAAACTGTCCCTGCATGCCTGATATGTCTAAATTTTTGGCTGTGTTGTTGCTTTTAAAGGATCAGGGAGCAAGTAAAGGGAAATCTTCTGAGTCTTCCATGCTAATATGCACACAATACAGTAAATTACAGCTCTCTCTCTCTCTCTCTCTCTTTAATTGCACTAATTCTCAAGATGACCATATGCCTTATGATTTGGCCTTAAGCAAAAACATACGGCTTTGACAGTGACAAATATTGTAAAGCAATTTGCAATATAAACAAAGATCACTAACAAAACAAACAAAAAACAGCAGCAACAGCAACGATATATTGACAAGGATCTGAATGCAGTGAGGTTTATTCAGTGCAGTTGTCTCCTTGGATCTGTTAGAGTTTACTTGTTCAACCCATATTGCACATTACAAGAGAGAGGTAAATAAATAAATAAACAAATGGTTTCTGTTGGTGCCATATGCAGAGATTAATCTTCCTAAAGTTCCCAAGGAATATCAAGTAATCCAAGAATTTAGAAGGACGTAAGCAGAGGAATATTTTACCCAGACTCTTTGTTCCATTCTAATATAATTAGCTCTCAATTGTTTCAAGAAAAATCCATCAAATCTGCATTCATTTAAGGTGAGCTTGCCTTGCGTTATGTAACCTCCCAACTGACAGGGTATCTCTGCCCCTTGACTCTACCCAAACAACATCCCTTTTTATTTTCTTCCCTGGATTGCTGAACTTAATGCTTCATTTCCCTTTAATGCCACTCGTCTGTCCCATGCCCCCCCCTTACTCTCAAGGTAATTCTATCTGGTGTTATGTTCCTAACCAGCCCAATCTTTTATGGATGACTTAATTATTTTCTTTTCTCAAAGAAAGTCCAATATGATCTTTGATACGTGGGAGAAAAATAAAATGAATTGTCTGGAAAGATACATTTGAAGTGGGGAGGGGAGAGATAGAGAATGAGAATTTATGTAAGATCTTGTGTTGCTCTCAGTTCCTTCCCCCCCCCCTTCTTCATAGAATTTGTGTATGAGATTAAATGAAATCCTTAAAACAGCTTTGATAGCTTCATACTTAGGCTGAGGGGAAGCAGATGCATTCTGCCCACAATAAACAGCTTTATACATGCACCCTTGCAGGATGAGAGGGAGAAAACGAAGTCTCTGTGAAACATTTCGATATAGCATTAAGCAATTTTCTCTTGTGCCTTAGCATTCTTTTATTCAATTTTTCTGTGTTACAATTTGACTAATATTTGCCAGATGTTTTTGAACCCCACACCCAAAAATTTAGCACCATGCTTGCAATATAAAATGGGTAACATTTTGTAACAAATGTTGTTGTTGTTGATGATGATGATGATGATGATGATTTTTAAATGTATTTTTATGTTTAAAGTAAAATGCAGAGAGTGACAGGCGTGTTAATGGTCTTAGGGATGATTTTATGAAGGGACCAAGAAATTGGGTTGGATCCAGAGCAAGTGGAAGGCAGAGCCATGCTGGATCAGACCAAGGTCCATGTAGTCTGGCATTCTGTTTCCACAGTAACCAACCGGGAAGCTGTTTATACAGCTTCTTTGGCCTGCGGTGCTGGTGTGGTGGCACTGCATCAGTTATGGGACAAAGCCACTGAGGGGCTTTTCCCAGAAGCTGTGCATTAAAAAGTCAGGGACTTACCCAATTTTTTCCCTTCCAAGCGAGGTCGCCACTGCCCTTCCACCATGTGATCTTGCTTGGCGTCGAGCCGGAGGCGTTCCGGGGTGGATGACAACCGCTGATTGGTCTCTGGAGGGTCAGGGGACCCTTCTCAACGATGTAGGCTGTGGCATATGGAAGTGCCATGGGAGGGGGAAGCAAAAACCAAGTAGGGGACCCTTGTGTAAGCAGTTTCCCTCTCCCACTACAGATCCCCCGTGCAAATCAGTCTATGTCAATCAGGCAGGTCCCTCAACCCACTGGAGAGGCTTTTCGGGGTTCAGGCAAGTCTGGCTCTGCTATGAGGCCAAGTGAGGTGACTGTGTCAGGAGACAGATGCTAGAGGAGGAGCAGTGAATTTCTGGAGGCTGGAGCTATGGATATTGCACAGCCTGCCCTGCACTCGCTGTTACCTTGTTGTTCACAGGTGTGATGGAAGATGGCTCACTGCCAATGTTGCAGTACTATTCATCACTCTGGCATGGGATAGGGGTGCTGTTTTATACTTCTCCCCAGGCAGCAAAATGTCATGGTCTGGTTCTTGGCACACAGGACTGCGGTGGGGAGGAGGGGAAAGAAGAACCCTGTTGCACAAGTGGCCTTCATTTTTTGTGACTTTGGTGCCAAGCCATCCTTAATCATCATCATCATCATCAGGATGGTGTTAATCAGGGATGCTGAGCCTCTTTTAACCCATGGACCAAATTCCATTTTGGAGAAGCACATCCCAGTGGTGGCAAGGGCTGCAGACAAAAAAGGGCAGGGCCAAAGGCAAAAGGGTGTGGCCGATATTGTAGCTTAAAACTCTTCCTGCCGGTAACTAAGCCTTAGGAGAGGTATTTGTTTGAGCCTTTACAGAAGGGGAGCTGCACAAAAGCTGGGAAACCATTGAAAAGATTGGTGGTTGGTGAAAGGGTAGGGTGACCATATGAAAATGAGGACGGGGCTCCTGTATCTTTAACAGTTGCATAGAAAAGGGAATTTCAGCAGGTGTCATTTGTACGTATGCAGCACCTGATGAAATTCCCTCTTCATCACAACACTGCAGGAGCTATACTAGAGTGACCAAATACAAAAGAGGGCAGGGCCCCTGCAGCTTTAACTGTTGTGTTGAAGAGGGATTTTCACCAGGTGCTGCATGCATACAAATGACAACTGCTGAAATTCCCTTTTCTGTGCAACTGTTAAAGATACAGGAGCCCAGTCCTCCTTTCCATATGGTCACCCTAGAAAAGGGGGTGGGGAGAGAGTTGGATTCAGATCCCAGAGGGCTGGATTTGGCCCCCAGGTCTGAAGTTCTGCATCTTTGGTGAATATGGTTCTTCCCCCTTTTATATTCACAACAACCCAATGAGGTAGGTTAGGTTGAGAGATAGTGACTCGCTAAGGCTACCTACTGACATTCATGACTGTGTAAGAATTTAATCCAACCTTCCCTGGTGTTAGTTCGACACTCTAACCTATTTCCCCCCCACCTGATGCCCTCTGTATGTGTTTGACTACAATTCCCATCATCCTTGGCCAGCATGCTCAGTAGCCATGCTTTCTGGAGATAATGGGAGCTGTAGTAGAAGTTGTAGAACCCATCTGGGGGCAGCAGGTTAGGGAAAGCTGCTCTAACCACCATACCTTAAAATATGCATATACTTCACATAAATGCCAGTGCTCCCTCCCCTCCTCCGTTCTAATTTATGTATTTATTTGTTACATTTCTATACCGCCCAATAGCTGAAGCTCTATAAAAAGAAATCAAATTCCTCTTAGCTGTAGCATATTCTCCTTTTGACTGAAATACTCTCTAGTCTTCACTTGCTGCATTGTTTTTAATGTCCCGTGATAAAAGCAACAAAGCGAATATACTGTTTCAAGTCCGTACTGGAAAATATGAAACTGAAGAAAATGAGGAACAATGTTAAAAGAAATCCATTTTGTAAAAGCCAGACTTATGTAATGAAACCAAATGTATGGACTGGAATTTTAAAAGAAATCCTAGCAAGAAGATAAAAGGACATGAAAGATAGTAAATGCTGAAATGATACACTACATAATGGTATACTGTCAAGAAAGAAAGATAACATGATAACTTACAGAGTCATCTTAAAGCCTATAGAGGTACTTGACCTATAGTTTGGAAGGAAACAATCTTTTTGTTTCATCTGGCTCATATTAAAAATAGGAAAAACACAAACCTTTTTTTTTCTCACTCTCACACATATGGTTTAAAATCCATGCAATTTTTAACTGTCTTACATTCTTTAAAGCAACCAAAGACAGAAAGAATTATGAAATCACTTTTCCATTTCATTTAATGAAAAACTTGCACCACCACTGTTGGTCTAAGCACTATCAATTTTAAAGTGAGCAGGGTTTCAATTGGTCTTGAGTGCAATCAATCACAAAATGGCATTAGATGTGTATTAGCAAACAGTTCCTCTTGATGAAAATAGTAGGGCTGTGCATGCCCCCCCCCCCAACTTCGTAGGTGGATTCAGAACTTCATGTTGGCCCTGATCCGCTTCAAACCAATTCAGAGTTGGTCCGACCCACTTCAGACTATGAATCCAAAGTGAGAACCCTAACATACCACTGAGACTTCCCTCCAGCCACTGAAATCAGTATGGAAGCCGTCCTAGTGGCTCACTCATTCTATCTGGCCCTGTTGCCTTTTCTGCAGCCCTGGTTCCTGCCCTGGGAGCCATACCTCCGCAACTCTACCCTAGTCCTAATGCCACCAAAAGTCAGGAGGAAAGCCATTCTGGTGGCCATCTCAGGCTGTCTGGCCCTGCAAGGGTGTTCCATAGCCCTGGTTCCTGCCTGGGGAGCTGAACCTTCTCAACCTTAATCCTAACCTAAGGCTTTACCCTAACCCTAAAGTACAACTGAGACTTCCTTCCAGCCATGAAAAGGCAGTAGGTGGGCTGCCCAGGTGGCTCACACTGTCTGTCAGTGTCTGGCCCTGCTAGACTCTTCTGCATCCATGGTTCTCGCCCAGAGAGTTGTACTTCCCTTGCCCTAATCTGATACTTAACTCTAACCTCATGTTCTACTGAAACATACCCAGAAGCTTTCAAAGACAGTAGGCAAGATGTTTTAGTTGCCCACTCAGTCCTCTTGGCCCAACTAGGATCTACCATGACCCCAGTTCCTACTTGGGGAGCTGGGCCTCCCCAAACATAACCCTAACCTGAGGCTTAAACCTAACCTACACTTTCCACTGAAAGATCCCCACAGGCCACCAAAGACAGTATGCAAGCAGTCCTGCTGGCCCACTCAGTCTGTCTGGCAAGTTTAGGCTCAACCATAGCCCCTGTTCATGCCCTGGGAGCCAGGGATCCCCAACCTAACCCTAACCTGAGGCCAAGGTGCTTGGGGACCGTAGGCAAGTCACCCTAGTGGCTCACTGAGGACATTTCTACACTGACCTTTTGTCATGAGATTGCCCCTGGGTGGTCCCTGTGTGTTCAAATGATGCACAGGGACTCCCAGGAGAAGGGGGGGCAGGCACGGGTTTTCCCAGGGATAAGGAATCCCTGGGAAAACCCGATTCTTCCCTCAGTCCCGGGAACATCCCTAGACTGAGAGAGGTCTGGGTGCCTGTCCCACCTGGTGACCACTTACTTGCAAGTAAGTGGGCACCAGAAATGACATGGAGCTGCACCATGCAACTCTTTGCCCATTAGGGAGGGGTGGCAGCAATTTTGCCACCCCTGGGATGGCAGGGAAGGGGTTAGGGGGGCTGATGTCAGAGTTTTGTTTTGTTTTTTAAATCCTTACCTTTTATGCTGGAGCGCAGGTGCACTCCCTCCTCTGGCTCTGGAAAAAAGTGGTGGGCACGGTGTCCCTGGGATGTTGCGCACTGCGTGTGCATGCTGCAAGAAGCTCTTGCAATTGGAATGCCGGGAGGTGTAGAAAGGGCCTTAGTTTATCTGGCCCAGCTAGGCTCTACTGAGGCATTGCATCCTTCAGAGAGAGGAGAGCCTCTCCAACCCTTTACCAAAACTGAGGCTGAATCCTAGCCCTCAGATGGCATTGAAACATCACCCC
Organism: Anniella stebbinsi; assembly: GCA_029215795.1. Classification (NCBI taxonomy): domain Eukaryota; kingdom Metazoa; phylum Chordata; class Lepidosauria; order Squamata; family Anniellidae; genus Anniella; species Anniella stebbinsi. The sequence goes on along the minus strand of JARDYH010000001.1, from coordinate 243,759,453 downwards.
AAGCCCCTGAGGATGGTAGGCAAGCACTCCGGATGGCCCATTCAGTCTGTCTTGCCGGCAAGGCTCTACTGAAGCCCTGGTTCCTGCCTAGGCAGACAGGTCTCTCTGTCCCTAACCCCAACCTGAGACTTAACCTTAAACCACACATGCGAAAGAAAAGTCCTGTCAGCGACTCCAAGAATGTCGGGAAGCCATCCTGGTGGCCTAGTCAGTCTGTCTGACCTAGATAGGCTCTACCAAGGCCTTGGTTCCTTCCAGGGGAGCCAAGGTCACTCATCCCAAACCTGAAACTTAACCATAACCATCATGTGCCACTGAAACATCCCCCCAAGACCACAAGGATGGTAGGCAAACAGCCCTGATGACCCACTCAATCTGTCTGGCATGGATTGACTCTACCAAGGCCCCAGTTCCTCCCCAGAGAGCTGGGCCTCCCCAACTGTAACCCCAACAAGAAGTTTTACTCTAATGCTCACGTGCCACTGAAACATCCCCCCAGGTCTTCTAAGACAGTAGACAATCCCTGGTTGCACACTCAGACTTTCTGGAACAGTAGGCTCTACCTATACCCAGAGGAACTGAGATGCCCCAATCCTAACCTGAACCCAAACCCTAACCCATAAGCACTGCAATTTCCATCATTCCCAGCCAGTGTGGTCAATGGTAAGAAAGCTAGTATAATACAGTGTTTACTGCTTGGGATTTGGAGATGAGGAAATCTGGTTCAGGTCCCTTCTCAAACTACATCACTCACAGTGTGGCATTTGCCAAATTGATCACTCAGCTTTGACTCCCTAACAAGATAATTGTTAAAAGAATAACACTTCACTAGGAGCTTCTTGGATAAGGAAGAGTAGAATTAAAATATAATAAATTGATGGGGTGGGAAGTGTGACCATTTTGGTTCTCCAGGACCTCTCAGTGGCTGTTGATACTATCTTTCTAGATCAGCTTTGGATCACTAGATGTTGGACCACAACTCCCATCAGTGGTCATTGGCCATGCTGGCTCAGGATTGTGGGAATTGCAGTCCAACAACATCTGTGGACCCAAGGGCAAAAGCTGTTCCAGATAGACTCTGTGGTTTGGGCTGTGAATTAGGGCCATGGTGTTACTATAATTTTGCTTCTGACTGGCAGGTAGTTTTGGTGGACAGTGTTGGGGGATGACTACTTAACCCTGTGGCACTTCTACTATTGGGTTCCACAAGGTTCTGTTTGGTGAATGACGTCTTCTGAGAATTTGAAATAGTCTCGTCAGTTTGACAATGACACCCAATCCTATTTTTGTTGACTTCTGAGTCAGGTGAGGTGGAATTCCTGAACCAGTACAAAAACAACAACAACACCCTAGTAATATTGGTAAGAGCTAACACATTGAAGCTCAACCCTGGCAACAAGATGGATTGCTCCTGTGTTTGGATGGGGGTTGCACTCCCCTGAAGGATCAGGTTCATGGTTTGGGGATGCTCCTGGTTCCAGCTTTGTCTCAAGTAACCTCACAGGCACAAAGTACTTTTTACCAGTTTAGTTTCATGCACCAACTATAACCTTTCCCAGTTAAGGAATAGTCTTGCTAAAGTAATCCAGAATCTCATAACTTCATGTTCAGACTACTGTAATGCATTATATCCCTGGACCACTGAAGATGATCCAGGAATGTCAGGTAATAAAAAATAGGGATATGCTTTGGGTTTGGGTGAATCCAAAGCCCAGAACTAAATTGGGCTTCTTTAGGCAGTTTTTGGGAGATGTCTGAATTGAACTGGTGCTCCTCCAAAATGGATCAGATCTGCATATGAACACTCCTGAAGATTCGCTAGCAATTTGGATTCAGAAGGACATGGAAACACAGAAATTGATACATTCCTGCCCAAGCTCTCCATGTCAGGAAAACATCAGGGTGTGGGAGAGGGAGAGGAGGGAAATAGTTTGGTGACTGGCAGCTCTAGCTCCTAATCACAATGAATGGTTTTGCCATGGTTCTCCAATCCCAGTGTTTCGGAGGAGGGATGTTGAAGTAATACATCGCAGGACTGAACTAGTGTTCAGTGATCTTTGCTATCTTCTTTCCAAAGAGCAGGACTATTAAAAGAGTTTTGGTGGAGTCTGTAGGACCTGGGATGGTATAACATTGGGTGCTTGCTTGGAAAATGTTGGATGTTCAGGTCCTTCTGCCCCTACCACTGTATGCTTTATATGTAGTATCCACTCCTGTCCCATTGCACTTGCTGTGAGTTTGGTGCCAACTGATCAGAAAACAAAGAAGTCTTAAACTGTTCTTCCATTCATAATAACTCCCTAGTCTCTGCACCTATCCTTCTAATAATTTGAAGGTTTCTTGCCTAGGGACACCTTTACATCATTTGCCATTTCCATAGAAATTACTGAAAATAGTGGAGGGGGCTAAGGGGGAGAACTTTTGACATAGTGAAGAATTCAGGCATATGACCCAACCCCAATCCCATTCTGAAGTGGGAGAGTCTCAGGTGAGCAGTATTGATTCTGCTAATCATGTATTTGGCCCTTATAGGCACATTTCCCAGACCTAGGGATGACTGATGTTGATGCCAGATGGCCATTGTGATCTCTTGGCTTAAGGCAGAGTGGAGCATATCAGGCTGGTGGGCCAAATCCAGCCCTTCTGCGGTTCCAATAAATTCCTCAGGGAGTTCCCAAAAGGCTATGCCCCTGGCCCCACCCCATCCTCCAACCACCAATCGTCTGGTGGTTTCCAATTCTTTTCCCAATTCTAAAAGGCTGAAGTGCCACTCCAAAGGCTTAGTTACTGGTAGTATGAGCTTTAAGCTAAAATATGGTGGTACATTTTTGCCCCCATCCTTTTTGCCTTTGGCCACGCCCAACACTGGAAAGTGGCCTCCGAGTCTTCTAAAAATAGAATTCTGTCCTTGGGATGAAGGAGGTCTTGCACCCCAGGCTTAAGATAGATTTGCTCATTTAACATGAGTGCCCACTCAGCTAAGGCTGGGGCAGTTCAGATGAGCACAAAGGGTAATGAATAAACCAGTCCCACTTCACAACAATCACAGAGTTAATTTACATGAAACTTAAGCCAAGCACTTGACCTTTTTTATGTTCACATCTATACCGTACTATCAGCTGAATATAAGAGAGATGGCTTTCAGGTATATATGTTGTCTCTGAACAACTCGGAATCTAACAAGAAACTCCTTGGGAAGTCTCCAAGAGCCATCCCAAGGTGTTGAGAGCCTTTATCTTCCATCACTGCCTCACAGAGATAAGGACATTCAGCACCTCAGAGGAGAATACAAAGTACACCTCTCCACCAACCATCTACAGCACAATCCACTTAATCAGTACCCAGATGGATGACCTGCTCTTTAAATGGGCTGATAGCCAGGGGATAGATTTAATGCATCCCATTTCCATGGATAAAGAATGGATAATTGCTCACTTAATTGTGAAATATGGGTTTGGCTGGCAAGCCTGATGGCTGTGGACTGATATTCACAATACCTTACAGGTGTGATTCAGTATCTATTTACATGCCTTTTTGCCACCTGTCTTTTTCTTCTTCCCTTTGGTTTCTTCTTCTTTTCTCCTCCACCTCAATGCAGCCATGGATTGAAAAACAACAACAACAACCACGGCACATTGTTCAAGCAATTCATGAAATAAAAGTAATTGTTTCACAACACAATATATTCCTTGGAGCCTAATCAGAATGAAGAATGTGTTGGCACATTTCACTTCCCGGCAGGATCTGCACCAATTAAGAGGATTGCAAATAAATCCTTTTAGTATAGAACAGTGGGAGGTAGAAATACGTATAAAATATGGATTTGCCCCACCCCAAATATCCCTTAAATAATATTTAATATCAGACTGGAAGACTTTGTCTTTTTTGTTTAATGGGTATTCCCCCCCCCTAAATGTTTGCTCAGCAAAATCTTCTTCTTCTTCTTCTTCTTCTTCTTCTTCTTCTTCTTCTTCTTCTTCCTCTTCCTCTTCCTCTTCCTCTTCCTCTCCTCCTCCTCCTCCTCCTCCTCCTCCTCCTCCTCCTCCTCCTCCTTCTTTCAAGGGAATGATCCACCACTCTTCTGTGTTAAGAACATAAGACTACAGCCAAATCTACACCTTCTGTCAAATTGTTATGAATGTGGAATAAAAAGCAGGATATAACATCAGGGCCCAGTCTTGACGGCAGCGCCTTGGTGCCGGGATGCCTTGGGTCCTTGTGCTCCTTCCCAGCATCTGCACGGGAAGAAGCGCGAGTGTGGAGTTGCCGCCGCTGCTGCACCAAGCACTGGGGAGGAAAGAGGAATGGGGCAGCCAGAGGGGGAGGAAGGGAGGGATGCGAACCGGCTCACATCCCTCTGGCTGCCTCATGCCTCTCCCCTCCCCAGTGCTTGGCACGGTGGCAGCAACTCCACACTCAGGAGAAATGGGGCAGGCAGAGGGAGGTTAGAGGGAGGTGAGCTGGTTTGGGCGCCATGCATTCCTCTTTTCCTCCCCCTCTGGCTGCCCTGTTCCTTCCCTTGTTTGTATAAAATATGGGGAGGAAGGAACGGGGCGGCTGGAGGGGAAGGAAGACAGGGACGCTCAAACCAGCCTTCCTCCAGCCATTGGCGACCAATCAGCTGTCGCCATTGACTGTACAGGCTCCGCAGGAAAAAAAAACGTTGGGGTAAGTGCCTGACTTTTTTACTGCGGAGTTTAGGGGTTTGGGCCCTGGATAGCTTCGGAGTGGCAGCTGCATCATGTGCATCACCTGCCATCACTTCGAAGCCACCGTGGGGAAAAGCTCTCGTCTAGCAGTACCCTATGAAAGTGGTATATGGAGAGCTCCATCATACCAGTGATTTGTCGCACACTCATTATGTCTGGTATGTGGTTTTGCAGCACAGTACTCACATGACATTGTATGTGTCCTGCACTTATTTTGCTCCTTCCCCTCCATTTTTCGTTTTATTTTGAAATGGGCAAAGTCTGTTTTTTTCCCTTCTATGCAAAATGAATGCACTCCTCCCTCCCATGTATTGCTGTCCTTGTGCTCTATCAGACCATCCCGTTCTTTGTTGGGGGCGGGTATGTCTAAGGATGGTCGCGGCCTCGCTAACAAAAGAGGAGGGCGGTGGTTCTCTACTCAACTGTGATGGGGGAGGGAGAGAGGTCCCATTTCTATGGTCTTAATCCTGCGTAGGAGTGACCAGAGGTACATTTTCACTTCAAAAGAAATGCAGAAAATACACGGGGTCAGGGGTGGTGGTGGTTTACAGTGCAACAATACTTTTTTGAAATGAAGGTTGACTTTCCCTAATCCCTAATCCCTCATCCCTTAATCCCTTAAATACACCATTGCACTACTGCATCATTACACTATTTCAGCCTACCAGAATTGCATTCCATTGCATTTGGGCTGAAATAATAATAAAAACATGGGAAAATAAGAATTAGGATGGGAAAGGAACCCATATGCAAGGGGTTGACTTTCCCTAATCCCCCAATCCCTTAAATGCACAAATGCAAACAGATGGAATATTGCACTGGTGGACTATCAGTGAATTCCTTAAGGGGGGAAATTAAACAAAATCCTAAAAAATCAACAGATGAACTGATCTGATTCAAACTTGGCAGGGCTAAAGCCCTCCTTAAGACCGATCACCGTGCTATGTTTTATCCCTTTATCTTTAAAAATTACGCAGATATAAGCATTTTTGTAAATTCTAGTAGGAGCTCCAATGTGCATGGGGGGGGGGGGGGAAGGCTGCCACGTCCATCACTGTGTCCGTCAATGACAAGAACTAATGAACTGGAGGGGGGAAGATTTCAGGGTGGGGCAAGCACAATAGCAGCAGGAAAGCAAAAGGAGAGTTCACTGGTATAGCTACGATCGTGAAAGGGAGGAGCGCTTGCAGTACTTCTGAAACTGAGGTAAAAAACGCGGAGCAAACCAGGGGAAAAATAGGTGTGATAGAGCCTGGAATGTGGATTGTGCCCCAACGGTTATCAGTGCACTTCAATACCGCTACAAAGCAGTCGTACAAATCTAGCCTATAAGAAGAGCAATGCTAGATCAGACTAAAAGTCTCTCTAGTCCAGCATTCTCTTCCAACAGTGGCCAACCAGTTGGCTATAGGAAGAATATAAATATAACATGAGTGCAATAGCACCCTCCAATTTATGTTCACCAATACATGGTATTCGGAGGCATACTATCTCCAATACTGGAGCTAATAAATAGCCATCATGACTAGTAGCCTTGATTGCCTTATCTGCCATGAAATTGTCTGATTCCCTTTTAAAGACATCTAATTTGTTAGCCATCTCCACATTTTGTGGTAGTGAATTTCATAGTTTAATTACGCACTGTGTGAAGAAGTACTTCTTTTTATCAGTCCTGATGAATCTCCCACCATTCAGCTTCATGGGATAACCCCACTAGTTTCACCTATCCACTTTCTTCACACTGCACATAATTTTAGCCAGTTCTATCATTTCCCTTCTTACATTTTTTTAAAAGCTAAAAAATCCCAGACATTATAACTTTTCCTCATAGGAGAGTTGCTCCAACCCCTTAATCATTTTGGTTACCTTTTCTGCACTTTTTCACATTTGACAATGTCTTTCCACCCCAGTTCCACAACATATTTTTTGAGACATAGCAACCAAAAGTGTACACAGTATTGCAAATGTACACACACCATAGGGTTTTTTTTTGTTTTTTTGTAGGCATTATGATGCTGCAGTTATTTTTGATGCCTTTCTTAATGATCTCCAACATGGAATTTATCTCTTTCACAGCAGCTGCACACTGGGTCAACATTTCCAATGAGTTATCCACTCACCACAACCCCATGATCTCTTTCTCGGTCATTCGCCACCAGTTCAGATCCAATCAGCATATACGCGAAGTTATGATTGTCTGCCCAAACACATTACATTACAGTTTCATACATTGAACTGCATTTGCCATTGTAATGTCCATTCAACCAGTTTGCAAACTGACGACAAGTTTTGCCGAAGAAGAATCAACATAGCTTCTGCAAAATTATGTCCTGTCTCACTAACTTTTTAGGATTCCAGGAAATTATCTTCAAAACTTTAGTTAGGGGAATTGATATTCAGGGATTGGTATGAGGTACACTTCAGGGCTGGCAATGTGTGCTCTGTTCCTCCCTAGTGTCTAGACTCCTGCTAATGTACTGGAGTAGACTAGATATTAATGAAGTTGCCACTAACGTTTGGTAATTTGTAGCTCAGGAAATAGCATGATGGCAGGATGATCCAGAAACCATGAAAGTCCCCACAGCTGGAATGAGAGATGTTGGAAAAATCTGCAATGGAATCAAATGAGTTCAGAGTTCTATGAACCTGACCCATGAACTCCACAGTGGACATGCAGGACGGGTTTTGTTTTGTTTTACTTTCTGAAATTTTACACAAACTTAATCATAGAAAAATACATGAAATAAAAAACCACCAACCAAAAATGTGCATTCCCCCCCCCCCCGATATGCTAAACCACAAAAATGCACATTTTGGGATTTGCTTGTTTTGCACAAATGCAAATTTGCGCAAATTTGGGAAATGGGGAAAAAAACCAATCTCGTTAATGAGCAAACAATGGAACAAAAAACGCTCGACAATCCATGAAATGCAGATGGAATGGATTTTACAAAATCCATATTTCCCTAACTGGAACACTGCCCTAACTCAACAGGACTTCTGAGTCTTGTTAATCACAAATATGGAAACAGGGCACTTTTACAGGTCTCCTAAAGGGAAACAACAACAGCAACAACTTTCCCTAGTCAGCCTCATTGCAATAAAGTCAGAGAAAGTGGGAGAGGAGATGCAGTAGAATGGGATAAAGCAGAGAATATCAAAGGCCTCACCAAAGGATGTGCATGAAGATCCATCTTTGGATCAGCTAAAAAGTCTTGCTTGTTTTGTAGGAAAGGCTACAGGGCAGCTTAAGTAAGGTGGAACGGCTTACATTTCTGAGGAGCACTTTTTTGCTTACCCTTATTAGGAGGATTAAAATCTTGGTTTATATTTATAAATTTAATGAAGAAAAAGAAATTTAATAGCTTTATTTTTGTCATGTTTGGGGTTAGGATGCACTGAATATTCCTTATGGTTCATACTCAAATATAAGGAAATAATCAACTGTATTTGTTGTAGATGATGATGATGTATAGCATTGAATTATTATTATTATTATTATTATTATTATTATTTGGCAAGTGAATCACTGTCTCTAGCATGCAGCAAGCATGTCTTGCCCTCCCCCCACATTTTTTAAAAGGCCTTGCAAAAGCAAATGAAATATTCTTCTGATGACCTCTCCTTTCCGTTGACAAACGGTAGCGTTCATTAATCTGCTGCATGCGATAAAGTCAGCCATTCAACTGCCTCCCTGTAAACCTGACTCCTTTAATTGACAAAGCCCCTGCCATCGAAGTATTTGGTTTGCTTTTTTATTATCATGCTTAAAGCCTAAATAAAATTCAATCTTCTGGAGCAATATTGAGATATTACATCCAGATGAAGGGTGGGTGTCATAGAAGAACAAGCTGCTAGCAATATTCTCTAGGCATTTTGCCATCAACCTTGGTTAAAGTTGTAAAGCTTAGTTTCTTTTTCTTTTTTTAAAAAAACCCATGCACATACATATGCAGCTAAGACCATATTTTAGGGCCTTTCTAACATTAAAAAGGATCAGGGGGCACTTTATCAAGTTTTGTTTCTTCATCCATCAAGCACAGTTATTGGCACATTAGAGAGAATGTTTACTGCAGTCTTCATTTCCTTATACAGCGTTTGTTTTGTCTTCAGTCAACGCAGTGCCTTATATAATGCATGTCAGCCACTGGGGATGGAGAAGGGAAAATATTCCAGCCAGCACTCAGATCTGGTTCCAAAATCCCAAAGAAGTGTGTTGTTGAAGGTGGAAATTTCATATTTCTTGACTGTTAATTTCATCAAGATGACGACGTACTATCTGTTTTGCTTTTAAAAAATGTGTCAGTAATGCTGGGAAGAATGTTGTATTGTGTAACAGCAGAATGTTTTCCCCCAACTGTGCTTAATTATTGAAATAAGAAACACGGATGTCTATATTCAGAACAAGCACCAACTTTTGCACCCAGCTGACAGCAAGTTCACACAGCTCTTCAATGGAGGCAACTGGAAAAGCATTTATCTTCTCTGAAAGTAGTTTGGTAAGAGAGCTCTAAAATACCTTGACATGATGGCACACAGGGCTTTGTTTCTGGATTGAAAATGACTAGTTGGCCCTGCAACTTTTCCCCAGAGGTAAAGTGAAATTGGACATTTGGTGACATCCTGAACCAATCAAAGAAAACACGAACACTGGAAATGGGAATATGCAATGCCAGGAAAGTAATAGAAGATCCAATAAAGAGGGGTTTGAATGTCTTCATTTTGGGTAAAAAAAAACACTGAAGCTTTTATAAATGTTGTGGAGTGAAGATTTATGGGACTGGAGTACAAAGCACTCAGAGTGATTCAATCCACATTGACTATTTTCTAGTTGCTTATTATTTCACAATATAAACTAACATGAATCTGGATTCATTTTATGCAGTTTCCATAGGTTGACTTGTTTGAACTCCTGAATGACTATAGACCAGTTGTTGGAGTACATATCCCATTGTCACTGAACATTGGCCATGCTGGAGTTAAACAACATCTGAATGGCCACAGATTCCCCATCTCTGCCATAGACAGATGGGTAATTGTGCTTTTATGTGCTAGTGATCGTGAACAACTATAATGTTGCTTTATGAGCGTATACCAAGTGGTGCAAAAGTAGGTATACAGAATAGTTTATTTGCATTTTATTACATTAGGTATACAGTATAGTTTATTTGCATTTTATTACCTTGTTTATTACATTTACATTTGTTTAACACTGTTTAATCTCGTAAGTGCTCGAAATGCATTCCATCAATGTTGCAACATTCCTTGAACCTGTTCAGAACACTGACTCACAGTACGACACAAATTCCGGTCTGCATCAATGTCCGTAAATGCTTCCGAGATTAACTCTTTTAATTCGTTCACTGTCTGGGGATTCCTCTCAAAAACCTTATTCTCTACTATGCGCCCCAAAAAGAAGTCCATTGGTGTTAAGTAGGGTGAACGTGGCGGCCATTCAATGCTGCCACGTCATCCAATCCAATGCTGTGGGAAGGTGTTGTCAAGATAGTCCCTTACTGCAGAAGCATAATGAGGAGGTGCCCCATCTTGTTGGAAGAGCAGTTTGGCAAAGTTAACCCTGGTTCTGAGTTATGGCACTATCACATCACGTAACATGTTTAGGTAATTGTTACTATCCACAGTTGTATGGAAGAAAACAGGTCCTACAACACCTTCGCTGGACAGTGCACCCCACACTGTGACGCCTGGCTGGTTCAGTTGAGATGTGATAGTCAAATGAGGATTTTCATCTGGCCAATACACACAGTTATGCCTGTTCACATGGCCTGACAACTTGAAAGAAGCCTCATCTGACCAGATGATCTTATCAAGAAGGTCTGGTTCGTTAGAGATTTGGTTATGCATCATCTCACAGAATTGCAATCGACGGTCCAGGTCGTCCTCCAGAAGACCATGTAACAGTCTTGGACGATATGGCTTCAATTTCAATTTACGCATTAAGCGTTGCAAGGACGTTCTAGGTATGGATAGCTGCTTAGACGCACGTCGTGTGGACTTTTTCGGACTGTTCACAAATGTCAGAGCGACTCTCATCTCATTTTCCTCTGTCATAGACGTCCTAGGATATCCAGATTTCAGTGCCTTAGCCACTGCACCTGTTGCTTCAAATTTATCTCTAAGATGATAAATTGTCAGACGTGTTGGTGGAGGAGTATCAGATGCTTCTTGCCATGCTGTGCGCACCCGCTCGGCATTTTCAGTCTTCCAGTTATGCTTTAGAATCCACTTTCTTTGTTCTTGACTCAAGTTCACTGCCATCATTCACAATATCAGTAAAAAAAACAAAACTAAAAAACTAAACAACTGTACCTACTTTTGGGCCTCACTCCCCTCACTCTCCACACCTGTCACCACCTGTCACTCTTCCCAACTGTCATTCTGACTCCACCCACACATCTTCTACTCACACATTCTCTTCCCCTCCCATCAACATTCTAAACAACTGTATACCTACTTTTGGGCCACCCAGTATAAATACACCAGAGTTATAACACATCAAATAGGGTGTAAAAATAAATTTATTCCTCCTGATGATTGTACACTTTAGTCGTACTGTCATGTATGCATCTCTTGAAGAAGAGAGGATGACACTCTTAATTTGCAGAAGATCCAACCTGCTGAGGAGGCAACTGTGTCTCTCATTTGAACAGCCTTATTGTATCTCTGATTTGCCCTTCCTTGTACATCTGTCCACAAACAACACTGTACCATCTACCTGCCTTAATTAATCTTGCAGTAGTTAATTCCTCTATTACATGCAGGTGACTGCTACCTCGTAAGTGACATATAGTGGCTTCTTTCAATTGAAAAGAACTGAAAGAGGACAGGGCTGGTGTACCCTTGCTAGTTAACAGAAGAGGGATTTCCAGCAAAAATGTCATTTCTTGCCCCTGAGTTCCAGGATTGTCTGTGAAAATCCCCTCTTCCACTCAGTGATTAAAAGTACAGGAGCCCTTTCACCCTTAGGATCTTGTCACCTTGGGCCTTTCCTGAAGCAAATTCAAGGCTGTGAAATTAAATCCTAATTAAGTGTGTAGAATATATTGGATTTTAGAAAATAAACATAATGATCATTTGTCTCAGCAAGCTTTTCGAGATCTTTAGGTTGGTAGAGTGGTATTTTCCTACTAGTGGTACTGTTGAGATTTTTATGTTGAATAACACAAAGTCCATAATTATGAGGGATGGGGAAGGTGGGACGGAATATTTTGGAGGATGCTTGAGAGGCCCCACTTACACTGGCTGCCTGAATGTTTCTGAACCCAATTCAGGGCACTGGTATTGATCTATAAAGCATTACATGGCTTGGGACCACAATACCTGATGGAATGTCTCCCGAAACATGAACCAACCCATACATTTCGCTCATCATCTAATGCCCTCCTCAGTTGCTGCCTCCCTTGGTTTTAAACAGGTCTTAGATTTTGTTATTTTTGATTGTTTAAAATTGATTTAGATATATGTGTATGTCTCTCTGTGTGCTGTTGTTTATATGTTTGTATGTGAACGAGTTTTATAATGTATTTTTAGGGAGTTTAATCTTTGTAACCTGCTCAGAGAGCTTTGGATATTTGGTAGTATAGAATGTAATAAATGAAATAAAATGAGAGGACCACAGTACGTTTTTATTAGGGATGTGCAGAGACCCCTCGGATTGGATCGGGACCCGGATCGGGACCTCCGAGATTGTCCTGGATCGTTCAGGACAAAATTGGAGGTCCCTCAGATCGGATCAGACCCAATCCCGCTCCAAAAATCGGAAGTCTGATTTTCAGATCGGCCATAGGCTTGCATTGGGGGAAAGAAAGCTTTCCCCCAATGCAAGCCTATGGCTGGGGTGAGTGGGGGCCTAACTCCCCCCTCCCTGTCCCTCCTGCCTCCCCCCTTGGGCTTTTACCTGCCGGGGCGGTGACTTCCCTCCGGTGCATCGATCTACTGAGGAACAGGCTTTGTGGCCTGTCCCTCAGTAGCGCGCCAGGTGATGATGCCCCCTCCCGCCTCCCGCCTCCCCCCTCGTGCTTCTTACCTGCCGGGGCTGTCCGCGGATGGCCACGGACGGCCGCGGATGGCAGCGGACAGCCCCAGCAGGTAAGGGGCACGAGGAGGAGGAGGAGGTCCAATCCTCTGATTTTATCCAAACTGGATCGGGTCCTTCCGGACCAGTTCAGATGAGATCAGACGATCCAGAAGCCGGGATCGATCGGCTTTGGATCATGGATCTGAGCCGATCCAATGCACACCCCTAGTTTGTATTAACTTTGTTCTGGGGATCGGCAAAAAGTTTCATTTCACTCAGCTTTTCAGCATTTCTCGAGTGTTAAATTTATTCTGCCCAATGTTTCACACATTTTTTGGAAACATATGTATATTATCTGCATTTTAATGTATGCATTTGTTGTATGCTTATTATTATTATTATTATTATTTGCAAACTGCATTGGAAACTTTAGAAATGTACACATTTCAGTGGTAAACTGTATTCCGCTTCGTGTTTAGGTTTGGGAAGTATGGATTTCATGAGTCCGCATTAAAATGAGAACCAAACAAATTTCTCAGCCATCCCTACAAAGCAACAGGGTGGCTCAGGACAACCAGTGTTAGGAGCACATTTTCTCCTACTACAATAGCTTCTCCATATGCAGGATGTCACTTTTTCTCAAAACAGAGTATAGTATCTGTTCATATACAAGGGAAATACAAGTGCTATTAGGGATATTAGAGCTATTATGGAACAGGCCATAAATCAGTGTGATAGAGCACATTCTTGGCCAGCAGAAGGTCCCAGCTTCTCCAGGTTGGGTGTGGAAAGAATCCTCTTGAACACCTGGAGAGCCATTGCCTATACTGGGCTAGATGGACCAGTGGTCTGACTCAGTATAAGGTAGCTTCCTATGACATTACTCTGTGTGTGTGTGTGTGTGTGTGCTATCGAATTCCTATGGATATGCTGGTGAGTATATCACCAATAGTCCAGTGATAGAGCACATGATTTGTATGCAGCATGTCCCAAATTCAACCCCTGTCAGAGCCAGATAAAAATGGGCCAGTGATGGGCAAAACTTTTACACCTGAGATTCTGGAGAACCTCTGCTGGTCAGAATAGGCTATACTGATGGACAGTTAGTCTAACCTGACATAAGGCAGCCTCACTCATTCCTATGTAATCCTTCCTTCAAATAAGAATGATTGAGAAAATCTATATTCTTCTTCTTGCTTTTCATCTGTCTATGATCTGCAAAATGTTTTACAAGCTCAGCTGTTTCTGGCCTCCTTCTCTTTCCACTTACAAAGTTGTATTGTTTTGCTTGCTTGCTTGTTTGTTTCCTACCACATTGTTTTCATTTTGCTAAGGAGAAGATGTCTTCATCTTGTCTCTTTGCTCTTTATTTTAGATGCCACTGAACCTGATGATATTTGTCATATTTGTCTATAAGTGCTGTGAAAGAGCACCCTTGCTTTCCAGGGAATGACTTCTATCTCATTATTTTCCCCCATCCTTGTACATTGTAGGGATGAAAATATATTTCTATAAGGAACTTGCCTCCCCATCTTTTGCAAGAACAATTCATATACCAGCAGGTTACCATTCCACAAATGGAGAGAAACTGCAAAGAGATTATGTAAACACATTGTGCCACAAAAAAAGATTGATGAGATTATGATTTTAATATCCTAAAGTAGCAGGTGCCAATATTGATCCATAGCAGGTAGATGTTTGCATAATTCATTTGAAGTCACTGATTTAAATTCTGTTGACTACATTTTAATTCAACTGACTATGCAGTAATAATTCCACAATAATTGAGAAAAAGAGAAATAGATACAGGTTTCTCTTTGTCTTTACTCCCTAAGGTAAGGAACCAAAATCATACTGCTATGTATTGTTTTACACACTTTTGGAAGAATTTAATGGGGTGCTTATGCCACTGGCAATTCCTTTCCACCCCACTGCTTCTCTTCCGCAAATCGTGGGTCCTGCCAATTCCATTGTGCAAGCAAGTTCCACCACTTACACAAGGGAGATTTAGCATTTCTTAGGGAAACCCTGGATTGAGGGGTTGTGCTAGTTTTTGGAAGGAGGTTGGTTGGCAGAGCACCCTTATGTGAGCTCGGCTGACCTGTCTCCTTCCAGAAATGAGCATTTCCACTTGTTTGAGATTGCTCTGGAAGTGCTATTGCTATTGTACAAATGGTAAGGGCCATGGAATTGGTGGGGTGTAACATCATCGGCGGGTGCATAAGGGCCCCGTTGGATTCTGGCCTTTGAAAGCTAATAACCTCAGAGTCAGAGCCAGGTGATATCTGATTTTAAAAAGATGCAAAATTCATATTTTGTTTTTAATGTATCCAAATTATTATTTCCTGAGTAGGGATGAATGAATCTGTCAACTTCATTTTCACTCAGTTTTTTTCAGTTTGGTTCATCCCAAACATTGAGAATTTTTCCAATATTAAATTTGGTTTTTAAAAAAAAAAACACATTTGCCTAAAAATTCATATGCACTTTTGTACACATTTCTCCCAATACATGCATTTTCATATGCAATTTTGTCTCACTCACACACACATACACACACACACTAATATTGCAAGTACATTTCCTAATATAGTTCATTTTTTTAAATGTTATTTTCAGCAATATATGAACCTTTCACTATCATACACATTTTTGTATACATTTTTGACTGGAGTACTCCATTGCAACATTTGGAGAAGTGTAGCTTGGGAAGGATAACTGAGTTTTGGTTTGTGTATTGATTTGGAAGTGCAAAATTTGATAAGTTTGCATTAAAATATGAATCAAATATTCATTCCTATTTCTGAGTTCACTGAGAATTTTGTTTGTCAATTTATTAACTGGCATTCATTTAGCAGAAATTTGCAGAAATTTTATTTAGTATTTTTTTAAAGTGCATAAAATACACCATAATCTACTCGGACATGAAGTACATGTTTGAGTAGATTATGGTTGATGGACCTAAGTCATATGTGCCACATTTAATTATCAGAACAAATAAGTAAATCTGAAATGCTCAGATCCAATGAAACAAATTGCAACTTGTTTTGCACAGACAGTACTAATATATGTATGTAAGGAATGGGATAAATATATATGTAAGAAACTTGGCTAGCCCTTTAACTTGAAAGCATAGTATGCTTCTGATTTCTGAAACGTTGAAAGCATGGTATGCTTCTCATTTCTGAACCGTTGGATATTCTTCAGATGAGCCTGATCCAACTGGGAAAGAAAAGAGATTGTGGCTAGCTCTCATGAATGTTTCAGATGCTTTTGTAAATCAAAATCCCAGATCCCAAGGCTTCCCATGTCTAGGAACCAAATCAGAAACCAGTGTACAAAAGAAACTTCACTGGATACTTCTGCATTTAACAATCCCCTATTGTCTCTACCAAGATTAACTTTATTTCTGAATGGATTAAACTCTCTCTCTCTGGGGGAATCCACACAGTCCTTTGGAACATTTTAAAAAGTATTTTAAAACATTCCAAATAGGTGCGTTCTAAAACGTCTTAGGCCACATTACTGAGTACTCACGTTACAGGAGAACAGTCTTCCATCTTTAAAGCCGTGTGTACTGTCACAGGCTGTTCTGCCCTGTCTCTTTCTCTTTCGTTTTTCAATGAATTTAGGGCAAGGCATTGTGGGGGTTGTAGTTCAGTTACACACTTCCTTCTTAGTTCCTCTGTCATTCCCTAGCGAGTATAGGGCTAAGAATTGTGGGTGTTGTAGTTCACTGGTCCACTTCCTTTTTCTTCCCCACCAATCAACTGCTAAGCATTTGGGCACCAGTAAAGGAAGCACTGCCCTCATGAAGTGCAAACGGTAAGGAAGGACACATTATTTTACTTAAAACGATTTATTAAAAGTGAAACCGTTGTATATAACTGAAGTGAGTTTTAAAAAACCTCAGATATACAACGTTATAGGGAGTATGTCATGTGGCCCAAAGAGTTTTCATAACCCTTATAAAACGTCAAAAAACTCGTGTGTAGATAGGCTCTCTCTCTCTCTCTCTCTCTCTCTCTCTCATACACACACACACACACACAAAACGACTGCATAGCATCTTGACATACTGGCTGCGGACAAATAAGAACAAGGGACACAAAAATTAGACATCCAATGTATCAAGTGTAATCAATCTGCTGGGGCCAATTGGCCCACTCCTTCCTCTTCTAACCTCAGCCCCACACTAGGCCAAATAGTAAAAGCAGATGTCCTGTATATAGGGCTTTGGGGGGCGAGTGGGAAGGGACTCAAATCCCCATACCATACAGTTGTAGCGACGTTTGGGGAACTAGTTCTGGGAAACATCCAAACGGCACGGCACAAAGTCCTCCAAGAATAACCCAGAATGAAGGATTTCACTCAGAGTGAGAAAAGCGAAGCTGTTATAATGTGGAAGACATTTAAACTAGGGATGTGCACTGACCCCCCGGATCGGATCGGATAGCGGATCGGAATCGGACCTGGGGGGTCGGATCGGATCGGATCGGATCGTGTGTCGGATCGGATCGGATCCGATTCCGATCCGCGGATCGGATTTTCCGATCCGGATCGGACGCCATTTTGAATGCTTTTTCCTATAGCAAATTATTGTTTTACAAAAACGCCTATAACTTTTTCATTTTTAACGACAGAAGGATGAAACTTGGGCACATTGTACACTGGTTAGGGATAGGTATCTGTGAGAAATTTCAGAAAGATTGGTGCATGCAGTTTGTGGCAATTAATTTTTTAATAAATAACATGGAATGCCTATAACTCGGTCATTTTTAAAGTTACACACATGAAACTTTGCCACATTGTAGGTGGAACCTTGGGACCCACGTGTGTGAAATCCCAGAACCGTGGGTGCTTGCCTGGTGTGGCAATGAATTTTTGAAAAATGGGTAGTAGTGGGGTAAATGCAGTTATGCCTCCCATGTTTTTATTTTTAAAGATACAAACAGGACACTTCGGCACATTACAGGGAACACTTCCCTTGATATGTGTGTAAAATTTCAGACAGCTAGCTCCAGGCATGTGTTGGCAATGAATTGTTGAAAATTGGGTAGCAGTGGGGTAAAATACAGTTTTGCCTCCCATTTTTTTATTTTCAAAGATACAAACGGGAAACTTTGGCACATTGCAGGGAACACTTCACTTCAAATGTGTGTGAAATTTCCGGAAGCTAGGTGCAACATTTTAGTGGGAAACGAACGTTTATTCATGGCATTTCACATGGGATTTATGGGTTGGTTTTAAGAGCTACAAACCTCTAACTCGCTCACATGGCACAGGACCTATGCCCGCTCAAACGCTGGAAATTTAACAAACTTTGGTGCAATGCTTTAGTGGGAAAACAAAGGTTTATGCATGGCATTTCACATGGGATTTATGGGTTGGTTTTAAGAGCTACAAACCTCTAACTCGCTCACATGGCACAAGACCTATGCCCGCTCAAACGCTGGAAATTTAACAAACTTTGGTGCAATGCTTTAGTGGGAAAACAAAGGTTTATGCATGGCATTTCACATGGGATTTATGGGTTGGTTTTAAGAGCTACAAACCTCTAACTCGCTCACATGGCACAGGACCTATGCCCGCTCAAACGCTGGAAATTTAACAAACTTTGGTGCAATGCTTTAGTGGGAAAACAAAGGTTAAACTTTATTATTTTAAACCTTCAGGAAGGGGACATTGCCTGCCTGGTGTGGATTGGTAATGAGGGAAGAAAGTTTCACTTATTCATTTGTAAAATGTAAAGTGATTGTAAATTGCTTTAGGGACCCATACATTTACATGACAAGACAGGTGTTGGTTGCAGGAATGCTACCAAATGCACTAGTAGCTAATCCCAGGTAATAGCTATTCAGATCCTAGCTAATAGCTATTATTCAGATCCTAGCCTGGGAAGGGATCTTGCAGGATAAGTGATTGTTCTTTTCTTGTGTACTATGTAATTCTAAACCAGAAGGCTGCTTTGATGTAGAGCCAATCCACATGGTCTCTTGCAGCACCTAGTATTATTTATTTCTCCTTCCACAGCAGAATCTGGAAGGCGGGCAGGCAGGCTGGCATTTAATGGGCAAAGTCCAACAGCGGCATTGGGGACTGGGTGACATTCTCCTTGAGGGCGAATGCCAAGTCCCATGGCTTGTGCGAGGAGGGCGGCTTGCTCTCTTTGCAGGAAGGATCTGGAAGGCGGCAGGCGGCATCAGCAGCGGGCGGGCAGGCTGGCATTTAATGGGCAAAGTCCAACAGCGGCTTTGGGGACTGGGTGACATTCTCCTTGAGGGCGAATGCCAAGTCCCATGGCTTGTGCGAGGAGGGCGGCTTGCTCTCTTTGCAGGAAGGATCTGGAAGGCGGCAGGCGGCATCAGCAGCGGGCGGGCAGGCTGGCATTTAATGGGCAAAGTCCAACAGCGGCTTTGGGGACTGGGTGACATTCTCCTTGAGGGCGAATGCCAAGTCCCATGGCTTGTGCGAGGAGGGCGGCTTGCTCTCTTTGCAGGAAGGATCTGGGAGGCGGCAGGCGGCATCAGCAGCGGGCGGGCAGGCTGGCATTTAATGGGCAAAGTCCAACAGCGGCTTTGGGGACTGGGTGACATTCTCCTTGAGGGCGAATGCCAAGTCCCATGGCTTGTGCGAGGAGGGCGGCTTGCTCTCTTTGCAGGAAGGATCTGGAAGGCGGCAGGCGGCATCAGCAGCGGGCGGGCAGGCTGGCATTTAATGGGCAAAGTCCAACAGCGGCTTTGGGGACTGGGTGACATTCTCCTTGAGGGCGAATGCCAAGTCCCATGGCTTGTGCGAGGAGGGCGGCTTGCTCTCTTTGCAGGAAGGATCTGGGAGGCGGCAGGCGGCATCAGCAGCGGGCGGGCAGGCTGGCATTTAATGGGCAAAGTCCAACAGCGGCTTTGGGGACTGGGTGACATTCTCCTTGAGGGCGAATGCCAAGTCCCATGGCTTGTGCGAGGAGGGCGGCTTGCTCTCTTTGCAGGAAGGATCTGGAAGGCGGCAGGCGGCATCAGCAGCGGGCGGGCAGGCTGGCATTTAATGGGCAAAGTCTCTCCTTTCCCGGGCACTGTGGCAGTGAGAGTGCCATAGGCTGCAAAAGAAGAAGGGGGGGGAAAAAGAATGAATATTAGTTGACCACTTCAACACAACCAGCTCCCTTCCACCCAGGATTGCCCTTCCTGAGTGCCCACGCCAAAGCAGGCACACGGGGCTGCCTGCTCACTCGGAAGTTAGCAGGCAGACAGCCAACCTTCAGTTAGGTGGAAGGTGCCCCCCCCCATTCACAGAACACTTACCGTAGTCCTCCTGAGGGCGTTGTTGATAAGATGCCACTTCCAGGCGGGCAGTGACGGGCAGGTGGGCAGTCTGCATTACCGTCTCTCCTGGGCACTGTGGCAAAGAGTTCCATAGGCTGCAAAAGAAGAAGGGGGGGGGGAAGAATATGAGGAAAATGATACTTTTCCACCACTGGCTCCCTCCCACCCAAGACTGGCATGTGCCCGTCCTGAGTGCCCACGCCCCAGCAGGCACACGGGGCTGCCTGCTTGCTTACTCGTGGGTAAGCTCTCTGACAGGCTCTTACCAGAGTCGTGCGGGCGACGTGAATCGATGGGCCACCTCCATGCGGCCGTGGCTGGGGCAGATGGGCAGTCTGGATTCACGGGTACGCTTTGCGCAGTGGCGAAGAGTTCCATAGGCTGCAAAAGAAGGAGGGGGGGGGAAAAGAATTAACATGAGATAAATCATACTTTTCCACCATTGGCTCCCTCTCACCCAGGACTGGCATCTGCCCGGTCCTGAGTGCCCACGCCCCAGTAGGCACACGGGGCTGCCTGCTTGCTTACTCGGAAGTAAGATCTCACACTGCCCCACTTCTGGACACTCTCAGGTGTCCCTGCGTTGACTGCACACACTTACCTTATTCGTGCGGCCGATGTGGATCGGAGGACTCCAGTGGCACATAGGCTCCTCCAGGCAAAGTCACATTGGCACAGGGTCCTCCAGGCAAAGTCACAGTTTGGCACAGCTCCCTCCAGGCAAAGTCACATTGGCACAGGGTCCTCCAGGCAAAGTCACAGTTTGGCACAGCTCCCTCCAGGCAAAGTCCCAGTGGCACAGGCTCCTCCAGGCAAAGTCACATTGGCACAGGGTCCTCCAGGCAAAGTCACAGTTTGGCACAGCTCCCTCCAGGCAAAGTCCCAGTTTGGCACAGCTCCCTCCAGGCAAAGTCACAGTTTGGCACAGCTCCCTCCAGGCAAAGTCACATTGGCACAGGGTCCTCCAGGCAAAGTCACAGTTTGGCACAGCTCCCTCCAGGCAAAGTCCCAGTGGCACAGGCTCCTCCAGGCAAAGTCACATTGGCACAGGGTCCTCCAGGCAAAGTCACAGTTTGGCACAGCTCCCTCCAGGCAAAGTCCCAGTTTGGCACAGCTCCCTCCAGGCAAAGTCACAGTTTGGCACAGCTCCCTCCAGGCAAAGTCACATTGGCACAGGGTCCTCCAGGCAAAGTCACAGTTTGGCACAGCTCCCTCCAGGCAAAGTCACATTGGCACAGGGTCCTCCAGGCAAAGTCACAGTTTGGCACAGCTCCCTCCAGGCAAAGTCCCAGTTTGGCACAGCTCCCTCCAGGCAAAGTCCCAGTTTGGCACAGCTCCCTCCAGGCAAAGTCCCAGTGGCACAGGCTCCTCCAGGCAAAGTCACAGTTTGGCACAGCTCCCTCCAGGCAAAGTCACATTGGCACAGGGTCCTCCAGGCAAAGTCACAGTTTGGCACAGCTCCCTCCAGGCAAAGTCCCAGTTTGGCACAGCTCCCTCCAGGCAAAGTCCCAGTTTGGCACAGCTCCCTCCAGGCAAAGTCCCAGTTTGGCACAGCTCCCTCCAGGCAAAGTCCCAGTGGCACAGGCTCCTCCAGGCAAAGTCACAGTTTGGCACAGCTCCCTCCAGGCAAAGTCACATTGGCACAGGGTCCTCCAGGCAAAGTCACAGTTTGGCATAGCTCCCTCCAGGCAAAGTCCCAGTTTGGCACAGCTCCCTCCAGGCAAAGTCACAGTTTGGCACAGCTCCCTCCAGGCAAAGTCCCAGTGGCAGAGGCAAAGTCCCAGTGGCAGAGGCAAAGTCCCACTGGCAGAGGCAAAGTCACAGCTGCATGGGCACCTCCAGGCAGGCAGGCGGGCGGGCAGGCAGAGGCGGGCATGATGCCAGGCGCTTGCACATTGCACAAGTAAGCAATAGAACCGTGAGACCAGCCCACGCATTCCGGCTACTTCACAATGGCGGCAACCTAGCAGGCAGGCAGGCAGGCAGGCAGGCAGGCAGAGGCAGAGGCAGAGGCGGGCATGATGCCAGGCGCTTGCACATTGCACAAGTAAGCAATAGAACCGTGAGACCAGCCCACGCATTCCGGCTACTTCACAATGGCGGCAACCTAGCAGGCGGGCAGGCAGGCAGGCAGGCAGGCAGAGGCAGAGGCAGAGGCGGGCATGATGCCAGGCGCTTGCACATTGCACAAGTAAGCAATAGAACCGTGAGACCAGCCCACGCATTCCGGCTACTTCACAATGGCGGCAACCTAGCAGGCGGGCAGGCAGGCAGGCAGAGGCAGAGGCAGAGGCGGGCATGATGCCAGGCGCTTGCGCATTGCACAAGTAAGCAATAGAACCGTGAGACCAGCCCACGCATTCCGGCTACTTCACAATGGCGGCAACCTAGCAGGCGGGCAGGCAGGCAGGCAGAGGCAGAGGCAGAGGCGGGCATGATGCCAGGCGCTTGCGCATTGCACAAGTAAGCAATAGAACCGTGAGACCAGCCCACGCATTCCGGCTACTTCACAATGGCGGCAACCTAGCAGGCGGGCAGGCAGGCAGGCAGAGGCAGAGGCAGAGGCGGGCATGATGCCAGGCGCTTGCGCATTGCACAAGTAAGCAATAGAACCGTGAGACCAGCCCACGCATTCCGGCTACTTCACAATGGCGGCAACCTAGCAGGCGGGCAGGCGGGCAGGCAGTTTTTTAAATCATATAGCCAAAATAAACACAACACACAGTGACAGCCCTGCAAGGCTGCCACATAAGTCCAAAAGACACAGTCAGAAACAGTGTGGGATGCTGCTTGTCATCCACTCAATGTAGGAGCCTGGAAGAGGAATCCTATCGCGTCCTTCGTTCATAGTCAGAGAGGTGCATGCGTTCCTTGGCGATAAAATTAAGCCTTCTTCTTATCCAAAGTTCTCATGAGCCTCTGACGTGGTCTTACAAGAAGAAACGCCCATGGAAGTGTGGGACCTTACAGAAGGCCTGGAGGGAGCCATCGGAGTCCAATTTCAGAGGCACACGTGCAAGCACATTGGTTCAAGTCAAACAACATAGAATGTGTGAGATGCTTGTGCATCCCCTCAATGTAAGAGGCTAGGAGAAGAAACTAGATCCCTTCGGGATCCATCGTTCAGAGTTGAGTTACTGAGCTGTAAACAACACAGCCAGTAAATTAAAGTAAAGAAAATTAATTAACCGAAAATAAGAATTAAAAAATCAAGGGCCTGCCGGTGCCTGCCCAAAGGTGTGGGATGGATGGGGGGTGCCTGCCAATTACTCCCCCGCGGGCATGAGGGTGGGGTATCCCAGCAGGGGCAGATTGACCTTGAGGAAGACCAGCTGCTCCACAATCTCAGCGTCCAAGCGAGAGCGGTGGGGTGTGACCACGTCGCCCGCCATGGAAAACACCCGCTCGCTTGGAACGCTGGACGGTGGGCAGCTGATTCTGTCCATGGCCACCCGCGCCAGATCAGGCCACATCTGGCGCCGAGATGACCAGTAGGCCAGGGGTTCGATGGAGCCGTCCTCCATCTGCTCCGCCAGGTAACGCTGCACTGCTGCTGCAGCGTCATCCTGGCGGCGGCTGGGTTGAGTGCCTCTATGCCCAACCGCAGCCTGCAAAGCCTTGTCCCAAAACCCCTGGCCTGTCCCCCTGCTGGGTGTGGTGGTGCTGGTGCCGCCGCTGCTGGTGGTGCTCAGCGGACTTAGCGCCTGGGCTTCGGTGGGCTCCTCCTCTGCCTGCCCAATCCTGGCATCCCGGGCCGCCCGAACGTCCGTCACCAGCATTTCCACCCAACCTGCCCGGGAAGTCTGCCCACATAACCCATCCTTGATGCGCGGGTCGCACATGGTGGCCAACATGTACTGCCTCTCGTTGTAGAGAGGCTGGACCCGGCGGGATAAGCTTTCCCTCAGCCTCGTCACCACTTCCCGCACCTCTGGCAGGAAGCGCCTGCCGGTGACGGCATCCCCGGCCTCCAGAAACTCGCCCATCTGATTCTGGAGATGCCTGGCCACGGGGAGCACCTGGCTGAGAAGGGCAGTGCTGCTGCTCAGGGTCTCGGTGGCCTCAAGGAACGGCTTGAGGACCACCAGAAGCTGGGACATGGCCTCCCACTGCTGCCTGGACAGTGGGGCCTGGATGCCAATGTCCCCGACCCTGAACATCTCGTGGACAACACGCTGTTGCTCCACCATACGCTCGAGCATGTGGTAGGTGGAGTTCCAACGTGTTGCCACGTCCTGCACTAGCCGGTGCTGCGGAAGTCCCAGCTCCTGCTGCTTCTCCCGCAGCAACCGACTGCCCTTCACGCTGTGGTGGAAATGCCCAGCCACCTTCCTGCAGCTCTCTAGGAGATTACGGATTTGGGGAGGGAGAGGGGCCTTGCTGCCTCCAAGGCCATCCCTGACGACCAGGTTGAAGACGTGCGCGATGCAGCGGATGCCCTCAAATCCGCCATCGCGCACCGCCTTCAGCATATTGGCTCCCCCGTCCGTGACCATGTAACCGCGGGTGTGCTGGTGCCCGCCCAGCCACCCTGCCACCATGCGGTTCATGGCCTCCGTAATCTCCTCCGCCGTGTGGGACTGGTCCATGACTGCGGTATGAAGGAGGGCCCAGCGGCAGCCCTCCTTCCCAGTCCCAGAAGTCCTGGGTGCTTCCTGCCCTGAGGCTCCCCACCAGTGAGCCGTCAGGGACAGGTAAGCGTGCACTCCTCCTTCGCTGGACCAGATGTCCGAAGTGAAGTGCACCTTCTGTGCCTCTGCCTGGCACAGACGACCCAGAACTAACTCCCTGCATGCCTGGTACAGGGAGGGCACCACACGCCTGCTCAGGGTGGTGCGACACGGCGGCTTGTAGTATGGAACCACAAGAGCCATCAGCCTCTTGAAGCCTGCGTTCTCGACGAGGCTGAATGGCTGGTCATCCAACGCCACCATCTCACCGATGCAATTGGTGATCTGGTTGGGCGCTGGAAAACGCCACCTTGTGGCTCCATACTTCCCCCACCCCATCTCTTCCATGGTGGCCTGGCGAAGCCTCTTGGGGATGGGAGGTCGAGAGCTGGCAGAAGTTGCAGGAGCCTTCTGCTTGCCCTTGCCGCTAGCACCAGTCTGCTGCGAGGTGCCCGCCTCGGTCCCAAGCAAAACAGACTGGTGGTGCCTCTGCATGTGGCGGGTGAGGTTCGTGGTGGTGAAGTGGCCTGGCATTTTTCCCCTGCTCACTGACATCTTGCAGTGGCGACAGACAGCAAAGCGGGAATCCACTGCCACCTCAAAGTGGTCCCACACCTTGCTTGCCTGTCGCTTCTGGGGTGACACAGACGGCCTGCCGGCGCCTTCGCTCTGTGGTGTCACCTCAGGAGCAAGGGAATGAGTGGAAGAGAGGACGGATTGTGGAGAGTAAGTCTCTGGTGCTGCCTGCTCTTCCTCTTGCCCCACATCAGAGTCCTCCTTCTCACTCTGAACCTCGCTGACTTCCACAAGATCTGGGAAAAGATCAGTCAGCGGGTTCACAGGCTCACCCACCAAAGAAGGAGCTGGATAATATAGTGCTCCTTCTTCATGCCCACTGCTGCTCCCAGCACCTGCCTCATGTTGCTGAAAGAGTGCCCTGCAGGCACTACTTTGAGTTGCCTCTGCCTGCTTCTGCTGCCCCAGTGGAGAACGCCTCAGTTTAACTGGGGGTGTGGAAGTAGGCTGCCTGCTGCTGGTCCCAGCAGCAGCAGCAGCAGCGCCATGCCCAGAGCGGCCTCTCCCAAATGCTGCCTTGGGAGCACCCCCCCTTTGAGTGCCACGCTTCATTTTATTTTTATTATTATTTATTTTTGTGTAAGTGTGTGCTTTGCTGACTTTTTTTGTGTTTGTAGCAGCAGGCTACACAGCCCAGCAACACACACTCACTCACAAGCGCGCACACACACACACACACACAGAGAAAGAGAGAGAGAGAGAGAGAGGATAGAAATATTTTTTTATTATTTTTTTGGGTTTTTTTCAGAAAGCGAAAGTAGAACAAACAAACACACTCACTGCAAAGACAAACTGAACTCACAGACAAACAAACGTGCTATCTAAGAAAGGAAAGGCAAGAGAGAAAGGAAAGCCAAGAGAGAGAACAAGAAAAGCTGAAGTAAAAGATCAGAAACTCCTCAAAACCACCTCCAAATACAATCAAATCAATACAGTCTCTCCAACACAGCTCCAAAACACTCCCTAATCTCCTCCAAGTTCAACCCACAAAGAGCCAGAAGGGCAGGGCTGAGAGAATATATACTGGTGCCCTCCTCCAGCATTGCGATTGGAGGCTGAAGAAAGTCTTCACAGGATTGGGTGATTCAGTCATGTATTCTAAAGCACAATTGGTGGATCAAGCTGTCAAACACACACACACAAACACAGCCTCCCCCTCCCTTTCCTGAAGGTTTAAAATAATAAAGTTTAACCTTTGTTTTCCCACTAAAGCATTGCACCAAAGTTTGTTAAATTTCCAGCGTTTGAGCGGGCATAGGTCCTGTGCCATGTGAGCGAGTTAGAGGTTTGTAGCTCTTAAAACCAACCCATAAATCCCATGTGAAATGCCATGCATAAACCTTTGTTTTCCCACTAAAGCATTGCACCAAAGTTTGTTAAATTTCCAGCGTTTGAGCGGGCATAGGTCCTGTGCCATGTGAGCGAGTTAGAGGTTTGTAGCTCTTAAAACCAACCCATAAATCCCATGTGAAATGCCATGCATAAACCTTTGTTTTCCCACTAAAGCATTGCACCAAAGTTTGTTAAATTTCCAGCGTTTGAGCGGGCATAGGTCCTGTGCCATGTGAGCGAGTTAGAGGTTTGTAGCTCTTAAAACCAACCCATAAATCCCATGTGAAATGCCATGAATAAACGTTCGTTTCCCACTAAAATGTTGCACCTAGCTTCCGGAAATTTCACACACATTTGAAGTGAAGTGTTCCCTGCAATGTGCCAAAGTTTCCCGTTTGTATCTTTGAAAATAAAAAAATGGGAGGCAAAACTGTATTTTACCCCACTGCTACCCAATTTTCAACAATTCATTGCCAACACATGCCTGGAGCTAGCTGTCTGAAATTTTACACACATATCAAGGGAAGTGTTCCCTGTAATGTGCCGAAGTGTCCTGTTTGTATCTTTAAAAATAAAAACATGGGAGGCATAACTGCATTTACCCCACTACTACCCATTTTTCAAAAATTCATTGCCACACCAGGCAAGCACCCACGGTTCTGGGATTTCACACACGTGGGTCCCAAGGTTCCACCTACAATGTGGCAAAGTTTCATGTGTGTAACTTTAAAAATGACCGAGTTATAGGCATTCCATGTTATTTATTAAAAAATTAATTGCCACAAACTGCATGCACCAATCTTTCTGAAATTTCTCACAGATACCTATCCCTAAGCAGTGTACAATGTGCCCAAGTTTCATCCTTCTGTCATTAAAAATGAAAAAGTTATAGGCGTTTTTGTAAAACAACAATACTTTGCTATGGGAAAAACGCATTTAAAATGGCGTCCGATCCGCCGATCCGATCCGATCCGGATCGGACCTCGCCGGATCGGATCGGATCGGATCGGATGGTGTATCGGATCGGATCGGATCGGATCGGATTTTCCGATTTTTGGGGCGGATCGGATTCGGATCGTGGATCGGATCCGATCCGATGCACACCCCTAATTTAAACGCCGTTGGAGAGCAAAGTGATATCTCAAATTGCTGTGATTTATCCAGCGCCACTCACCTGACCCCACTCCTTTCAAATACCAAACTGACAAGCCGAGCTGTAATACTTAATATTACCCTCTCACCTTCCAGCCTACCATTTTCCTATAGAAACCTTCAACCACTTAATCCTCGGTGTTTAAGGGTTGTGCTCTGATATATATATATATATATATATATATTAGGGATGTGCACTGGATCGGACCCGATCCACGATCCGAGTCCGGTCCAGTGGGAAATCGGATAAATTATCCGATTTCCGATCCCGCAGCTGGATCGGCCGATCCAATCCGAACCGGTCCGAAAAAGCTCCGAACCGGTTCGGCGGATCGGCGGATCGGCGGGCGCCCACTGGCGCCCACCGCCGCTTCCATTGGCGGGCGCCAGCGGGCGCCCGCCGATGAAAGTGGACAGCGGGGGGGGGAGGAGGGGGGCACTTACCTTCTCGGCCCGGTGGCTCCCGTCCGGCGCCGGCGCCTACTACTACTAGCAGGCTCCGCGGCCTGCTCTAGGGTGGCGCGCCGGGTGATGTCATCACCCGGCGCGCTACTCTAGAGCAGGCCGCGGAGCCTGCTGGAAGTAGTAGGCGCCGGCGCCGGACGGGAGCCGCCGGGCCGGAAAGGTAAGGAGGGGGTGCGTGGAGGGGAGGAGGGGGCGCGCGGAGGGGGGAGGGGGGCCCTTACCTGCCCGGCCCAGCGGCTCCCGTCCGGCGCCGGCGCCTACTACTCCCAGCAGGCTCTGCGGCCTGCTCTAGGATGGCGCACCGGGTGATGTCATCACCCGGCGCGCTACTCTAGAGCAGGCCGCGGAGCCTGCTGGAAGTAGTAGGCGCCGGCGCCGGACGGGAGCCACCGGGCCGGGAAGGTAAGGAGGGGGTGCGTGGAGGGGAGGAGGGGGCGCGCAGAGGGGGGAGGGGGGCCCTTACCTGCCCGGCCCGGCGGCTCCCGTCCGGCGCCGGCGCCTACTACTCCCAGCAGGCTCCGCGGCCTGCTCTAGGATGGCGCGCCGGGTGATGTCATCACCCGGCGCGCTACTCTAGAGCAGGCCACGGAGCCTGCTGGAAGTAGTAGGCGCCGGCGCCGGACGGGAGCCACCGGGCCGGGAAGGTAAGGAGGGGGTGTGTGGAGGGGAGGAGGGGGCGCGCGGAGGGGGGAGGGGGGATGGGGGCCCTTACCTGCCCGGCCCGGCGGCTCCCGTCCGGCGCCGGCGCCTACTACTACCAGCAGGCTCCGCGGCCTGCTCCAGGGTGGCGCGCCGGGTGATGTCATCACCCGGCGCGCTACTCGAGAGTAGGCCGCGGAGCCCGCTGGTAGTAGCCGCCGGCGCCGGACGGGCCGAGAAGGTAAGTGGCGGGGAAGGGGGCTTACCCCCCCCCGGAGCCGTCCGCTTCTATCCGCTGGCGCCCGCGGGCGCCAGCGGATGGAAGCAGGCGGCCCCAGGGGGGGTAGGGAGCGCGGGGGAGGGGGCTTACCTGCCGGGGCCGTCCACAGCGGACGGCCCCGGGGGGGGGAGGGAGTTAGGCCCCCCCTTACCCACCCGCCGCCATTTTTTCCTCATAGACTTGCATTGCAATGCAAGTCTATGGGGAAAAAAATGGCGGCCGATCCAAAAATGTACGATTTTTGGGTCGGGATCGGACTCGATCCGGTCCGGGGGGCCTCCGATTTTGTCCGAACCGGTCCGGGACAAAATTGGAGGTCCCGATCCGGGTCCCGATCCGATCCGGGGGGTCCGTGCACACCCCTAATATATATATATATGAAAAATTCCTTCCCCTTGCTCAATTTGCAGCAACTCTTTGTGGCAAGCTGGAGCTCTCCAGGCCACTTAGACAATGAACCCAAGAGTAGGAGGCAGTTTTATTGTAACCCTTGAGCTTTAAGTTCTGCATAGTTTTTCTTCTCTGCGCATGGGCCTGCCTATCTCCATCAGTGTAACCAATGTCCATGGATTGAGTAGAACGTTTGCGTGGGGGGGGGGATTTACACACAGCAGTGTAATTCACGTGGTATGTACACTACAGATCATAGAAATAATTGTATTTGGTGGAAATGTTCTATTCAATATCCAGGCAGTAAGTGCATAGGGCCTACCATCATAACCACAATTCCCTCTCATCACCTCTGTACAGAAGAATAACATTTTGCTTTTGGACAAGGCAGCTACAATTGTAAATTCGATTTTCCCTACCAAAGAGGAACAATTTGAGAAGGCAATCCTAGTGCTATTTATATCCCCTCATTTGGATGGCTTGGGAGTAATTGGATACAGTGTAGAATACCTTCTGAATTTTTGGTTCAAACCCAGCTAGCACTGTTAGGGTCTAAAGGCTAAAATGGTGCAGGGTTGTGTGTTGCTTTCTTATGAAGTTTTATTGATTTCCATGCCACAGTGAACTTGTCCTTGAATGACATATGGCTGTTTTAAAGAAGCTGGGTGAAATGAAAAGGTGACTTTAAGTCTGGTTCCTGGTTGCCATCTGTGCCTCAGCTCATGGTGAAATTCAGAGGCTCATTGCTATAAACAGCGTATGGACATGCCCTTTTGTGCATTTACTTCCATATAATACCACTGGCATTTGCAAAACACATAGCAACACCAATATGGCACAACTCTTAAAGAGCTTTCTCCATGAACAGTTTTAGAGGGGGCTCATTTTGTTGTTTGTTTTTTGCTTTTTGCTTTATTTTTCATTTGTTTCACACAGTTGCTTATGTTTGCACTTCTTTTTCAAAGCTACCATCTTTTTCTAAGCATTTGGGATATTTTGTTTCCTGGAAAATGTGATGGTTTTCTCAGATAGCATGTGATGTGTGGTTTTTTGTGTGGGAATTCTGGCTGCCCATAAGCAGCACTTATTAGATATTGCCTGTGATGTGATCAGTGAAAAGTGACACAATTTCACCACCCTGTGCCTGCATTATCTTGGGAAATTTTCTAAATAAAATAAAATAAAATTCAGGGTATTTTGATGTAATACCTCTTCAGCATGTAGGAAAATGGTTAATCCACCTTTTCTTTTTCAAAGTGGAAAATGGTAGCAAACCCTTACTCAGTAATGTCCACCATTTTATTGACTAAATCCTTGTGAGTAGTCCATGCCCAGAAAATTCTTGCTTTATAGAGAGGCACAAAGCACTTTTGCCAGCAGTCATGACCTCATTGGTGCACAGCTGAGAAAAGAAGCTATTAGAATGTTGCTACCTTAGTTAATTCATGCTTAGACTAATGCAATATTCTCTACGTGGGACTACCCATCAAGCATGTCCAGAAGCTTCAATTGGTGTAAAATGAAGCAGCTAGGCTGCTAACTGGTGCATGTATTGGGTCTATATTATACCTGTCTTGAAAGACCTGCACTGATTGCCAGTTGCTTTCCAGATATAATTCAAGATAGTTTGAACCTTTAAAGCCCTAAACAGCTTAGGACCTGGCTATCTAAGGAACCACTTGTCTCATTATGAACCTGCCTAACTATGAAGATCTTCAGGAGAGGTCCTTTTGAGCACAAAGCCATCTGGTCCTCACGAATGAGCTCCCAATTCATTTGATTGTGTATGGTAAGCCATTAAGCACATAGCTCTAAACTAGATCAGTATAATGAACAGTGCCATGTCTTTTTACTATCTTGAGTCATAAATGCATGATCAGCACCTTGAACCTACTTCCTTTCAAGACAAAAGAGTTCTTGAAGCATATTCTACACTGCAACAAATAGTAATAGGTAAACACAGCAACTTACACTGGGAAATCTGGAGAGGAGGACACCACAACAGGAACATCCGGATCATACTGTTGTTGTGAATTCTGTCTGTTCTTTAACAAGAAAAAAAAATGCTGTTGCCTGTCATAATTGCTGTCATTAAACCATTCTGCACATCAGGTCTGACCTCTTTTGGTAGGGGCTGGAGCTGTTTTCCCTATTCACACACAGTCTCTCTCTCTCTCTGGGGGCACTTGACTATATAGACTTAGTCCTCAAACCAGGAATAATGTGCACTAGCAGGGCTGGAAAAGCCCTGTGTGCACCATAGTGGACATGTTTATGTGGTATAGGTAAAGAAAAAGCAGAGAACTTCATTCCTGTCTGATCCTCAGAATATAAATCTGTCACGACGGCCTTCAGAAGATATTTTGGCCAGGGAGTAATGAAGTGAAGTAAATGCTCTGAGTAAACTGATATGAGACACGACTGGGGAATTAGAAAAATACAGAGATTAAGAAGGCATTTTAGCCTGTGTTTTTAAAGGGGCTGAAAACTGCACGTATTCAGGACCTATAGTTTGCAATCTGACTCTGTGAAAATTAGTGAGAGCTTTGCCATTGGCGTGTGTGCATGCGTGCATGCGTGCGTGAGTGCATGTGCATGCATGTGCAGTGGGTGGGTTGTACCAACTGTGAGATGGATTACACAGCATGTCCCCTAACTCCTTTGCCTTCTTTAGCAATGGCCATTGTAAACACTGCCTATGGTAAGTTATATTAATGCTACAGATGCTGTCAATGTGATTACCCCCTTTCCGTGCTGCAACCAACTCATATATATGCTTAAGAAGATTGTTTGTAAGCTGTGGACCACAAACAGCTAATGATTCTAAAAGTCAGGGTAAAATATTTGCAGATGGTTCTTGCCAATGTCAGTCTTGCTGGCAGAATGTATATATATTTGTTCCTTGTGTTTTCCATGAGAGGCATGCCCCATCACCACTCAAATATCTAACCACCATTAAAATATCAACAGACGCCCACTTATTTCTTCTTCTTCCTCCTCTTGGAGAACAAATATTGTGCAGGATAAGATATTTTGCACATTCTTTGGATTAGACAATTACATTTAGGAGATTTATTGAGGAGTCCTTTATTCCCTGTTTACTATAAAATCCCTTTGAGACAATGATCCCAATGCAAAGGAGTTTTGGGTGAGTAAGCACTATATACAGATCTGGATCAGGGCATGAGGCTAGACTTTCATGTTGTCTATGGCAAAGTTCCCATTTTACTGATTTGATGTGGCTCTTTTTGGTACCTAGATTGTGTTGCTAAGGGCTGAACATAACCACTGTAGTTAAGCATAACCAACATCATTCAAGAGTCACAATCAAATTCAGAAACAGCCACTGCATTTGGATTCTATATCAACAATCCTTGGGCTCATGCACTCTCCTCTCCCCTCTCCGCCTCCAGTGCAGCCATGAGAAGACTGGAAGCATCTGCTTCCATTTGCAATTAATCACAGTTCGTAGTTTCATCCAAACTGGGACAAACTGTAATTAGTTAAATTAAATTAGTTAAATTAATCAGTTAAAATTATGGTTTGCCTGAATAAGTCAATGTCAACACATGGTCTCTGATCCTGGCTTGTTTGAATTAACCATAAGTTAAAGCTAACCACAGCCCAGTTTGGACACAACAATGAACTGTGGTTAGTTGAAAATAGGAGCAGTTGCTTCCTGTCTCCTTACAGCTGTGCTAGAGGAGAAGGGGAAACAGGCTCATGTATGTAACACTAAGCTATGGTTTAGTTTTACATCTGAAACAGGCTTACATTTTTTGGGAGTTCAAATATATGGTTATTCCTGTTTGAATTTTGGATTCTATTTTACTGTCCTCTTATCATTCTGAGCTGGCATGAATTCTAAACTAAGCTGAATCTCAAGTTGGTTAAATTTGCCCTGTGAGTCAGGAAGCCATAATGAGTTGCCTAACACTATTTTATCTACCATTTCTTTCTTTTTAAAAATATGGGTGTGGGTGTGGGAATTATCATAAAACAGATCCCAATACAAGTAAGTGAATTAGACATGCAATACACACACACACACACACACACACACACACACTAAGGTGAATAAAAAACTCAGTACATAATTAAGGGAGGCACAGCAGTGCCTCCCTTGTTAAGGGCGGTCAGTAAAAAACACGTTCCACCATGTTAAAGTGATAATTGGGGAGGGGTCATTCTAACAGCCATAAAATCGAAAATGTTTCACCAATCTCTCTGAAATTTACAGGTGCCAGAAAGAAATGTTTGTTTTACATTACCTGAAAATTTCAAGAAGATTGGTGAAAGACTGAGGGAAGGAGAGCAGTTTAAAGTAAAAAGATTAAAGAATCCCTGAAAACCGAAACTGAAAATTGAACTCAGGGCTTGCGACCATTTTTGCACAGCTGTCCTTACCTTCAGGGAGCCTTTTTCATTAAGCCAATGGCACGGTCTACTTCCTCCCGTTCTAGTGTAGGTGGAACTGCTTTTCTTTTTTAAAAATTTGCTTAAGTGGATTTTATTAAATTAAAGCTGTGCCTCTTTAAGAAATCTGGCAGCCATTTTGATTATGGCACACAGTAGAGTCTCCCTCCTCCCTCCTGCATCAGCTACAATGGCTGCTTCCTCTAGCAAAGACAGTGCTGTAGTCTCTTCTCAGAAGTAAGTTCCATTGACTGAATGCAATGGTCTTACTCCCAGGTAAGTGTGTAGAAGATTGTAGCCTTTATTTTTTTAAAAAAGTCTGGAACCTTAGAAGGCAGAGAGGGAGAGATGTGAGTGAGAATTCCCTCTCCTTTACAGCACTATAACTCTACAATTAACAACTTGCTTGCATGCTTTGCATGTGTGTTTGTTCATTTGATTATGGCTGCTGATCATTAATTTTCATATCAATTCAATCCAAGGCATGTCTACTCAGAAGTTAATTCCACTGAGTGCAATGAGTCTCATTCCCATTCCACTAGCTTGAAGGGATGTGTGGATTTGGCTGTACTTCTCTTTGAGAGCTCTGTGTATTTAGGGACCAAGGCTTTTTGTAAGAGAAGAGGTTAAGCTCCCCCCTCTTTTTCTTTTTTTTAAAAAAATTCCATGTATTTGATTTTTAAAGAATTTTTATTCCTTCATTGTTATTATAATTAATAATAATAATTAATAGAAGTAGTAATACATTTATTAATGTTACATTTATCTCCTGCCTTTTTTTCCTCTTGCAAGGAACCTAAGGTGGCTTACATAATCCTCCTCCATTTTATCAGCACAACAACCCTGTAGGGTAGAAGAGTCAGTGACATTCTGAATTCTCTTAGCTTTTCTAATATTTTTTGATCAGGTTGAACAAAACTATTGTGTATTGTTATCTCCAGTACCAACATCTTTGACAGGCTTAATGTAGGATTCATTGACCACAGGCTATTTTTAGAGCAAAAAAATAAAAATAAAAATCCAAACTTGGATAGATTAAAATTAAATTGAGCAATATTTCTAAACACCCACATGGCTATTCTTGGTACTGGGTCAGATGTAGTGATATAAGAGGATGTTCAGACTCCATTTAGTTGATCAGTTGCAAAGAAGCTTCTCTAGTAAGGAGGAAGGGGAAAGCCCTAGACTGATCATTCTTTCAAGTGCCATATCTCCCCCCACAAAAACCCATGAGGTAGGTTAGGCTAAGAGTCTATGACTGGCTCAAAACCATCTAGTGAGTTTCTTCTGCTGCTCACTTTCACAGAAATGTAAAACAAATGTTTGGTAATGTTTGGGTGTATGGCATGTGCTACTTTTACCCTCACAACAACCCTGTAAGATAGATTAGGCTGGAAATTTAGGCCTGGCCCACTATCTATGTCTGTGTGCCTGCCTCTTTCATATATACACACAGAAAGGCATCCTTAGGTTTGTTCTTTACTTACTACATACCATAAACTATGTATGAATAGAGCTGTCACAAATGATGCAATACACTCACTTTTTGCACTTCTTAATAC
Organism: Anniella stebbinsi; assembly: GCA_029215795.1. Taxonomy (NCBI): domain Eukaryota; kingdom Metazoa; phylum Chordata; class Lepidosauria; order Squamata; family Anniellidae; genus Anniella; species Anniella stebbinsi. The sequence goes on along the minus strand of JARDYH010000001.1, from coordinate 243,723,905 downwards.
ATTTGTTTCCCAACTAACTTACTGCTAATACAGTCATGAATCTAAAACTAAAATATGTTATTTTTACTATAGTAAGATTAAAGAATTCACATACATCAAGTGCAAATCAGAGAACCTACTATTTTTCATATTAGTCTTCAAGAATTAGGATTCTTTTCCTAATTACGCCTTACACGGAGGTTGCCTTTTTCACAGCGGCTGGATCAACATTTTCATCAAGCTGTCCACCTCCCCTGCTCCAAACTCTTTCTTGGTCAGTCACCGCTAATTAGCTCAGATCCTGTTAGTGTATATGTGAAATTGTGATCCCCCAATGTGCATCACTTTACACTTGCTTACATTGAACAGCATTTGCCCTTTTCATGGCCATTCTCTCGGTATGCAGAGATCTTTATGGAGCTCCTCACAATCCTCCATTGTTTTAGCAAGACTAAATAATTTGGTATCATCACCAAACGTGGCTACGTCACTGCTCACTTCATTCCTGACCATGGGACATACTGACTTGCAATGATGGGAGTTGTAGTCCAACACCTTTGGAGGGCACCAGGTTGGAGAAGGGCTACTCTAAACAAAAAAAGAGAAGTAGGTGGCCCTAAGTTGTTCGTTATCAGTTTTCCACAACCCCACAGTCACCTCTGCATATCATATTCTGCATCCTGTCCTCATGGTTGATCTGCTTTGGGAGAATGAGAATTTCACTTGCACTTTCTGCCTCCTTAGGGAGGATGTGGCATTAAGGCTTGGGAGCCTTAACTCCCAATTTCCCTGCTTTTTGGTGCTTGGTTGGAAACTGTGGAGCCTTAACGTTGTTTTTGTTAACCGTAGGTTTTTTGTTTAATGAATATCACATTAAATACAATGTTTAATAGAAACAACGTAAGGGGCTATAAATCAAATGGCACAAATTCAAATCAAGGAGTAACATTTACTGTGGTGAAACCTCTATTTCAGTAAAGATGCAATAAAGGGGAAAACAGTCTAATTAGCTTCCTTATATGCAGTCATGTGTCATCGCTCATAATAACAAAATGCATAAATGAACTTACTTTATGCACATGGTGATTGTGCTCTGTTATTATTTTTAAAATATCATCCTGTATGAAATTCTTTTGAATAGGAGATGACAATCCTTATTCCAAAACATAAACATTCCATGGCAGAATAACCTTCTTTTCCTTGGAGGAGTCAAGCCATATTTTCCCCCTGAATAGCTGGAGGTATTTCTATGCATCTTGCTGGTTTCTGGATTGCAGACAGAAAGATAGCGACAGGTGGAAAATAAATACATAACAGAAAATGAACAAACTCAAGTGGAACACCCTCCTGTACATAATATCACTTTAACATGATGTTTAATAGAAACATCTGCAAAGCCATTCCCCCCCCCCCCGCCCCGGAAAGGTCAAGATTTAAAATAATCTCAGCTTCCTCTGTTCTGTTCTCTACATATGCTTCTGATGCTTTCCGTTCCATAACAACATAATTCTGGGCCAAAATCCAAGGTAAATCACTTATAAATATTATAGCCGCTTCACTAAGCACCGCCATACCAAAGTGTCTTCCGAGGGGGTAGGATTGTCAAACATATAGAAGAAGAAGTTCTGCTGAAAAAGAATCAATATGGCTTCTGCAAGGTAAGACCTGTCTCATGAACCTCTTAGAGTTTTTTAAGAGCGTCAAGAAGCATGTGGATAGAAGTGATCCCATACACATTGTTTATTTTAGAGCTGTGCACAAGAGGCCTCTCAAAATTTTCCACCCTATCTGTGGGTAGAGAAATTGGGGGGACAATTTCACCAAATTTCTCCAGGGGGAGGAGAAATTCTCCAACAATTTCTTACAAGTAGGCGTAATTGGCAAGGGATGTAGAACAGCTTCTTTCTTTCTTTTTCCTAAGGGCTGCTCTTTTTTTGTTGATTTGTGGTGGTTGTTTTTCGCACTGCCAGTTCCAAGTGACCACAGCATCAACTGTGTTGGCAGCCTGGTCCCCATTTTGCATCCTCCACAATGTGCCATATATCTAGCATCACTCCGGGGCATTGAGGGGAGGGAATTCAGCCATCACAAAAAATAATGGTGAAGAAAATGTGGAGAATATTCTGAAAAGTGTCCTTTTATTTCTAGGAAGTAAGAAAAGAAAAATAATAATAATAATAATAATAATAATAATATTTATTTATTTGTAGCCCGCCTCTCCCTCCGGATCGAGGCGGGGAACAACAACAATATAAAACATAAAAATCACAACAGTTAAATTTTAAAAAAAAAAAAAACAAGAGAAAAATACAACATTAAAAACATCTTAAAATTCATCTGGATAGGCCTGTCGGAAGAGGACAGTCTTCATGACTCTCTTAAATTCATGAAGACTGTCAATTTGTCTAACCTCCTCCGACAGACCATTCCATAGTCTGGGAGCGATGGAAGAGAAGGTCCTCTGGGTAACACCCGCCAGCCTAGTTCTGACTGGCTTGAGTAAGTTCTTCCCAGAGGACCTAAGTGTGCGGGGCGGATTGTACGGGAGAAGGCGATCCCGTAGGTACCCTGGACCCAAACCATGTAGGGCTTTAAAGGTAATAACCAACACTTTATACTTCACCCGGAAACTGATTGGCAGCCAGTGAAGCGATTTTAAAACTGGTGTAATGTGATCACCCCTAGGTGTACCGGTGACCAACCTGGCTGCCATATTTTGAACAAGTTGAAGTTTCCGGACTAGGCACAAAGGTAGCCCTATGTACAGCGCATTGCAGAAGTCGAGCCTCGAAGTTACCAGTGCGTGCACTACCGTCTTTAGGTCTTCCAACTCTAGGAAGGGGCGCAGCTGGCGTATCAGCTGAAGCTGATAGTAGGCACTCCTGGCCGTCGCATCAATCTGAGCTGTCATCTGGAGCGACGGATCCAGGAGTACCCCCAAGCTGCGAACACAATCTTTCAGGGGGGGTGTAACCCCATCCAGAACTGGTTGACACACCTCCAGACCCAGGTTGGGGCCTTTGACAGCAAGCACCTCCGTCTTGTCTGGATTCAGCTTCAGTTTGTTTTTCCTCATCCAGCCCATTACCGCCTCCAAGCATTCATTCAGAGGAGACACACTATCCTTAGCTGACGATGTTGTTGAAGGCATAGAGAAATATATTTGGGTGTCATCAGCGTATTGATAGCACCCTGCCCCATGCCTCCGGATGATCTCTCCCAGCGGTTTCATGTAAATGTTAAACAGCATTGGGGAAAGGATGGCACCTTGTGGTACACCACATAGCAGCTCCTTTTTTGAAGAGCAGCTATCCCCAAGCATCACCATCTGGAGCCTGCCCGAGAGATAGGATCGGAACCACTGAAGCACAGTGCCCCTGATTCCCAATTCCCCCAGGCGCTCCAGAAGGATACCATGGTCGATGGTATCGAAAGCCGCTGAGAGGTCCGAGAGTACCAGCAGGGACACACTCCCCCTGTCGATACTAAGGCGTAGATCATCTACTAAGGCGACCAAAGCGGTCTCAACTCCGTATCCTGCTCTGAAGCCGGTTTGAAATGGGTCTAGAAAATCAGTGTCATCCAAGACTGCCTGGAGTTGAAAAGCAACTGCTCTCTCGATCACCTTGCCCAAAAATGGAAGATTTGATACTGGCCTGTAGTTATTAAGGTCCAGGGGATCCAGGGAGGGCTTTTTTAGAAGCGGCCTTACCACCGCCTCTTTTAAACATGATGGAAAGCTCCCCTCCCTGAGAGATGCATTAATGATATGCTGTAGATGTGATCTAACTGCATCTCCTCCCTGGACGACCAGCCAGGAAGGACAGGGATCGAGAGGGCAAGTCGTCTTTCTCACACATCCAAGTACCTTGTCCACGTCCTCGGTACTCACTAACTGAAACAGATCAAGTGTAATCCTACTCGCGGAGTCACTGGACACTCCACTGTCAGCCTCTGCAATAACAATGGCATCTAAGTCGGCTCTTATCCGAGAGATTTTATCTGAGAAATGATTGTTAAAGGCATCACAGCGAACTGCCGAAGGCTCTAAAATCGGATTCAGGGGAGAAGGAGCCTGAGTTAGACCCCTCACCACCCTGAACAGTTCTGCTGGATGTGAATTCGCAGACGCAATGCGTGCAGAGAAGAAAGCTTTCATTTCCAATGAAAACGGTCTTCCATTTTTCTGCCACATTTTCCAGGCATTATATAATTTATTTTGAATGTGTGTTTGTGGTGTTTTTGACCTTAGCTAATCACTGTGAGGTGACTGAAGGTACTGTCTATATTTTTCTTTCTATTACACATTTCACCATTGCTCTGCAGTCTCCCAGGCTGCCTACACTTCCTGATCTGAAAAAGGCCCTATAGGAGGAATAAATTTATGATGTCTTCCCTTGGGTTGTCAAGGAGGCTACAGACTGTCAGAGAGATGACTATACAATGAAAGACAGGACACTCACAAACACTCCTCAGCCATCTCATAAGTAAGGTAGGCACAAGAACCCTGAACCAAACCCATGGGAACTTCTCTGAAATTTATTCTCCTTTGAATTTCTTTTTGAAAGCAACATCTTTTCTATCAAATTGAATGAGAATGGTTGAAATTTTCATGGGAGAAATTTTTGGCACGATACTAGTTTATTTTGACTCCCAAAAGGTTTTTTACAAAGTTCCTCACCAAACTCCCTCATGAGCAGGATAAGAGGAGAGGCAGTAGTTGATAAAATAATATAAAGGATAGAGTAGGAGTACATGGTCAGCTGTTGCAGTGGAGTCCCCCAAGGATCTGTATTGGTGCCTTTTAACTTGTTCATAAATGATCGGGAGTTGGGGGAAGTAGTGAGGTGGTCAATTTTGCTGATGACCCCAAATTATTTTGGGGGGTTAAAACAAAAAGGGCTGGTGAAGAGCTCCAAAGGGATCTCTCCAGACAGGGAATATGGGCATTAAAATGGCAAATGCGTAGAGTGATACATGTTGGGGCAAAAAATCCCAACTTCATGTATGCTCTGATGGAATCCAAGCTAGTAATGACTAACCAAGAAAGAGATCTTGATGAAAATGTTGACCCAATGTGTGGCTGTTGTAAAAAAGGCAAATTTCATGTTGGGGACCATTAAAAAAAGCATTGAAAGTAAAAACGCAATACACGTTTATGGTGCAACCGCACTTGGAATATTTTACACTTTACATGAATGTTTTTATACATTATGAAATGCATTTTAATGATAGTTTTTGTGAACCATCCAGAAAAGTTCAGCTATGAGGCAGTATAGAAATATCATAAATGAAATGAAATGAAACCAAAATGATGAAGGGGCTGGAGCAGTCCCCTACAAGCAAAGGTTACAGTGGTTGATGGGGGCATGTAAAATTATACATGGGTGCATAGGGAGAAGTTTTCCTCCTCCTGTCATAATAGCAGAATCCAGAGTGACCAATGAAATTGAATGGTAGGTGATTGAGAACAGGTTAAAGGCAGATACTCCACACATCACATAGCTAAGGAATTCACTTCCACAAGATGTAATGATGCCCACCAATTTGAATGGCTTTAAAAGGTGATTAAATAAATTCATGGAGGATAATGCTATCAGTGGTTGCTAGTCATGCGAGCAGGCAGTATGCCTCTGTACAATAGTTTCTGGGAAGCATGCATGGGAGAGTGCTATTTTATTCATGTCCTGTTGTGGGCATCCCATGGACATCTAGTTGGCTATTGGGAGAACAGAATGCTGGACTAGGTAGGCCTTTGGTCTGAGCCAGCATGGCTCTTCTAATGTTCTTATCACCTAGTGAGCTTCATGGCTGAGCAGGGTCTGAAACCCAGGTCTACTCCGTTGAAGTCCAGCACTCTAGCCATCAGATAATACAGATAATGAATGCTTTTAAAGTGTAGGACGGGGCTTGTTGGGATCAATGCTTTTGATTAGCCACACAGACTTCAGTGTGGTCAGTTGAATGCTTGAACACAGCCTTAGTTTGAGCAGGTACCACTCTCCTTCAAAATACTTACTTTTGTATTCTGATATCATATCATCTACTGAGTTGTGGCATAGAAGTTCTAGAAGCAATACTGTGAGCAGCATAGAAGAAGAAGCTCACAGTTTGTTGGCAGAGGGCATGCTCCAAATCTATGTGGTTCCTTTGGCAACTTCAGTTCAATGATCCTAGAGGTGAAGATAGGAAAGACCTCTGGTACAGACCCAGATTCATAATCTACTGACAGTTTTGGCCTAACTCAATGCCAAGGAATAGTTTTATCTCTTTTTAAGAAAACAAGCTAACCATTTTCCCTAATCAAGCAGGACACAGATTGATGTGTGTGTGTGTGTGTGTGTGTGTGAGAGAGAGAGAGAGAGGCTATCTGAACTACTGCTTTAAAATGGTTTATAACAGTTTTAAGCAGTTATTAACCGGTTTAAAATTGTTATAAACTGTTTTAAAGCAGTAGTGTAGATAGGCTCAGAGAGAGAGAGAGGGAGGGAGGGAGATAGAAGTTCCGAAAGCAAATGATAGATCTCTGTATCTTTGAACAATCCAAACAAAATAAATACTTGCTTAACATTTTCTTTTCTTATCTTATTCTGTGTTGATTATGAATACAAGAGCTAACATGTTTTGGGCATCCGTTCAAATATCTGACTACCGTTTTATGATAAATTATGACCAAAGTCATTCCAACAAACATAAAGCGGTAGGACACTGATTGGTTTAAACATTTTTGCTATCAGAGAAAAAGAATATTGAAGAACAAGTGCTACCTTTCAGAGCTTGAATCAGATAAGAGTACCTTCCATGGGGTGGGGTGGGGACACCAGCCCAAAGCCACAGCTGACATTAACTGTGCACCATATGTTTAAATACTGCAGCAGTTTGTCTTTCATGAGAAAAGTCTCTAATCAGCAGCTTTGATTAAAAGGGACACTGCCAAGATTGAAATTATAGATGTGCTCAAGAGTAATGATACACTAGGTCAGAGGTTTCCAAACTGGGGGTCGATTGGTCTTCTGCAGTAAGGATGTGATACGTCTCTGATGAACAGGGTATAGCATCATTTGAACAGGCAAAACTCTTTTAACTGGAACGAAAAATAGGACAGATCTATTTCCATTGGGAATTAAAGGCACTTCACTGGCTGTCCACTTAGTTAACTAATCTTTAGGAGATGAGAGATGAGTCTAGATGAAAGTTGGGAAGAGCAGCTCATTCTTTTCCTTTCCTGAAGCACAAACTCTGCATACAAAGACAGAGAGGTGTGTGTAAGTGAGAAAGTGTCTGTATATGTAAAAGGACCTGGATGGGTTCAGAGGTAAAGGGCATAGTACCTCTTAGTAGGGATAGATGAATCTCTCAGTTTCACTTTCTTCCACATGCAAATATTTTAATGTCAAGTTCTTTCCATCACATTTATGAAGGAAGTTATGATTTTTTGGTACATTCTCACCCACCTGCACTGGCCAAATTCAATGGGAACAGATATTCCCAGCAAAGAAAGGACTATGATGTGCCTCCCTGCCATGCAGCTGTTAAAGATGAGGAACTTCTCAGGAGAAAAAATGTGGCAACCTTAATTCAGCACCTCTGCCTGGATAGACAGACCCCTCTGGATGGACAGTGTTGGTTTCTCACATATTCAAATCCCATGTACTTTCTATCCAGATTATTAAGTTATTGGTGAAATTTGGTAAGTGCTTATCAAAAAATGAACTGAACTAAATCCTCACCCATATCTACCTTTTAGTATGGGCAGAGGGCACTTCCTTCACCTAGAAGTAGGGTCCTGGGGGCTGTCTTGGTGCTGGGCTACCGCATTTAGGAAAACCCTGTGCGTTCTCTGCTGCGGGGTGGCAGCGGCTAATCCTGATGCAGAGGGAGAGTGTGGGCTTTCTGGTGGCCATTTGGCTTGCTGGACCCTGCCCCCTGCCCTCATGGGTGGTGACCAATCAGGGGTTGCCATCAGCCCATGAACACCTCTGCGGCAATCTGGAGTGAAGTTAGAAGGTGGATGCACCATACTCACGTCACTCCAGCGGAAAAGTCAGGGTAAGTCCCCGAATTATTTAAATTGCAGTTATGCAGGAAAGCCGTGCGATGGCTGCAATGTGGCTGCTGCATCTTATAACTGATGCAGCAGCACCAAGCAGCGACCACAGGGCTTTCAAAGAATCTAAGCAGCCCCCTGGTTTACAGTTACAGCTATCCAGGATAAACTTGTTCTCCGATCAGATTTACTTTGTGAGGGGAGGGGTTGAATTTCTTACCCATCAAGTAGAAGAATGGATGGGTGCAAATTAAACCTTGCTTCCTCTAAGTCACATTGTGCTAAGTAGATATTGGTTGAGTTTGTGGGGGATTTCACCTGCTGTATACTGTGGATGTAGTTAGTTTTTCTTTGGCAGTTAGTGCCACTGGTGTGCTAAGTTAAACAGGAATAGATTGCTATTGCAGGACTATGTGGAGTAAAACATGATAGGTCATTATTTGGTGAGTAGTCAGAGGGAGATTTAATGTGAGGGATAGGGCTGTGTATCACCTTGGCCCGAAGCCCGGAATCCAATCCAGAATACTAGGTGGTGCCAGGTCAGCCTGAGGCAAAGCAAGTCAGTACCAAAGCCTTCAGGGTGCCTTGGACCGATTTGGGGCCAATTTGTTCATGTAGGAAAGCTGCCGTGAGGCTGACCATGAGTCCACTCGACTCATCAGTCTTACCTTCCTCTCCCTCACCCCCTCTCCCTCCCCAGTCTCTGTTTGCTGCTGCTGGGATTTACCTTGTTGTGGGTTTTCCTCCCTTAGAGCCACAATTTAAAGGTAAGATCATGGAGGCACTCTGTTTTTAATAGATATATGGCTGCAAACTATGGCAGCTGTAAAGGGCTATTTCCTCTAGCTTGTGACCATAGATCTGTTAAAAAGAGAGATCCCCCCATGATTTTATCTTTAAATCGTGATTCTAAGGAAAGAGGATGCACAGCAAGGTACGTCCGACTGGATGTGGACAGTGGCAGCAATGGCTCTGGATTTGGGGAGGGGGGAAAGGCAAGCAGGGTGAGCAGGAAGTCGAGTAGACTCCCAGTTAGCAGTGTGCCTGGCATTTCTTGGTGCCTGCTGCACGACAGCATGGCAGGCACCCAGGAATCTGCAAAGGCTGATCCACTTAGGGGGGCAAATCTCGCTTTTGCTTCAGTTCCAGAGCAAGCTGGCCAAGCCCTAAAGTGCCCTGAGAGTTGAATTGGGGCCATTTTGGAGGCTCTGAACTGGCCTCCAAAGCAAGTCAGGGGGCTGTGCACAGCCTCAGTGAGGGGGAATTCCTACTCCCCCACTACACTCAGAGCTGTGGGATGAGGGAGAAGGGTAATAGAACTGTAGGGGTAAGGTGAGGCAGGAAGATTTCCTTCAACACCTGGCCAAGGTATGGCAGCTGGGAAAGGAGTGATTGCACCCAACCCAGGAGATGGACGAGTTCATCCTAAGTGCAAGGAAATTGGGTCACCAGGTAGTGCCAGAGTTAGAACAAAGCCCTACAGTTCTTACAGTTGCAGATCTTGTTTTGGATAACTTAATAAATTGTGTCCCTAGTTTACCCAGAGATAGATTTCTGTCTCTCATCTTATAGTTTCTGGCGTTTTCTTGCAAATAGTTGTTTTACACATACTAACTTCCCTGAATGTGAAACTGCTCATTTGCAATCTGCATTTAGCTTGAGTTTTCATGGGAACAATCTAACTTTACAAATTGCAAAGTTTGATTTGGTGTTTGATTTCTATACTGATAAGAGGTCAGTTATATGAGGGGGACGACACACCACGTGAACAAGGTATGATTAAGGCTGAAATCAGACATTATGTTGGAGATCTGCGATCAGATTTCCCAAAGATTTTTTCTTTCTTTCTAAAGCATAGCCATGCCAAGGAATTCATGCTGGGGCTCTGTGCTGTTGCTGAGAAACTCAGCCAAGATGCTTGGGTATTTTGCTGTCATCATTCTACCACGGGGCAGGCAATCTGTGGCCCTCCAGATGGTTTATCTTACAACTCCATTCAGTCCCAGCCAGTAAAGCCAATGGTAAGGGATTATGGCAGGTGTAGTCACCAGGTGATTTACCACTGCTGTTAGGAAGTGGGCTGAAAAGTAGCTACCTGATGTAAGAAGAGCCCTGCAGGATTATACCGATGGTTCGTCTATTTCAGAATCCTGTTTCCCACAATGGCCAATCATAAGGGATGATTAGGACCAGAGCATGAAAAAGCAAGAGCCCTTTGAAGTTGTGGGCCTAGTTACAGTGGTGCCCCCAGGATTTGGAGGACCCTTGAACAAGAGAGTCCCTAAGTGAACCCCCTCCCTCAGTGACTCTCCCTTCTTACTAACAAGGTTGCAGCCACTGCTGCTCCTCCAACTTATCATTGTAATCACCAGCTTGCTTGCCACGTAGAGAACCAATGAACCAATAGGCAGCGGCATCTACTGATCCTCCTTCCTTCACATCCCACTATTGTCTGGGCCTGAGTGAAACAAGCAGGTTGCCATGGTGAAGAGGAGGAGCAGGTCCAGGGGGTTGTCAGTAGGCCTTCTGCTGGTGTGCAGGCCTTCAGCAGGTGACTGAGCAGGCCAACCCTTGACACTGGCGCTGCGTAGCAAACTGCCTTTTGCCACTTTGGCCCCCTGAACGTGTCCTCAGGTTTCCAAGCTTCCCCACCACCATTTATCTGTCCATTCTCTTCTTTGCAGCAGCTCACAGTTCTTATTCCTTGGTCCCATGCAGGTTTGGCTCAGGCCGTTTCTACACCAGGCTGTTTGCCAGGGATGGCCCCCAGCTGATCCCTGTGCTCCGATGGTGTGTATTAAGTACTTCCGGGATCTCCCTCCCTCCCTCTACACCCCTATGGCGTAGAAAGGGCCTCAGTCTCACTTTCTCCTTGTCTTATCCTTTCAAACCACATTTGTAACCAAGAGATCTATTGAACTATCAGCCAGGATGACTAAGTTGAACCTCACTTTTCAGAGACAGTACACCTGTGAAGAAGTAAGCTATTGCTCCTGCCTGCCCTGCTTGTGGACCACCTAGTAGCATCTGGTGAGTAAGATTCATTGAACTCAGTAAAGCTCAGACCATGCTAATAGAACTGAAATCCTGTGAATTGTGGCTTCTCCCATAACCACAAGTACTATGATTCCCTCTTTTTGCTCCTGTTACTTGTTTCATAATATGTTGAAGTTATATGGTCCTAGGGAGCAAAAATACCAGCCCTTGCTCGATGGATCTGCTCACCATATGCACCTTCTGTGTTGCAGCGATTCTGCTGGGCTGCCAGGTTTAAATAATATTTTTACTGCTACTTAATATGCTACGGCCCAGGCCAGCTAAGGGGAATTGAGCTATTTATCACTGCAATTGACACATGGTGAAGAAGAAAGAATTTTGCAGGGCTGAAAAAGAAAAAGTTAGGATTAAAATATAAATATATATTTCAAGATTTGGTAGGGAATCACAAAAAGTAATCTTGATACCAACAATATAGGCTGTAATTTCAACCTGGATTGATCTCCGCAAATGGTGAACTCAGACCCAGGTTCTGTCAGTGATGCCAGAGTGTTCAGTTTCATGACTTTCGCACCATTGTGTGAGATTCTGTCTGCTGTTCTTGAACCACTTTGCTGGCATGGGAGGAAGAGTTGCCATTGGAAAGAGGAGAGAAAGATAATATGTCTGGGGGATGTGTAACCTTTCTTCTGGTAGATAACCCTGAAATGCCCCCACTTTCCCCAAGTCCTTTGAAAAGGGAAGCTATTTCACGGTAGGTTTCAATGCCTTTGTGATGTCACCATCCAATACATGAATCCCCTCTCTCTTCTCATAGCTATTTGCATAATTCTATCCCCAAACTCTGAAAAGTCAAGTGGAAGCAGTGACTAGGACGGGAAGAACTGGATGATAGAATGCTGCCTTGGAACAGAAGCTGTTTCCTAGCCTGCTGTTGTGGATTCATGGCAAAGACATAAAAGGGATTCAGGGAGGGGTGGAAATCTAGGAAAAAGGGGAGAGCAAAAACTGAGGGGGAGATGAGCTCTTTTCCCTGTCTGAGAAGAGCAGTGGTTGACTGCTTCACTGAGGCCCAAGCTTTCTGCCTTAGAGGGTGTGGTAGCATGTTTGTGGGCAGTGGGTGGCTGAATGAGAGGAAAGAGCCAGGAGCTGGCCATTCAGCTGGGACTTTTGACCAGCATTCCACTGCTGCTGAGTCAAAATCAGCATGCCTTCTTGCACATGCCAAAGGGGAAAGGGATTTCTGGAGAGCCACATCAGCTGCAAGGTCTGAGGAGGAACAATCCCAGGTTATTAAGCGACTCTTCCATTCCCAATGGTACCGTTTGCTCAGCTTGGGGCACCTATTTGGCACAGAGGAACACTGTGTGACCAGCTAATCTTGAGAGATCCAGGGGCGTAGCGAACAACACTGCACGGCTTATGCAGAAGGCAGAGTGCTTTCCATGCATACCACAGATAGGGAACAAATGCCAAGAGTTACAATGGGGCAAAGGATGGAAATACACAAGCATGGCTGCATTCCTGAATACCAGCCTTCCCCTAACTGGTGCCCTCTAGTCATTTTGGACTGCAACTCCCATTAACTCCAGCCAGCTTGGCAGTGGTTAGGGATGATGGAGGTTGTAGTCCACAACATCCAAAGGGCACCAGGTTGGAAAAGGGAGTTATACACCTTTGACTCAGAATAAGTTCCATCAAACACATTTAAACACAACAGAGCACTGATCACGTGGGGTTTTACATTACATTTGGAGCCAACGTATGTACAGCATCCTTCCTGCTTCAGACCTTCTCCAACACCTGGTGGAAGATGGGGCTGGGCTTTCAAGGGCTTGATGACAGGAGCAGGGTCATCAGAAATGGACCCACTTCCCTGATCCGTGTGATTTTAATCACTTGGACCATAACACCTGAACAGGGCTTTCCTTTGGGCCTAGGGATGTCTGAGAAATTTGTTTCCATTTGTTTTTGATCAGGATTTACCCAGTTCACACTTTCAAGACTGAGCATGGACTCAGATGCAATCTGCGGTCAAAGTCCATACATTTTTTTGAGCTTGAAATGTGATTTGTGGACCAAAAAAAATTCTGATCGACAGCATGCACACATCTGAAAAATGTGCATAAAATGTGTACTTTCGATAAATGTGCACAAATATGTTTTAATCAATTGTTGAGTATATTTGGGAAAACACCCATGAAAATATGCAAGAAAACCCCCCAAAACAATTTGATTCAGAATTGAGTTGGCATGATAGAATTCTGAGAACTTTGGTGAGCTCATGTTTGTTGATTCACACATCCTTATCTGTGGGCACCATCTGCATAGCCAGCCAGAGGCTGTGTAGATTGGGCCCTGGTAAGAGACTTGGTAAGAGAGGGCAAGTAAGGCAGCAGCAGAAACAACAAGGAGGAGGAGGAGGAGGAGGAGGAGGAGGAGGAGGAGGAGGCAGGCTAGAAAGGTCCAGTGGCTGACTGTGAGCAACCTGATGAAGCATGGAGCTTGGCAGGTGCCCAACAGTGTCAACCTAAGATCCCGGCTCTTCTGGCTTTGGTACAATCAGTAGCCCACGCACAACCAAAATTTTAGACAAACACCCAAGACTGTGGTAACTGCTGAACAAGACATCCTATTATGGTTGGGCTCACATTGGTGTGACAAAGGTGGGCTTCAGAAAGTAGAGCTTCATTCTTGAGGGGTTTCATCAAGGAATAACATGCCCAACAAAAAGGAAATCTGATCCTTGAGTAAGGTCTCCCTAATTCATGTTTCCATATGGATTCTGATGGGGATACCAAGTAGGATTGATGGAAAGAGGGAGAGGAAGTTAAGGCTTTCTGGGAAGGACATATGAAAGAGTCAGGTGATCTTTGGAAAGAAGGTATGGGAGAAGTAAGTGACAAAGGAAGCACAGGCAGGGACAGCTAGGAGGCTAGGAAAGGAAGAAAGGAGGGCACATATAGAGGGGGCCAGCGGGAAATAGGGAACATGGTAATCGAGGTTGTTGTTATCAGGGAAAGGGTGACCATATGAAAAGGAGGACAGGGCTCCTGTATCTTTAAGAGTTATTGTCATATATCTTCCTAAGCACAACTGGGTGCATATCTTGTAATTGGAAACCTATGACCTGTTATCTGAAAAGTGACATCAAAGCATCTTATCTCTAGGAACTGCTTTGGGGGAAACTGCTGTCTTAGGGTAAGGAAGGGAATGCTTAGTGGCCCTTTCCACACCAGGCAGTTTGCCGTGGATGGACCCCGGCTGCTCCCTGTGTGGCCGCATGATGCACAGGGAGTAGCGGAGGTGGGGGGGCGGGCACAAGATTTTTCCTGGTTCCCCAGAACCAAAAAATCCCAATTCTTCCACTGTCCAGGAACTTCTCGCGACTGCGGAAGAACGTGGCTGCTCGCCCCAGTGCAGCCGCACTTACTCTTACTGCGTGGCTCCGAGGCCATCAGGAGAGGGTGTGGCAGCAGTTTCACCACCCCTGGGAGGGCAGGGAGAGGTTGGGGGGGCACTTTTTTAAAAAAAAACAACAGCTCACCTTTTGCACACGAGCGTTCGTGCACTCTTCTCCGTTTCAGAAATAAATAAAAAATGGTGGGCGCGAGTTGCGGCAGCCATGGAGAAGTCGGGCCATCGCATGTGAGTTGAGCGTGCCGATTCTGGAAGTTGCTACTTCCAGGATCACCCGCTCCCCACCCTCTCAACCCCTATGGTGTGGAAAGGGCCTATGACATCAGAAACCAAAAGAGCAACCTGCTTCCCTTCTGAACATGAATTTGCATATTCAGAAATTTCTGGGTAGTCTGGGCCACCCTTCTCCAACCTAAAACCCCATCACTTCCAGCTGGTTTGGCCATTAGCCCTGCAGGTTGGGGATGATGAGATGAGAGATGAAGTCCAACTCATCTCGGGGACACCAAGTTGGGTGAGGCTGGTTTGAGGCCATGGTGCTAACTAGAAAAGGCCAGTGGAATGCTTAGAGGTATTCTGTCTGTCTAAACATGCATCGGATTGTGTCCTTAGCTGCCAGCAGGCTGCAACTGGAAACTGCTCAGAGAGCTTCAGCTGTTGGGGGGGGGGGTGTATATAAATGTAATGAATGAAACAAACGAAATGAAACACAGGTCCCCAAGGAACATGAAAAAGAGGGTGACTGAAGCACAACTGTAAATGATTGCATTCAGAAAGCAAATGGAGACTGTGGCCAGATCTACACCGAGCCAGATATAACACTTTGAAAGCAGTTTGAAAATGGTTTATGGCATGTGTCAATGGGCCCCAGCAGTTGTCAGTGCAGTTCAATGCCGCTATAAAGCAGTTGTGTAGACTCTGCCTGTGTTAGGTCAAAGCAGGAGCTGAGGGAAATGTGTTAGTGAGAAAGCAGAGGGCAGAGAAAGGGGGGGTTAGTGTAAGAGCAACCTGAGAGAGGCCTGGGGTAGGACAAAGAAGCAGGGGGCAAGAGCTGGGGCAAGAGTTGGGGGAGACATAAGGATCATGTGGGAAGGGGAGGCAAGGCAGACAGTGGGAAGACGGTTGAGGAAGGACCAGTCTGAAGAGAGGAAGAGCCGATGAAGGTGAGGCAAAGCCATCTGGAAGAGAAATTGTGTTTGGCACTTGCCCATCCACTCATCTATGCCATCTATATTGCCCATAGCCCGTGTGTGTGTGTGTGTGTGTGTGTGTGTGTAGAGCTGTAGTGAGTTTGTTAATGAGCAGAAATATATGTGGGAATCTATTTCTGCTCCTTAACAAACTCACTACAATAGCCTACCCATTCTTTTACACACACACACACACACACACACACACATGCATTTGTGTATATGACTGTTTCCATACCTATTTGGAGAGCAAAACACAGGGATAACGAAGCAATCAGATCTAATGTAAATATTAAGAATGAACAACCACAGAGGGTGACCCACTGGAAAGAGGAGAAACTCCTATACCTTAAATAGTTGCACAGAAGAGGGTATCTTGGCAGGTGCAACTTTTTTCATCCTTGCAGAATCATTTGCATGTGACAAATATTTCTTCTTCCCCTTTCCCTCTGGTGACCCTTCCCACCAACTGTGTGCATCACCTTAGGCCACAAAACAGGATGTGGACTGCTCCCCCATTGCTGCCTGTCAGTCTCCTTTTGGGTGTGTTTGCTGTGGGGCTGTACCCTAATGATCTGCTCAAGGACTTTGTTACCGACTAGGCAACACAGACTGAATACAGATACAGCCATCATGTCTGATGAGCAGCCAACTATGAGGTTATCAAGAATTTCATGTGTTCTAGGGTGAACGCACACACAGATTGTCAGGAAAGAGGCATAACTTTCCTTGGTTCCTCCTCTAAAGGGAGTTGAACTAAGAAATATTTATGGAGTCACTAAAACAGAGAAAAAATCAGTTCAGCAGTCAGTCTGCACTCTGCCCTTCAAATACATTATCAGGGTGGCTCACAATAAAATATGTAAAACAACTTAAAATAACTAATAGATTAAGGCTGCAATCCTACACACATATGTAACTGGCCAATTCCTTGTCAGCCCATTGTAATTATAGGACAGTCATAGCTGCTGAAGTCACTTGGGAGTAAGCCCCATTGAAGTTAATGAGATCTTCTTTTCAGTAGACATGGCTATGATTCTGCTATTTAATAAACTGAAAGAGCAACTCTAAAAGCAGGGTCCATATTAATATTTCCAAAGCTTAAAAGCCTGAAAAATTAAAAAGGTCTTTGGTACCAGAAAAACATCAGAGTGGACATCTCTGAGGAGAGAGCATTACAAAACCAGGGTGCCACCATTGATAAGACTCTCTCCCTAGATGCCACCTACCATACTGGGGGAACTCAGGGAAAGGCCTTTGATGAGGATCTCAAAATATGGACAGGCATATGAAGAAAAGGGATCTTTCAGGTACCCTGAAGGGTTTTAAAGATCAAGACCAGTACTTTGAATTGGGCCCAGAAATGGGCCAAGAGCCAATGTCATTGTCAAACACTTATTAATATGCACATCATGCTCAGTTCGAGTTACCAGTCCAGCAATCATATTCTGAACGAACTGTAGTTTCTGAACCATCTTTAGAGGCAGCCCCACATATAATGCATGACAGTAGTCTAATCAGGAGTCATTTTTGTAAAACTACACTCCCCAACCCATGCTAAGTTGCCAAACAACACCATAAATCCTAGACTCTGTTACTCTGCTCATTACATTAATTGATATCAACGGACATAAGCATGTCTAACTTTGTGTTGAATTATGGTGAAATTCAAACCCAGCTGCATTACAGATGTTCTGACTTCAGCAACTATGAATGCCCTATATTACGTGGGGCTGACAAGGGGTTGGCCAGTTACATATGAACAACCGATTATCACTAGCAGCTACTCAGTGCTAATTTAAAGCTTTCAGGACAAATTGTCTGTCTAGCTTTAAACACTTTACGAATACTCATAGTTCTAAACAGCTGATTAGCGCTGCACAGCTTTTTGCGATCAGTGAAAAGCTCACACTTTTTGAATCATATTTCTTAGATCACTAATATGGATTAGATGCAACAGTCAACAGCTTAAGGCATATTGTTGAGATCACTTAAAACACATTAGTTCACCCCGTAAGGGTGCAATCCTATACCTATTTATTTGGGATAAGCCCAGTTAAATTCAATGGGACTTTTTAATAGTATGGATATATGCTAGATTTATTTCAGTTCATTCTTTGTCAGAATTTACCCACACCTCCCAGAACCGGACATGAACCCAAATACAGTCTGCAATCAATATCTGTGCATTTCAAGTGCAATTCGCAAAACAAACAAAACTGCATTTGAAAAAAGAGAATGACAAAAAGTGTGTTTTTGAAAAGTGAACACAAACATGCTTTCATCAGTGGGAGAAAATGGATAAGTTTAAAAAATGTGCAGGATTGATGCGTATATTTGGGAAAACGTGTACAAAAATACATATGAAATTTCATGTGAAAAAAGAAATAGCGCTCACAATCCGATACGGACATGAACTGGAACGACCATCAAGGTGGAATTTGGAGAATTGACGAGCAAAGGGTTTGCTGATTTACATAACTCTACTTCTGATTAAACATGCATAAGATTGACTTGACTTCCTTGCAAACTTTGGGGAAACCATATTTAACATAAGTGCTTATTTAAGAAGGGAATCCTCTTTCTTCTCTGCTTTTTAAATCATTTTGTTTTATTGTTAATGCTAAATCCAATCTTACTTATATTTTTGTACTATAGCAGTAGTCTTCAACCTTTTCAGAATTGGGACCCTTGGGGCTCTATCACACCTACTTTTTTTTCCTGGTTTGCCTCTGCGATTTTCACCTCCATTTCATTAGCATGTCACGCTAATGGTCTCTTTCATGTGAGTTCTTGGTATCATCACTGTGCCGGTAAAACCTCCTTTCACTTGTTTGCTCTCCCACCCACCGACCCCACACCTTCACCCCACACCTTCACCCCACACCTTCACCCCACACCTTCTCCTTCCCCCTCCAGTTCATTGGTTGTGACATTGTGATGGACATGGGTGCCTTCCCCCCCCCCCCCGCTCTGGCTTTGTTGTCTAGTATTATACTGATTTAACATTTCATCGGCTGGGTGTCAGTTCTGCAGGCAATGAGAGTGGGGTTGGAGCAGCAAAAGTTCGTTCAACCAGTTCAACACGAGTCCATTCGTTTGACATGGCATGCTGGAGGAGGAGAACCACTCCCACCCTCCTCTTTCGTCAGCAAGACCTCTCTTCAAAGCACATGCCCCCAGCAAAGGACATACCACAAGGATGGTAATCCATGGGGACAGGAGGGTGGGCTAATCCCACATGGAGGAAATAAACTGGAATTTCCCCACTCTAGGAAAACATGGGAAATGGAGGGGAAGAGGCGGGGTGACTGCAGGACAGGCATGACGTCATGTGAGTATCACACTGAAAAATGGCAAACCAGGGATGATGAGAGTGCAATAACTGCTGCTGCTCTGGAGCCCTTGGAGATGGAGATCACTTCAATGTTTTACAACATATGTATGTCTTTCTGCATCTCTCTCTCTCTCTCCCCTCTGCCCCTAGCAAACTTCTCCTTTCTCTCTATGGTACTCCCTCCATTATCCTACTTTACTATCTTTTTTTGAAATCATTTTATTTATTTAGTTTTTAAAAAATTGTGACCGTGCCACTAGTACAGGGGGGTTGAATCTGTTTTAGTCTGAGGAACTAATTCCATTTTGAAGAAGCTGTCACAATGGCATTCCAGTGGTAGGTGAGCCTGAAGGCAGAAGGGGTGGGGCCTAAAATATCAAACATAATGGTAGATCTTTTACTTGAAGCAATTACTGCTAGTAACTAAATCTTAGGAATGAGAATGGGAGGAGGCGCTGCACAAAAGTCATGATACTTGATGGTCAGGGAAAAGTGGTAGTGACAGGGAAAGGGGCCAGGTCCATCTGAGGTAACTCAGAGGGTTGTATTGGGGCCCCAGGCAAGCTAGGTTTAACCTGTGGGCCTGTGGTACTGCGTCCTCTCCCCCTAGTGCAACCCACCTTAAATTGTGACCCAGTTTGGGGACCCAGCCCACTAAAGACCAATATATGCACAGCTGATACAAATGCTTTTTAAAATCTTTCTAAAATGGAGCCTCTGGGCCAGTAAACAGACTTACGAGAACAAGACTCTGTAGACATAATGGGAGAATATGAATATCTGCATTACTGATCTGAATGTAATGTGTGATGTAATGTGTATCTGTGATCATCTCCCCCTTTTTCTGAGGGAAAAGGCTTGCATGAATTGTGTTCACATGTTGCTTTCATCATATGTTACAGGTGTGATGGAGGTGTGTGAGCATTCACAACTCCCATCATGCACATGGAAGATACATAAGGAGAGAATCTTGCTAGTGAAGTATAGTTTGGATAATAAATATGACTATGAGTATCATCACATGGGGGAAAATCATGTTTCCTTACCGTTACTTCTCTGCCCTCACGCCTGTCCCTCATTACCTCCTCTTCTGCCCACATAGCCCATTCAAGGGGCATTTTAATCATGCCATGTTTCCTGCATACAGCAGGAGATTGCAGCACATTCCAGTTTTTTTAAAAAAAAAGTCGGATTAAAAGGAGTCTATTTTGTGATGGAAAAATGAGCAGAAGGAGCGGGAGGCATGCGGGAGGTGGATGACGCTGTCGAAAGGACGCACGCACATCCGTAAATGGGCAGTAGCGAGTGTGCGATAGAACACTCTTCTGATGAACCTCTATGAATCCACTATATCAACAAGTACATTCTCGTGCATTTGTGTCTGTGTCATAGGCGTGCACAGCACATTTCATTAGGGTGTGCAACCAGGGATTTATTTTTTAAAGGTGAACATTTATTGAATACTCAGTCATAAAGGACATTGTTTTTATTCATTTATTTATTAAGCACTGTAGACACTGATGCTCTACACCATGTTCGGCTTGCCTGTTGCAGGTAAGGGGTTGGGGAATGAGAAGATGCTCCTCAAGCCCTAGCATTGGTGGGGCTTTGTGGTGACACTGGCTGGAGGAGGGGCTTGCGAGGCGATATTAGCCTTCAAGGTCCCTCCTCCTAGCCTCTTCAAAGTGTGGTTTCCAGTAAAGAAGGTCCAACAGAGCGATTCCTTTTTGCTCCTGCTACTGGGAGCAACGGTGCATTCTTGAGAGCGGTGGTAGTGGATTAGCCGGAGGACCATTCTTGCTGTGTCTGGATCTCCTTCTGGATCCCTACTCAATGCCCCCCTTAATTTGGCACTCCTTGCGTGAGACATTAGGATGTGCCTTTGCACACGCCTATGGTCTGTGCACGGCTAGGCCAAGACATTTTGCTTTTCGAGGTCAAGAACAAGATGGCACCCATGTCCCCATTCCACAGGCTGAGTGGCACTTTAGTAATAGGACAGCATTCTCCACACACGTGAGGGCAGCAGATGAGCTTAAGGGGTGCAGTGCACACCATGTGACACACACAGCTCTGTCCTCAGATACCTTGCCTCTTCCCACCCCCCACCCCACCCAGACATCTCTTGCCTGGATTAAATCCTTTGGATCCTATCCAAATTCAACAGATGAGAAATGGTTAGTAATAGTCAAGGTATTCTGGCTTTTAGTTGTGATTAATACATGAATGTCTCGAGATAAACATAAAACGGAAGAAAGAAAGTATGTAAACAAAATGATGAACATAGTAGCAAGTCCATGAAGAGCACAGATGAGACAGGGCGCAAAAGGTCAAGAACTGGAAGGGAAAAGATTAATATTTTCTCCGTGTCCTTCTGTTGTCTGAATCACCTGGAGCAGGCAGACCTGGACTTTGTTACAGGTAAATAATTACAGTTGTATCTGCCATAAATATCCCCTTGAAGGGACTACTGCAAAAAATTGAGATTGTATCTCCAAGCAACTGTCAGATGGCAAGAATAAATTTCAAGGGCTTGAAATACTGATGTGCATTTTCTCTCATAGATATCTCTCGGTCTAGACTTTCAGGCTGCATTTTGACAGAACACATAGAATGGCTGAGAAATTAGTGGCTCAAGACCCTCAAAAAAAATTACATAGTGTTGGCACTTGTGGTTTGTATCTTCTTTACCCATAGTCCTGGCAAAACAGGAAGTCATCGCTCGAGAGAAGAACAGGAATATTAACCGGGCATATCCTTTTGCATTTAAAACACTGGAGATAATAAATCTCGCACCAAAATGGCAAAAATCTAAAGAGGTCACTGAGTAATGGCAGACATAATATCAGTGCTTTTCAGTGCTATAATAAATCTGACACTGCTCTTTTAACTTGAGTTGCTTCTGTACAGGCTGCAGATCAAAAGTTTCTCTTTCTCCGCTCTCTGCCCCCCAAAGATAAGAAAAGATGTGTGTGTGTGTGCATACTGTGTGACTCCTGCACAGTGAGATTTGTATACAGTGCAATCACCTGTTTTTCATTTTGCATATTCAGTGGAAACAGCAACAATAATCCTGGACTATAAAATTACATAACTGTCACTTCTTGTATGGATGATCCTTGTTCCATGGCCATCTAGAAGTGTGCCCCATTTATAACAAATATTATGGCCTTTGAACTTTTGCCTTTCCTTTGCTAAGAGGAATTGAAATACAATGTATATGAGTGAGAAGGAATAAAAAATATAGGTAGATGTAGATCACTGTACTATTTAGAACTGCGTAGATTTAAGGCAGCTTCACACATGGCTCTTTTGTTTGGTTTGGGTTTTGTTTTGTTTTCTGCATTTGATAACGGAGGAGGCTGTTTCCTATTCTCCAGGCAGTGGTTCAGGGATCAGAAATGTATACTGTCTTACAAAGATCTCCTTCCCATACAGCTGATTGGGTTCTATAATAAAGTGGTTATCAACTGCAGTAAAAGTTTCACAATTATGGAGTACTAACGCTCAAGCATAGCTGGGATATTACATATAAAACCCATAGAAATGTGCCACCTTAAATTGTGGGACCTCTGTTTGAAAACAAATCCCTCTTCCTTCTGAGTAAACTATTACCCTGTTTTCTGAAAGTTGTCAGACAACAAGCAATGGTTATGATCTGCACAAATGAAAAAGTAAACCGCCCAGAGAGCTTCGGCTATAGGGCGGTATAAAAATGCAATAAATAAATAAATAAATAAATAAATCAAACATTAAGGATAATCTCAATTAAATTCAGGCCAGTGATGGGTTGCTGTGAACTATTGAGCCCTTTTCAGATATTAATGAAGGTCTATACACCGGCAGGAGGGGGAAGTGAAGAGGGCAGGATCCACCCCTGCTGTATGCATGTCCATTGAACACGCAGAGGGCTTTTGTTGGAGCTTTTCAAGAAGAGATTGGGGTGGCACAGAATGTGACTTGTTACCAATTCTCATGATTGACATCAAATCCTTTCTCATCCTTCATCTAAGGCGGCTTCCTATGCAGAGGCACTGCCAGGTTTGAGGGCACCCATAGCAAAATGCCTTCTTTCCCTTCCCCTCTCTCTTTTCCCCCATTTTTTAAAAAAGTCATTTTGTTGGCTGGCAGGACTGCTCTGCTTGCTTGCTTCCTGCTACCACTACACTTCTCTCTTCTGCTCTTCTTAATCCATCTCTCTCTCTCTCTCTCTCTCTCTCCTTCCTTCTCTGCCATGCTGCTGCTCTGCTTCTTGCTGTTCCTTTTGGCCATGCACAACAAAAAATAACATCTGATTGGCTCCACTCGCTGCCACTCTCCCAGTCTAAGAGCGGCAACTTCCATCTTGAAAAATAAGTTGGACTTACTGGCATGTGTTTGTGTGTGTGTGTGTGTGTGTGTGTTGCGCAAAGAAGGCTAGAAGGGTTGTGAGGCACACAGGAGGCAGATGATGTCATGAGAGGGAGCCACGAAAATCTGTGAGTGCTCAGTGAGTGCAATAAAATGCTCGATTGATGGAGCTCTAAGAGAAATACTTGCAATTGAAATGGTGCATGGCTGTAGCCTTAAACGGGCCAGCACAGTGCTTTGCTTTGTAGTGCATGCTGGTATGCAATGCAAATGCCACCTTCAGAGTGCTACTGCCTTCCTGACATTTTGGGTAGGTGGGGGTGTATAGGCTGTGGGGCCCAGATCTTTACCCACAGTCCAGTAATAATGGCACTACTGTTGCTATGTTCCTATAGTTTAAAATATGATTGATTTCACTTAGCTTGTTAAAAAAAATATTTTACACCTACCAAGGCTATATAGCAGTCTTATTTTATTCACAATTCAAAGTTTATTGTACTAGCCAAAGACCATGACAAATGCACGGCACATTTCTGTACTGAGGAACAGTCCAGAAAGCCTAATTCACAGTACTATGGACCAGTGGCACCAGCGGCAACGACAGCAGCAGGTAAGGAGCGCGAGTGGGGGGAGGGAGGAAGTGCCGGCCCAGTGTTTTTCCCCATAGACTTGCATTGGGGAAAGCTTTCTTTCCCCCAATGCAAGCCTATGGGGAAAACACCTGAAATGGCGGTCCGTAATCGGATCAGAACTTCCGATATTTATTGGATATCGGATCCGATCAAATCCGGGTCCCCCCCGATATGATCGGATCCGATATTTTTAATATCGGAAATTCCGATCCGATTCCAAAATTTCTGGCCGTGCACATACCCTACTAAAAACCATTATCTTGGTCTTAGAATAGTTTATTGCTGAGTTTCATATTTACAGTAAGCACTGAATGTGTCTAAGATATTTTTCAGACCCAAGCAGGAGGGAGAGATAAGTACTACATCATCTGCATGCATTAAAATAGAAATCTTTCTTTTCATAATTACTGGGGAAGGAGAGTTTACTTGAGCTAACTGTGACACCAGAACATTAACATGGATAATGAAAAGGGTGGGAGCCAAGAGGCATCCTTGTTTTACTCCCCACATTTTAAAAGCTTCTGTTAGATAATCATTCAGACCAACCCTATCCCTCATTACTGTGTTACTGTATCAGTGTCAAGAGTCTATGGTCAATATTGGAGCTTTGGAACTTTTCCCATAATCTGTTTCTGTTAATAGAACCAAAAGCGGCCGAGAGATCATAAAAGCTGCATAAAGATGTTTCTTAGTATTCTTAGTATATTGTAACCGCTTTTAAAACCAGCTTGTTCATCGTATATAATTGTATTAATTTCTAGCCAATCTAGTATTTTTTGGAATAAGTACCTTGCATATAACTTTGAAGAAACATCTACCAAGCCGATTGGCCAATAGTTTTGTGGGTTATTCCTGTCACCTTTCTTATAAATTGAGAAGATAATGCTCATTTTCCATCCAGAGGACATTTGTCTGGTGTTGTTTATTTTAGTGAATAAAGCAGCAAGAATTGGCATCCACCATTCTAAATATTCTTTGTAGAGCTCTGGAGAAAGCATGTCTTCTCCAGGAGCTTTTTAAAGTGGCAGATATGTAATAAGAGTCTTTATCTCACTGCCACTCAGGTAGATTAGGAATAGGGATGTGTATCGTATCGTTAAAATGTACGATAACGATACAATAAGGTCATTATCGTGCATGTGTTTAACAATAACGATACGATACAAAAACCTATGATAATCATCGGAGACGATAATTTTCGGGCGATTTTATCGTTTTATCAGACTGCCATATAAATATACCTATAATTTATGTATTTTCA
Organism: Anniella stebbinsi; assembly: GCA_029215795.1. Classification (NCBI taxonomy): domain Eukaryota; kingdom Metazoa; phylum Chordata; class Lepidosauria; order Squamata; family Anniellidae; genus Anniella; species Anniella stebbinsi. The sequence goes on along the minus strand of JARDYH010000001.1, from coordinate 243,698,692 downwards.
AAGTTAGAGGCTTGATACTTGGTCACAGTGCTTATGGGGAATGCCTAAGTATGTGTATGACATTTGAGACCAATCCCTCCAACCCTCGATTTTATATGAATTTATTAAAGATCATTTTAGTTCTGACAGATCAGAATGACAGCTAGCCACGTGCGTTCATTCAGACCTGTCAGAACGGAAACAATCTTTTAAAAATTCATATAAAATCGAGGGTTGGAGGGATTGATCTCAAATGTCATACACATACTTAGGCATACCCTATAAGCACTGTGACCAAGTTTCAAGCCTCTAACTTTGAAAATACAGAAGTTATAGGCATTTTTTCTTTAAAAATAGGGCTGCAAAATATCATTTTATCACGATAATTATCATGAAGACGATACGGTTCACCTACGATATGAATGAAGACGATATTTTTTTTGGTCTGAAATGATGATAACAATAAACGACAATATTTTTTGGCATGCACACCCCTAGTTAGGAAGATCTTGATTCTCCCCTGCCCCACATGATTGTCAGGATTGGGCACCAAATATATTAGAAAAGTAATTAACCCAGGTTGAGGCTGAGATTGCGACATCCAGTGTAGATCTTACCCTAGGTCCCAAAATTTACCTTCGTTCTGTTCTAATACTGCCAGACCTAGTTTTTGCCACTGAAGTTTTGTGTATTTTTCTTTCTTGTTTTAAGCAGTCTTTTGTAATCTGATCTGCATTTGATAAGAATTCCTAGGGATTCCTCTGATGATTTGTTACGAGATTCACTTAGTTTTCTAGTCAGGTCTTTCTTAGCCACTTTGCGTTCAGCATCAAACCAGCCAGAGTATGGTGTTGATGGGCTTTTGTTTGAAGATGTCACCAAACAGAGCCTGAGTTCATGATAATTTGTTGAAAGGCATCTATGTGATTTGCGGATTTATCCCAAAATAATTGGCACAAATTTGTCATATGGTGCTTGTATAATTCCTCTTGGATAGGAAAGACCACTGCCACCTTTGTGATTCATCCTCCTCCATTAGAGCCAAGATTTAAAAATAAGATGGGGGCTACAGTGTCCACAAAGGGCCATTTCCATAGTTTGCAACCACAGGTTTATGAAAATAACAGAGCCCCAATCGTATTTTTAAATTGCAACACTAATGGAGGAGGACAGATGGCAAAAGTAAGTCCCATGGGTGGCAGCTCTAGGTTTGGGGGGAGCAGGGAGGGAGTCTGCAGCCTCAAATATTTTATACTTTGTTCAAATTTTGTATCTAGTTGTTTTGAGGGTGTTTAAAAACACACAACTTCTCCTTAGTTGGCCTACATCTGTTAATCCATGTCATTAAAGTATTTGAATCCTATCTTTCTAGGAAAGATAGCACTTACAATTTGATTTATTTTTTAAAACATTCTTGAGAACTGTGGATGCAAACAACTAGCCCGATGAGCTGTTTATGTGATGCTTAATATCTCAAGGGTTATATTCATTCTTTAGCTTTTCAGTGTTTGTAATGGCTTTTATTATACTTTATTTGTAGAACTTCTGGCCTGATCCAGCATCACATTTCCTATATTCTTACATTTTTTAAATTTGCCCAATGCACTTCAACATATAGCCTTTCTCAGGGGCACATTGAATATATTTTTTTTTAACTTTTGAGCATTTTTGCCTCTCTTCCTGTTTTAGCTTTTAGACATTTTGGTGTTGCCTGCCTCTTCTTCCTGCCCACGTTTAACTAAACTATGTCTATAAATTTATCCCATCCCAATGATACTGTTGATGCATGTGTTGATATTATAACTGTGAGTTTTATTTGCGTGTGTTTTGCCATTTAAACTTGTTTTAATCCCATACCTTTCAAATTAAAAAATAGTATTATTTTAAGAGAACTTTAAGGAATGAAATCTGTAGATAAATGGATTGCAGTCCTGGTGTATCTCTGTGTGTGGGGAGGTCTCTGTCAAAAACACTATCTGATATGGTCATATTAACACTGACAGGCTTGTAGATGTCAATAGGTTAGCAAGTCATATGTCTCAACTCTGCCTGAGGGTGGCATGTTATGCCTGTGGACCTACAGTGAGTTACTAAAAAGCCCTATTTAGAACCACATGCATTTTGACAACATAAAAGCACATGACTGAAATTTCTCTTCATTTTTGGAGGAAGAAGTCATTCATTTGGTATAATTTTAAGTAAACACAAAGAACTCTGTTCCTGTCTGACAAATAAATGACCCCAAAGCATTTCCATTTCTTCATCTGGAAGTATATTTCATATTACTTATTGTATTACTTATTATTAGTAATTGGTCTACAACTAGTATAGAATGTACAACTGAGTAATAAGCTTCTGACTTGGTTTAATGTATCCTTCTAAGCAACCCATTCTGTAAGGCTGAGACTGGGTAACAGGTTCCTTATATCAATCGGCCCCTGTGTAGCAGGCTGATATCATTACTGAATTTACTTATTAACTGTATATTATTTATCCTGTTTTTGAGACAATTATTATCTCCCAAAGCAGCTCATATCAAGAGAGAGAGAGAGAGAGAGAGAGAGAGAGAGAGAGAGAGAGGTCCTGCCATCAAACTAAAGCAAAACAAAACCCAAGACACACAAGGGAAGGGGAGTGGCTGGAAGGAGAAGGTACAGGAGGCAGATCAGTTCCCCAACCACAAAACAAAATGGTGAGCCATAAGTGGGCATTTCTATTCATTTCAGGCCAGGCTGACCTTCCCTTTCTGATGTTCTTGCTTGAAGAGCAGTTGGTGGCTCTTGTTCCTTTGGCTGATGGATGTCCTTCCCTACCTTGATTCTGTAGCACCGAGACAACAGGCAGTTGGAGCTGCTGAGTATTGTTTCTGGCAGTGAAGGGGGAAGTAAGCTCCCTGCAGTTGCTCCTCCTCTGGCTGATGGAGAGGGACAGGCTGGTTGTCTTCGGTGGCTGTGGGTGGAACCTCCCGGTGGCTGTTAGTCCTCTGGTGGATGGATAGGGACAGAGTGTTCTTCCCTTCAGCACTCCAGTCCCAGGGCAACTGGCAGTTGAAACCAAGAGTTCTTTCTGCAAGGGAGGTGGTGAGAAGCAAGCACCCTGATGCTGCTCTTTTCTCTGGCCAATGGATGGGGCCAGGTTGGTGACCTCTTTGCCTTGATGTTATTCCTGGAACACAGGGGGTGCAGCAATTCCCCTAATATACATGTTTCACCGTTATTTTCACATATGCATTTTTGTGTGCATTTCCCCCTAAGTATACATTTTTGTATGCATTCTTTTGGATTGGATAATTCCATTGCAAAATTTGGACAAGTGTGTATTTCAGAAGATAGCTGGGTTTTGGTTCATATGATGCTTCAAAAGTGCAAAATTACATAAATTCACATGAAAATGCAAATTGAATAATTTCCTCCTAGGGATGTCAGAGAAATCCATAATAGAACCAAATGATTTTGGATTTTTATGATTCCACAGATTCCACAGTGATCCAGCTTGCCCCCTGTCAGGCAGATTCCACAGACTTGCGGGCTACTTTTTCTAACCATTGGAAATGTTGTGCAAACTTCATTGTAGAAAAATATGCAAAACTAAAAAAACCAAAACTGAGCATTTCCCCCATAAGCTAAAGTGTGAAAATGCAATTTGGGATGGGGGATTTTGCACATTTGGGGGGAATTTGTGCATTTGGGGGGAATTTGTGGAAATTTACACCTGTCAAATTCAGAAAATAAAAAAAATCGATTCCATAGGTGAACAGACAATGGAATGAAAGTCACCTAGCAATCCTCTAAGCACAGACAGAATGGATTTTACACAATTCATGCATCTCTACTTTCTCCCCCATGCCAAGGTTGGACACCTAGCCTTAAAAACATATTCAGATTCCTCACCCTAGAAGGGAATCTCTTTTAATTTTAGTTGATAGAGCAGAACTATAGGAGCATTTCTTTGCAGCTGAGGTGCTCGTCTCATCTCCTCTATTTATTTTATGCCACTTTCCCACAAAATTGTGCCCAAAGTGGCTCACAGCATAACAATTCAACAGCAGTAAATATAATTTACTTCACATAAAATTATAATTTACAACATATAAATTCTACATAAATACAATTACAGTAGCCATAATGTTGGAAGATAAATACGTAACAGAAATAGCAGTATATACAATATCCAATTAAACAGCAGGAATAAACTAATCTATTACAACAACTGATGCACTTAACAGGAGACAGAATAAAGCATAACACAGAAGTATAAGCAAGGCTCCCTATGAAGATAAATAGATCTCCATTCCACATGGATTCTCCACAATTAGTCTACAAACACTGGTTATCAACCACACCTCTCACTTGTGGTGGCTTCCTCCCAGTTCTCATTAGGATCACCTCCCAAAGTCCCTTCTTTCACCTGGAGAGGTGAAGATTTCCAGTGCTCCTTCAAGCCCCACATACCCACATAGTTGTACTGACATTACTTAGTCTCTCTCTATTGAACATTACTCCTTCCAGAACTGGTCTTGAAGCAGCAAGCTGTATTAGGCTTTAAGCTAGAAATGCTCAACCCGTTGATGTTCATCCCGATCCACCAAATGCTTCCTGCATTGAAAGGAATGAATCACAAATGCAAAAGCCTCCCTCCCATTTATGTACTACAGAGATAGGAGATGTGTTTTTGGACTGCAACTCCCATCTTCCCTCACTATTTGCAATGCTTCCTAGAACCGATGGTCCCCACCAATGACCTAGAACACATACAGAACCCTGAGCCTTATCTTTCTGCCTTCTTACTTATAAAGATATAGATCTGTGATGTGCAAGACATGTTGTATAGGCTGACCATATGAAAGGAAGGACAGGGTTCATGTAACTTTAACAGTTGTAGAGAAAAGGGAATTTCAGCCAGTGTCATTTGTTTGCAATTAGTCCCTGGTGAAATTCCCTCTTCATCACCACAGTTAAAGTTGCAGGCACTATACTAGAGTGACCATATACAAAAGAAGGCAGGGCCCCTGCAACTTTAACTGCTGTGATGAAGAGGGAATTTCACCAGGAACTAATTGCATACAAATGACACTGGCTGAAATGCCCTTTTCTCTACAACTGTTAAAGTTACATGAGCCCTGTCCTCCTTTTCATATGGTCAGCCTAATGTTGTAACAGAATGCCTGCATCATTTTTTTTAAAAAATCTATCCAGTAAGTTCAGACAAACTGTTAGTCTTGGGTCTTTTGTTAATAAGAAGACAGTTGGACTATGATTCTGTAGAAGCACAGAAAGTGCAGAATGTGGCATTAGGTTCAGAATTCACCTTCTTGAGAATGTTGTTTATTATTCTGGATCTGAGGAAAGTCATTCAAGAGTTGGGCCATAGAGGTGTTGGACAATATAATGGATTTGGGGGGAGGGATAGATCAGTGGGAAACCTGCTGAAAGCTAAGAATGATAAAAATAGGTTTTGGATTTACAGCCACCTTGACCACTGGCATTGAAAAAGATTCATGGAAGTATAAAAGGAACACAGAGTTGAAAGGAACAGTGAGCTTGATAGAGGTGGGGGGGGGTTAAAGGACTTAAATTCATGGCCTCTGAGTTATCTACTGAGTTTATATTATCTCATAAGGTATATCCTGGGTAATTGTAACCAAGGAGTCAGCTGGGTTTGCGAATACTGACAAACCCTTTCCAGAGATTTTCTGTGAGCTCACCATATTTAATTCACATTCCCTTACAAAGCTTATACAGTCCCATAAAATAACCTGCTTTCCCGAATTGCCTCTTACTTACAAGATATAATTTTATTCTATTGCACATGATCTCATTATCTCATTTTTGTCACTTGATCTCATTTTTCTTGGGGTTCGAAAAGGATTTAACAATGAATGATAAGGATGAAATTATCAGCACAAAAAACAGACAATAATTAAATGTCAGTCATCCCTGTGACAGAGCAAATGCAATTCTGTATTGCACTATTTTTGGTGCTGACTAGTGCGATACTCATTAAGGATTTTTTTTTTGCTCTTAATGCTGTGAGTTTTGCAGTTATTTCAAACAGATGAAATGCATTCCACTTACCGACCCTTCATTCTTCTGCAGATCAGTTTCTTTCCACTGAAAGATTAGCTAGAAAACCAGCTAGAATGTCAAATGGGATTGTTTATGCACCGAAGAATAAGTATTAATTGCAAAAATATATTCATAGTATGATTGTTTTCTACTGATGAAAATGAATTGCTACTTTTTTAGAAAAAGAAAAAGAAGAAAAAAAAGAAACGACCTATTCATTATAAGATATTGGTTCTGATATCCTGCAATCACACTCCCACATTATAAATAAATATGTATGTTTAGGTCATTAAGTAGTCTACAGCACTGAGCCAAGGATATGGTTACTCAACCTTTTTTCAAAATACTAGTAGGGCTTTCAATCAATTAAAGATTGGATTAATTAACTGCTCTTCTTTATCTGACTGATTTTGTTTTCCCAAAAAGAGCTGAATAGTAAATAAGAGCAAACAGAGATAACTTTTTGACACTCCTTCACATTTGAACTCAATCGACCAATGCAGAAGAAGGTGTGATGTCCACTAGTTTATATGTCTTTAAAAATGATTTGACAGAGTAAAGGAAAACAGATCTATCATTGGGTACTAGCCATAATAGCTAAAACTGGATTTTTCAAATTCAGAGGTGAAGTACTTCTGATGATTGGGGGCGAGCATTATGGGTTGGTGCTTCTCTGTGGCACCTGGCTTACTGTGATTGGAGACAAATCTCTGGATTAGATAGACTTTTTTAGTCTGATACAACCAGGCAGCTCTTAAGTTCTTTTGCTTTGGGGGGATTTGTACGAAAAAAATAAAAGAAAGTTACATGCTAAGTCATCAATTAATTTCTAGCAGCCAGGTAGCTAATGGAAAACATAACCCACAGGCTCAGTTGTATACCTTTGTGAGTTATGAGAACATCTCTTACTTGTGAAAATACCTCACATATAATTTCTCTCTCTGCCTCCTACTATTGTGTGTATGGAAAGCATCTCCTTTGAAAATAAGCAGAAAATAATATTGCTGAACTAAAATAAAGGAGGATTCTGAAACCTTCATTTGCTCTTCATTTTTCAGCCTTGCACATGTTTTTCTCATCTTCATGTTTTATTGTATCTTCTCCTCTTAGACATAAAACATCTATTAAAAATAACTTCTGAAAACGATAACCATTAAAGATTGCCCCAAATCAAACAAAAGCCACCCTACAAATAACTAAAATTCTGTGCTCTGTATTGCATAAACTGGACATGATGTCAATCAGGTAGTAAGCAGATCGTTATGTCTTTAAAAATAAATGAATCTTATCTTCACTTTCCTGATGGATGTGGGCAGATACAGGGTAGGGAACTTGCCAGGATAGCTAATGCCTTAATGTTAGATTCAAATAGGCATATAAGGTATATATACCTTATATATACTAGGGATGTGCACTGGATCGGACCCGATCCACGATCCGAGTCCGGTCCAGTGGGAAATCGGATAAATTATCCGATTTCCGATCCCGCAGCTGGATCGGCCGATCCAATCCGAACCGGTCCGAAAAGGCTCCGAACCGGTTCGGCGGATCGGCGGATCGGCGGGCGCCCACTGGCGCCCACCGCCGCTTCCATTGGCAGGCGCCAGCGGGCGCCCACCGATGAAAGTGGACAGCGGGGGGGGAGGAGGGGGGCGCTTACCTTCTCGGCCCGTCCGCTCCCGTCCGGCACTAGCAGCTACTACCAGCGGGCTCCGCGGCCTGCTCTAGGGTGGCGCGCCGGGTGATGTTATCACCCGGCGCGCTACTCTAGAGCAGGCTGCGGAGCCTGCTGGTGGTAGCCGCCGGCCCCGGACGGGAGCGGACGGGCCGAGAAGGTAAGCAGGGGGTGCGTGGAGGGGAGGAGGGGGCGCGCGGAGGGGGCGCGCGAAGGGGGGAGGGGGGCCCTTACCTTCCCGTCCCGGCGGCTCCCGTCCCGGCGCCTACTACTACCAGCAGGCTCCGCGGCCTGCTCTAGGGTGGCGCGCCGGGTGATGTCATCACCCGGCGCGCTACTCTAGAGTAGGCCGCGGAGCCTGCTGGTAGTAGTAGGCGCCGGCGCCAGCCGGGAGCCGCCGGGCCGGGAAGGTAAGCAGGGGGTGCGTGGAGGGGAGGAGGGGGCGCGCGGAGGGGGGCCCTTACCTTCCCGTCCCGGCGGCTCCCGTCCCGGCGCCGGCGCCTACTACTACCAGCAGGCTCCGCGGCCTGCTCTAGGGTGGCGCGCCGGGTGATGTCATCACCCGGCGCGCTACTCTAGAGCAGGCCGCGGAGCCTGCTGGTAGTAGTAGGCGCCGGTGCCGGACGGGAGCCGCCGGGCCGGGAAGGTAAGCAGGGGGTGCGTGGAGGGGAGGAGGGGGCGCGCGGAGGGGGGAGGGGGGCCCTTACCTTCCCGTCCCGGCGGCTCCCGTCCCGGCGCCGGCGCCTACTACTACCAGCAGGCTCCGCGGCCTGCTTTAGGGTGGCGCGCCGGGTGATGTCATCACCCGGCGCGCTACTCTAGAGCAGGCCGCGGAGCCTGCTGGTAGTAGTAGGCGCCGGCGCCGGACGGGTGCCGCCGGGCCGGGAAGGTAAGCAGGGGGTGCGTGGAGGGGAGGAGGGGGCGCGCGGAGGGGGGAGGGGGGCCCTTACCTTCCCGTCCCGGCGGCTCCCGTCCCGGCGCCGGCGCCTACTACTACCAGCAGGCTCCGCGGCCTACTCCAGGGTGGCACGCCGGGTGATGTCATCACCCGGCGCGCTACTCGAGAGTAGGCCATGGAGCCCGCTGGTAGTAGCAGCCGGCGCCGGACGGGAGCGGACGGGCCGAGAAGGTAAGCAGTGGCGGGGAAGGGGGCTTACCCCCCCCCCCCGGAGCCGTCCGCTTCTATCCGCTGGCGCCCGCGGGCGCCAGCGGATGGAAGCGGGCGGCCCCAGGGGGGGTAGGGAGCGCGGGGGAGGGGGCTTACCTGCCGGGGCCGTCCACAGCGGACGGCCCCGGGGGGGGGAGGGAGTTAGGCCCCCCCTCAGCCACCCGCCGCCATTTTTTCCTCATAGACTTGCATTGCAATGCAAGTCTATGGGGAAAAAAATGGCGGCCGATCCAAAAATTTACGATTTTTGGGTCGGGATCGGACTCGATCCGGTCCGGGGGGCCTCCGATTTTGTCCGAACCGGTCCGGGACAAAATTGGAGGTCCCGATCCGGGTCCCGATCCGATCCGGGGGGTCCGTGCACACCCCTAATATATACCTGGACGACAACTACAATCCTCAAAGGAGGACTTACTGGCCATTCCATGATGAATGGATTGCCGCCATGAAGAACCTCGGTGGTGGGCCTTCTCTGTAGTGGCACCCACCCTCTGGAAAATCCTCCCTCATGTGGTTTGGGAGGCAGAAAACATTACATCTTTTAAACGTTTCCTTAAAACATACCTTTTTACACAGGATTTCCCTGGTTTTACACTGCCTTTTTAACTTTTTTAATGTTTAAATTTATATTGTTATTTTTTTATGGTTTTTAATTGTGCACTGCCCAGAGAGCTTCAGCTGATGGGCAGTATAAAGATGTAATAAATAAATAAATAAATGGGTAAGGTTCAGTAAAAGTAGCAAAGAGGAAGCTGAGGTTGCCCTCCAACCAAGAAGCCTCATTTGGCTAATTTTAATTAAGTTCAATTTGTATTTCCTAGCCCTCCATAAATGTAAGATAATCAGCTAAAATAAAGAAAGAAATGAATTAAAAATGAAAACAAGAATCTGAAATTACTAGTAAACATGATCAATGTAGACCCCCAAAATTATTTAATTAAATCAGCTTCTATATGTACTGTGATGCATTGAAAGTAAGATCAATTCAAACCTTCCCACTGAATTTAAGAAGCCTTCAGTTTTGTATAATTGTATTCTTTTGCAGGCATATCTGGACCAAGTTCTCTTTCGACAATAGATTCAGAATATTTGTCTTTCCTTAATTAGTACTGCTACATAAGGGCCTGCTAAATTTTGACATAGTTGAACTTCAACAAGTCAGGAGAAACCTGAGGGAAGATCTGAAATGTACAACTTAGGCCTAATCTACACCAAGCAGAATATTGCACTATGAAAGTGGTATGAAAGTGGTATATAAAAGGCAGGAGCTACACTACTGCTTTATAGTGGTATTGAAGTGTACTGACAACTGTTGGGGCCCATTGACACATATAATATACCACTTTCATACCACTATATCCTGCTTAGTATGACTCCTGCATTTTATATCCCACTTACTGCTTTCATTCTGCTTTCATAGTGCAATATCCTGCTTGGTGTAAATTAGGCCGTAGCCATCAATGCCCAAGTTAGAGGTGGGGAAAGATAGGATGATTCAATGCTGCTCACCACCTATATGGAATTGATGGAGACAAGAAGTCCCATTCACATGTACATCACACATAAAATATTTGTATGCAGGGGGTAATCATCATGCCTTCCTCAAAGTCCATGCAGTGAGTGGGGATATGTGAATGAAGTGCCCATGTGCATACAATTGTACATATGTAGCTATTCCACATGATCAGTATTCACAATGATGCAGAGATTCCCACTGCATGGAACACCTACATTACATTGCATCAAATAAATACATATATTAACATTGCTTAGGCAATGTTTCTAGATACACTTATTTAGAAATAAGTGCCACCCATATAAGTAGGCTGACCATATGAAAAGGAGGACAGGGCTCATGTAACTTTAACAGTTGTAGAGAAAAGGGCATTTCAGCCAGTGTCATTTGTATGCAATTAGTTCCTGGTGAAATTCCCTCATCAACACAACTGTTAAAGTTGCAGGGGCCCTGCCTTCTTTTGTATATGGTCACTCTAGTATAGTGCCTGCAGCTTTAACTGTTGTGATGATGAGGGAATTTCCCCAGGTGCTGTATGAATACAAATGACACCTACTGAAATTCCCCTTTCTCTACAACTGTTAAAGTTACATGAGCCCTGTCCTCCCTTTCATATGGTCAGCCTACATATAAGCAGCGCTGACTTCCAAATGAATTAGACTGGTATTGAGGGTTTTAGTTTCACTGGATTTGCATTGAAGAATAGATTGAAGGTAGAGAACTATAAGAAAGCAGAGGAGGAAGGATAGTTACAACTTCTCAGGAGCTTACTTAAACTGCCCTACTCCAATCCAGCAAGAGAGATCCATGCATATAGGTCATCTGGAGGCAAACATTTCCATCTGGAACCAATGACTGTTACAAGTGTCTAGTTGCCTGCACTCTACCTGGATTGGAACTCCTGGTTCACTGATCAACAATTTCCACCTCAACAAACCCTCCCACCCCCACCCCCCAAAAAGTAAGGAGAGAGTTGTCATGTACCTGGCAGGCCACAATACATGGCTAGTAGGAGGTGCGTTAAGCTTGGTGAAGTTATGCAGGCCTGACATATACCAGTAGTCCCTTTTAGATTTCAAACGATATTAGTGCATTATTTTGCTCCCACATATATATTTTTTATTGCATCAAAAAAACAAAAAAGCTTCCACTAAAAGCTTTCTTTTGGCCTTTGTTAGTCATGCTACACAGAGTCAAAGGCTTTGAAGGTTGCCTTAAGTAAAATGAACCACCAGAACGACACTGTACTTTTCTTTTAGTCGCTGATCAGGCCTTAAAAAGGGTAAGGAATGATATGAATTTTAAAAAGCAAAAAAAGGCCAACAAGAAAAAAGGGGGAAAAAAGCATTTAATAGTAAATCTCCCAGCACTGCATACCTTCCACAGAAAGCTGTCTGCTCTACTTTCCTTTTATCAATATTGCCAAGAAAGTAAATTTGTCACTGTACAGCTGAAAATCTCTCCCAGATCTACTTTAATGTTTCACGCTACGTTTGCAAAACAAGAGTAATAAAAATAATGACACCATTATTACTCTTCCCTCTTTGTTTTCAGTTCATCACTTGCATATTTGAATAATGAATTATATTCACATTATCTCTACATTCTTGCTCTTGAGTTCCTCTACTGGCTGAAAGTAAAGCTATTATCCAGTTGTCAGCTCTGAAGAGCCATTCAACATAGCAAGCCAGTGATCCTGACATGCAGATATACTGGTATGCAAAATTATCTAGAGTGCAATTTCAAGCTTTAGAAGAGAAAATTACCAGCCAGTGTGTAAATGAATCTTGGCCGCTCGTGAAGGTTTTTTTTAAAAAAAAAAATCTAGGCCGCGTTTTGGGACTTAAATAAATAGACAACAGGATTAGTTATGCATTACAAAAGGTTAATTAATATATTTGTATTATGCTGACTGGTGTGTGATAAAATCCTGTACATTTCTGCTCAGATGTAAATCTCCCAGGTAACTATGGCCATTTCTACACCAAGCTGTTTGCCTGGGATGGCCCCCGGCTGGTCCCTGTGCACCGATGGTGTGTATTAGGTACTTTCAGGATCACCCTCCCTCCCTCTACACCCCTACGGTGTAGAAAGGGCCTATGTATATTCTCTGAATGGGATTTAGTAGCCTTAAATTGTCAATTTTACTCTCTAACACCTTGCACACATCTCTGATTTTGTCACGTCTGTATGTATTGATTCGATGTATGGTTCTCCTTTATTGAATACATTGTTAAGTTACACCAGTCCCCACACACCTTCTTTGCCAAGCAACCCTAACTTGTTAAGATCCCTCTAGCACCTTTAGTGAAGATAGATTATCATAACTAGATGGCAAACCTTTAACACCAACATTCAAAGGTGCTGATTTCTGTCTCTTCATACCATACTGGGCTCATAAAAACAAATGACAACCATAGGCCTTCGGAAAAGGGAAAAGACACCTTCAAATATTAAAGCAAAACACTGTATTAATACTATTTACTACTTTACTTCCTCATTTAATCTATCATTTATTAGCAGCTGCCATTGTGTTTCTCATCACAATTCCAGCTCATATTGAGTGAAGCGGGATCTACACTATTCTTTAAAATGGTTTATAACAGTAGTGACAACTGTTGGGGCCCAGGACACCCTCCATACACAATTTTCAAACTGTTTTCAAAGTGTTGTATCCTGCTTGGTGTAGATCTGGCCTAAGTCTTGTTTCCCAGGTCAACTATGTGGTCTGTGTTTTTCTTTTCTTTTTTAAAAACACCTTAATTTGTTGTGATAAGAATAGAGAGGTCTTTGTAGTAATTGAATACCCGCGAGGTATAAATACTATTTTTGCAATTTGAGTTCATGTTTGTGACTTGTGAGTCACTGAATTTATAGTTGAAAATTATGCTTTTCTACTTTGGTTTTGCTGTTGCTGCTGTTGTTTTGGACTGCACACTCTTTCAAATAGAGGACCATTTCCTGTAAGGTACAACATATGGCCACTTTAATGTTGCAGGCACTATACTAGAGTGACCATATACAAAAGAAGGCAGGGCCTCTGCAACTTTAACTGTTGTGATGAAGAGGGAATTTCACCAGGAACTAATTGCATACAAATAACACTGGCTGAAATTCCCTTTTCTCTACATGAGCCCTGACCTGGATTTTATCTGGTCACCCTACTTTAGTTTAGATCTCTGAAGCTACCACATACTCTTCTTTTGTATTTTTATTTTAAACAGACTTCCAGCTATTCATGTCAGCACAAACATAACTCCATGTTATTAACAATCATAGGTAAGAGCCCATCTTCCGGCTTAATGTGGCAGTGACAGCAGTGAAGAAAACTTATTTCTCCACCACCATTTATTCCACACAATGTTGACCAGTGGAGCTGTTTTGGGTGGTGCAGTGCCTTCTTTATAAAGTTATGGAGGATCAGGTGGAACCCTGAAAGTCTGCTGAGGCCAATTTGATCAACATTTTGTGGATGAAATCACTCACATTCACACCAACTTGGATGCTATAATTTAAGCAGAACCAGAGATGGCTGTAACTCTGTCACAGTCTAATCATGTTGTAATGGTTCCTTTCCAGCTTGTGCAACCTGAGGATGGAGACAAGCTTCTTGGATATTTAAGGCTTTATCACTTGTTATCTGGCCTCTGACCATCTGCTGGGACTTGGATGTCGGAGGTAGTGAGTGCCTCTTTGAGGGAGCATATAGAGCTTCCTGGCCTTAAGAAAACAACATTGAGGCCTTTGCTAAAGAAACCAAGCTTAGACTTGGATGATCCAGGATATAAATATTGTCTTGTGTCTAACCTTCCCTTTTTGGAGAAGGTGGTGGCCTTGCAACACCAGGTGGGTTTGGATACACTGAAATCTGGTCTGGTTTTGAGATGGAAACAGCCTTGGTCACCTTGGTGGAGAATGGATTAGGGGAATGCAAACCTGTTGGATTTTCCAAAACCCTTTTAGCAGTTGTGAGTATGTTCAGTCATGGAACCCTTTTGGGCTCCCAAACCAGGTTTAGCTTCAGGGATATAGTGTTATCATGTCTCTCGTCCTTCCTGGGGGGTTGGTCCCAGAGGGTGATGCTTGGGGACTTCTGTTCCATTTCTATTTCATGACCTATGGGGTCCCATCCTGTCCCTCATACTTTTTAACGTCTACATGAAACTCTTGGGAGAGGAAATCTGGAGGTTTGTGCTGTGATGACATTAATATGCAAATGACACATAATTCTACCTCCCATTTCCATCTTTCTAACCCAGAGGAACTATTCAACTCTTGAACATATGTCTGGAGATGTTTTTAGAAGGGATGACGGTGAAAGAACTGAAACGAAATCTAAATAAAATGGAGATCCCCTGTGGTGGGAAATTATCTGAACTGGGTGGATGTGTGCAATCAGGCTTGGATGAAGTGAAGGATCAAATTCACAACTTGGGGGGTTCTTCAGGACATGGTGATATTTGTGGAGGTGGCATTAGAGATGTTTGTGTTGTGACTTTATCTAGAGGTTGAACCTGGTCTTGGTTACTCATGCACTAGTTACATTCAGATGGGATTACTGTAATGTGCTCCATATGAAGCTGCCTTTAAGGTGCTCCAAAAAACTTCAGTTGGTGCAGAATGTATATTGGTGGGGGCTGGATATTGGTGAGGGCTAGGAGATCAGAACATCTAACAGAGATTTTGAATACGTTTTTGGGATGCTAGTGCATTTCTGGGCCCAATTCAAAATGCTGATGTGATCCTTTAAGGCAAACCAAACTGCATACCCATATCAATAGAAGTATAGCTTCCAAATCATGTGAGGTACTGGTTCCCCTCTATTCGGCACTGTTTAGGCCTCATTTTGAGTATTGCATCCAGTTCTGAGCACCACACTTTAAGAAGGATGCTGGAGGGGTTCAGAGGAAGGCAACGAGGATGATCAGGGGTTTGGAAACAAAGCCCTATGAGGAGAGACTGAAAGAACTGGGCATGTTTAGCCTGGAGAAGAGAAGACATGATAGCACTCTTCAAATACTTGAAAGGCTGTCACACAGAGGAGGGCCAGGATCTCTTCTCGATCATCCCACAGTGCAGGACGGGAATAACGGGCTCAAGTTACAGGAAGCCAGATTCTGGCTGGACATCAGGAAAAGCTTCCTGACTGTTGGAGCAGTATGACAATGGAACCAATGACCGAAGGAGGTTGTAGGCTCACACACACTAGAGGCATTCAAGATGTAGCTGGACAGCCATCCATCAGGTATACTTTAAGGTGGATTCCTGCATTGAGCAGGGAGTTGGACTTGATGGCCTTATAGGTCCCTTCCAACTCTACTATTCTGGTTCTATGATAAACTCAACATAGCCATAAACACCCAAAGCAGCAATGGAACACCACTCTAGGTTCTAACTTCAAAAGAGCATAGAGACGCTAGTTGTCATCAGTGTGTGGACGCTGGAAGACTTCAGTATCACACATCTCCTGGAGCTGAGCTGAGCTTAGACTCCCATTTACAAGAGTAATGATTATTTCCTATTCAGAAGGCTTATTTGCATACATAAGATCATGCAAAGAACACCCACTTGCAGAACAATCAGAGACTTTTCCCCCTTATGAAGATAATAAAACTGGTTGTTCTATCATTATTGCAGGTGTTCAGAGCACTGTTTGTTGCATCATAATGATTTATGCCTTTATTATCATCTTTCTAGTAGGGATTTGCAAATCAGCAAAACTCAAGCTTGCTGAAGTTCTCCAAATTCCATCTCATTCTGACTTGAGTCGTTATCAGATTGAGAGTTTCCCCCCTGTCCCCATGAAAATCTGTGTATATTTTCAGTGTATTTTTCTAAATGCATGCATCAGACCTGTGCTTCTTTGATATGTATGCATTCTTCTCCCATTGATTTAAGTGTATTTGTGCACAATTTTCAACTGTACACATTTTTTCATGTGCATTTTTTTTTTAAATGTACACATTCTGTCAAACACATTTTGGGGGGTTCGCAAATCACAATGCATGCTCGAAAATGTATGGATATTAACCACAGATTATGTCCAAGTATGTGTCCAATCTGGAAAATGTGTCCAATCTGGAAAGTGTGGCCTGGGTTAATCCAGATTTTTAAAAAATATGAGCTAAAACAAATTTCTCCGACATCCCTTCTTGCTATTCAGCCCAAATTTGGAAGGGATGTAGCCAACCCCACCATGAGCTTTCAGGGTATGGGAACTGAAAGAAAGGACACAAAACGCACAACCCCCAGTAGAGTTTCTCCTGGTGGCTGCCAGCTGGAATCCACCATTTTTCTGCCAGAAGCCTTGGTAAGAGTGATGCTACATCATCATGTCATTTTGGGAACTTTGGGGAAACAATGTTGGTGACAACTGGTGAGTTTCATCTCCCCTAACTTTTGCTCTTGACCTCGAAACTCTTTAAAATATCTTCTCCTTTTGTGGCAAATATCACACCCATCCACCCACACCCACCGAGAGAGAGAGAGAGAGACAGAGACAGAGATAGAGACAGAGAGAGAGAGGTGTTATGGTAAATGTTGAAATACAGGGACTCATCATAATAATCCTCATAGCCATACCCCGAAGGAGAAGTAAAAAATGCAGGCAGCAGTGTTGATCCATATCATCAACAGTATTATTGACAGCATTAGAACAGGAAACAATATATTGATGCTGGAAAAAATCATCCTCCCCCCCCCAAGCTATTGCGAGAATTTCAGCTAAGCTCAGAGTAAATAGGAAACCCTGGGGTGGGGGGTGTTGGCAGATGACATCAGCATCCCTGCTAATTAAAAAAAATCCAATGCTGCAGGCTGGCCCCCCCATCCCCCCCCCCATCCTATCTGACTCTTTCCTTTTCCAATCTGCAACATTTCTTTCTTCCTTCCTTCTTTCTGCATCCCTCTAAGCCTTGACTCCACTAAACCAGTCCACACATATATATCTGAGTCCTTGTTCATTTATCAATTCCAGTGCTCGTAATGTTTTGACAACTGATGCTACTGCATGCATATTTTGTTTTGTGAAATGCCCAAAGAGCTCTAGCTATTGGGCGGTATAGAAATGCCATTAATAGGGTGACCATATGGAAAGGAGGACAGAGCTCCTGTATCTTTAACAGTTGCATAGAAAAAGGAATTTCAGCAGGTGCCATTTGTATGCATGCAGCACCTAGTGAAATTCCCTTTTCATCACAACAGTTAAAGCTGCAGGAGCCCTGCTCTCTTTTGTATCTGGTCACTCTAGTGTAGTATATACTCCTCTTCCATAACATCACACTGAGCCATGTGCTTTCTTTGGCTGGTCTGACTTGGGTCAGTCAGCATGGTCCAGGAATGGTGCTTGTAATTGTTCTATTATCTAATTGAAATAGCAACATCAATGTAGAGGCAGCCCCAAAGAAAACTGCAGGCATGAAGCCAGAGCAGCAAAAGTCTACTTATGAAGTGGAACATTCATATGAAGTGGTGGTATTAACATTCAAAGCCCTAAACATCTTGGAGCCAGGTTATCTGAAGGACCGCCTCCTCCGATATGTACCTACCTGAACCCTAAAATCATCCTCGGATCCTTCTCCATTAGCCCCTGCCAAAGAAAGTGAGGCAGGTGGCTACCAAGGGTAGAGCCTTTTCTGCTGTGGCACCCTGGCTGTGGAATGAGCTTCCTAGAAAAGTTTGCCTGGCACCTACGTTATATTCTTTCCAGCGCCAGGAGAAGAGCTTTTTATTTTCCCAGTATTTTAGCAATATACTATCCTAGTTTTTTAACTCTGCTATTTTATATCTCCATTTTAAATCTGTGTTAAATCTCTGCATTGCTGCTAGGTTATATTCTGGTTGTACTTTTGTATTGAGGTGTTATATTCTGGTTTTAAGCTTTAATATTATATTTTGTGCCATACTTATGGTTTTAACTTTTGTGAGCTGCCTAGCAAGCTCCAGCTATTGGACAGTATAGAAATGAAATGAAATGAATTAATAATTGAATAAGTTCTGTTGGTCCTAAATGTTGGTCTTTTTTTAAAAAAAATCACATGAGAATTCATATGAAATATGTATGTCCAAATATGTGCATTTTGTGCATAATTTTGCCTAACATACACATTTTTTGCAAGTACATTTAATGCTACAGTGCATTTTAAATGTTATTTTCAGTAATATATCCATTTTGGTGTGCTCTTTTCCTTAATTCATGCATTTTTATACATGTTTCATTAGGAAAATTCCATTGCAAAATTTGGAGGAGTACAAATTTCACATATTGGTTTAGCTGAAATTAGGTAACTTTGGATTCCTATGTTCTGGTAATTTTCATGGCACCTAAGGAATGAGTATAAAACATCTTAGTCTCTTCTCTTTCATGCCATACTGAATATGCAATAGGAGCTGCAGAAAAGCTTTTAGAGATAAAGTTTGCAACACCCATTCTTGTTGTGCATTTTTACAAGACGTCACATCAATGCCCATTGCGAAGTCACAGAGCAATTTGTTTATTTGTTCAAGGAGATCAGGGGCGAGCAGCCATAGCCACGTGCATACAAGCCTAAGATTTCATAACCCAACAGTCTGTAAGCAACTGTGCACCACTCTGCTGCAGAATAACAGAACCCATGTCATTTTAAGAGCTTTTTGGTCTTGAGTATGCTTCTTAGGACAAGAGCACATAAAGAAGGACTCTTTTAATGTGCCCAGCAAAGATACTACATTCTAGACATCTGTGTATATTTTCACATATATCTCTATGTTCCAAGCCACAAATTATTGCAACAAATTAGAAGATAGTCCACTCTGAATCTGCGCTATTTGAATTGAATTAGTGTCAGCTCTGCTCCTCTCCTCTCCCATTAACCTACAAAATTTATGAAGGAACACTGAGAATTAATCTGCAAATATATACTAATTCACACTGACCTTTTTCCAAGCTGAAGCCCTTTTAGCACTCGCGGTAGGTTTAACATTGCCCTACTGAGTGTTATTACAATGCACTCAATGGTTGTCCGTAATTGCATAATGCAAATGACATTTGCTTTTTTGTTTGAGCGTATTCCCTCAGATGTTTCCTCCTTTTTATCACACTCCTCACACATCTGTGTCCCTAAAATGGCAGTGTAAACTCCTCCTCTTTTGGTCCCCAAGTTCCTCTTTCTGTCTTTGCTGTCTGTCACACAGAAGCAGCTAGCAGTTTGGAATTAGTGTGGCTATGACATATCCTTCTGACACAGGGTATGTTGCCAGCTGGTAGGAACAGGTGTACATTGATTCTTACCATCAAATGGCAACACAGATTTGGCACTCCCCCAGCGCACAGGCATGAAAAACCTGTTCTCTTCACATTTTTTTTGTGGGGGTGGGGGGAGCTGAGATTGATGGACTGTTCTTTGACAATACATCAAGTGATTGTTCGGTCCCCATTTCTTTGTCACATTGTTTAGAATTTTTCACCAGGACTTCCTCTAATGCCAGGCAAATGATTCATTCCTTTGTCCATTTTCCTGATCAGATTAAATCTTTGGCAGTGACTACATTAAAGCCGTGGCTTTACAGTCCAATGTTTGAAGGCCTGCATTTATTATTGCAAAGCCAGCCTGTGTTGTGCATGGTAAAAAAACAACAAAAAAACCCTGAGGGTTTTGTTTCAAAAGATGTACATGAATTACAAAAGTACAGCATTTGTATCATTTTCTGACTTCTGCTTCTATAGAAAATCAATGTGTGATGTCATTCTTTCAGAGTCGCATGTGGCCATTGCTGTGTTGTACTTAATGTTATAAATTTGTTTGGTGGATTAAGGAGTTAGTCGGTTATCAGGATACTAGACTGATGGGGGAAGGGGAAGGTCTGTATCTGAACTCAATAAGAGAAAGGCTGTATTTATTTATTTATTTCATTTGTATATTGCTTCATAGCTGAAGCTCTCTGGGCAGTTTACAGCTATTCATCAAAATACAACATGGTAAAAATAGTCTCAAAATGTTATTATAGAAAAAAAAAACCAATTTAAACAGCTAAAGACAATGTTTTTCCTAATAGACATGTTCTAAAACAGCAGCCGTAGATGCCTCATCATATATCACTATGCATTTAACTTGCATAAAAAATGGTGGCTCACAGTTTTCCAGAAATGTAATGTTGCATAAATGGCGGCCGTAAAAGGGTCATTGATGCAACAATATGGGCATAAACGAACTATTTATACCTGCAAGGCTGCATAAACGCCCCCTGTACAGCCACCATTTATGCAATATTTCATTTCCAGAAAACCTGAGCTGCCATTTTAATGCAAAATGGCAGCTTGCTGAGGGATCGGGCAGCCACCAGGCACTCACAGACCACTCGGTGAATGGGTCTGGCAAGCACATGGCGGCTCAACAAATGGAGTCCGGGAGGCCAAGTGGGTGGGGGGGAAGTCTGCCAGTTTCCACCCTCTCTTGGGCTTCCGTGATATCCAAAGTATAGGAACTGTTATAGAAAAAAATGTGCTTCTGGTCATTGCTGTAAGATAATCAACTAGTCATGGTACCACAAGCAAGATCTGTCCCTAATGGCCTTGCAGGTGTTTAAAGATCTTTACAGGTCTATTCCCTGTTTCTTAGTGCACAAGATAAATCTAGCAATGGGTACTAGTCATGATGGCTATATGGGACTTCCAGGTTCAGAGGCAACATGCTACTGAAGATACCATGGAAATAAGCTTCACATAGGCATACAATGATAACATTGAAGATACTAGATTCCCTGTATATGTTCAGCAAAGCATGGGAAAACCTGAAGATGGGGCACATGTTATGCTGTACACACAATTGCTGCTAGCAGTGTGAAATGGCCCAGTGGCACTCTTCGCACAACCTGGCCATTATGACGATCCATTTCATGTGTACCTGGTTCACTGCATCAAATGATTTTTTCTTTGTGACATTGTCAAATGTTCCTGGAAGAAGCTTGCTGCAACATGAAGCTACAAAGGAAACAAATTGTTTCATGGTGTAACCGTTTGCCCAGAGGCAGTATGAAATAGTGATGCCACCAAATTTTGTCATTACTTGGCTCATTGGTCAAAACTTATCCATTCTTAATACTCACCTTTGTAGTGAGCCTGGATTGATGTATTGTGAATTTTCTATTACGTTCAGAATTGATTGAGAGCTTCAGAACACACACAATAAAGTAGTACACAGATTCCCTCTCCTAAATTTTCAATCATCCTACCAACTAGAGGCCTGCCTAGCTCCAACATTGTTAACTTTTCAGTGCCAGGTTAGGACCCATCTCTGTTCTCAGGCATTTGGCAGCATACAGTGAATTTTTCAGGGGTCATGAATCTGTCGTATCATAATGGTTGACTCTTTTTAGATATATGTTGTCTTCGTGTATATTGTTTGTGTATTTTATGTAAATACTTTTAAAATTCTGTATACAGTATTTTAATGTTTTTAATCCATGTAAACCCCAAATTTTACTTGAAGCAGTCTCAGTAGCTGTGTCTTTTGTCATTGCTGCTGTTGCTGCCACAGCTCTAGCTCCAAGGAGGAGAAGGAGAATTCTGCGGGTCCATCTTCACACTGGCTACCAAGGAAAGGCAAGTAAACATCTCATTATCATCATGCAGGCATATTATGTGAAAACAATCAATCAGAAAGGAACCACATGGGCAGGATCTACACCACTGCTTTAAAACAGTTTATAACAGTAGTGACAACTGTTAGGGCAAGGGATGTGCACGGCCAGAAATATTGGAATTGGATTCGGATCGAAATTTCCAATATTAAAAATATCTAATCCAATCATATCGGGGGGTACCTGGATTTGATTGGATCCGATATCCGATAAAAATCAGAAGTTCCAATCCGATTACGGACCACCATTTCAGGTGTTTTCCCCATAGGCTTGCATTGGGGGAAAGAAAGCTTTCCCCAATGCAAGTCTATGGGGAAAAACACTGGGCTGGCACTCCCTCCCTCCCCCCACTTGCGCTTCTTACCTGCCACCGGTGCCAGTCCGTACTACTGCGAAACAGGCTTTCCTGCATGTTCCTCAGTACAGAGACGTGCCAAGTGATGTCATCATCACTCGGTGTGTCTCTGTACTGAGGAACAGGCCGGAAAGCCTGTTTAGCAGTAGTACGGACCAGCGGCAACAGCGGGGAAGGCCGCAGGTAAAGGATGCCTCCCTCCCTTCCTCCCACTCGTGCTCCTTACCTGTGGCCTTCCCTGCCGCCGCCGCTGGTCCGTACTACTGCGAAACAGGCTTTCCGGCCTGTTCCTCAGTACAGAGATGCGCTGAGTCATGTCGTCATCACTCAGCACATCTCTGTACTGAGGAACAGGCCGGAAAGCCTGTTTAGCAGTAGTATGGGGGGGGGGCAGCGGCGGCGGGGGCAGGTAAGGAGCGCAAGTGGGGGGAGGGAGGGAGTGCCAGCCCAGTGTTTTTCCCCATAGACTTGCACTGGGGAAAGCTTTCTTTCCCCCAATGCAAGCCTATGGGGAAAACACCTGAAATGGTGGTCCGAAAATCTAATATGTCTGATAGTTATCGGACATATGGATATCGGATCCGATCAGATAGGGCCACCTAAGGAAAATATTGTTATCGGTCATTGGATGTCAGATAATGTCCTTATCAGTTCGTTATTGAACATTGGACCGACACAATACACATCCCTAGTTAGGGCCCAGAACAGACTCCATATACAGTTTAGCAGGAGGTGTAGCAGGAGGGAGGGAGGGGTGGTGATCCCAGAAGTGCCTGCTTCCGGGATTGTTGCTCTAATACACACTAAAAGTATGATGACCTGGTTTCCTCCCAGGTCGTCGGGCTGTCGTGGATGCCATTTAAAAAAAAATGGAGCCAGGAAGAGTGCTCTTGAGCTCCTTCAAAAAGGTTTTTTTTAAAAAAAAAAAATCATGCAGAAATCGGGGGGAGGGCATTTCTTCTGCTGTGCTTACTCACAAGTAAGCGCACCAGCACCTGGGATGGGTGGCCACATCTTCTGTGGTCTCAGGAAGTTCCCGGGACCGTGGAAGGTTCAGGATCTTCCAGGGATCCCTTATCCCTGGCAAATCCCATGCCTGTCTCCCCCACCCCCAGGGGTCCCTGTACATCATTTGGACTCACGGGGACCAGCCAGGGGCCATCCCAGGCAAACAGCCTGGTGTAGAAGCACCTGTATTAAAGAAAATCTCCTGTCGGAGATCACACAGACTAATTTGTTACTTTCTGATGAATAATGAATTCATTCCAAGTAAATTTGCCCATCACTAGTTTGAAGGCATCTCTATGTTGCGCCTTTATTGTAGATAGCAATGTCCTATCACCGCCTTCTCCAACCTGGTGCTTCACCTTCAACTCCCATCAGACTCAGCCAGCATGGGCAGCTGTCAGGAATGCTGGTAGTTGTAGTCCAAAATATCTGGAGACCATCAGACTTGGGAAAGCTGCCCTAGCAGGACCTAGGTTATGATTGCTTCTTTAGCAGAAGATTCCCATGCAAATGCATTAATCTCCCAGTTTGAATATTCACATTTAGTTGTAGCATCAGTGCTCTAATATGGAGGGGGGGCAGAGTGAGCCCCAGTTCCCTTACCTTTTGTGATGGCCTCCTTGGCTACTGTATAGGGGGAAGCATGATTTAGCTAAATCAGAGCTCAGGGCTTGTAGATTTCATAAAGGGCTCCCTAACTTTCCCCCATAATTTGAGCATTGTGAAGCACTGAAAAGAAAACAGCTGTGCTGGATCCTGAACTGAATTCATCCATTTTCTCTCTCTCATTGAGAAGTTACCTGGGTTAAGTCACATGCCCATCAGGGTGGGGGGGGGACAGGAGGATCTGTTACAAAAGGGAATTA
Organism: Anniella stebbinsi; assembly: GCA_029215795.1. Classification (NCBI taxonomy): domain Eukaryota; kingdom Metazoa; phylum Chordata; class Lepidosauria; order Squamata; family Anniellidae; genus Anniella; species Anniella stebbinsi. The sequence goes on along the minus strand of JARDYH010000001.1, from coordinate 243,674,444 downwards.
TCACACACACACGCACGCATGCACGCACGCACACCAGCTGTTCCTGCTCTATGGTTCTCTTCCAATTAAAATCTTTCCAATCTTTTCAATACATATGCATTTTAAAGGTAAGTTTCCCAGGCAATTAATGCAGCTGCTGTTCTCCCAATACACACCTGTAAAACGAATCTGGGAAAATTGCCGTTGAACTTTCTATATCACTAGTCTGCTTAGATGATGTCATATAATTATGTATTGATATTTAGTTTAATAGATCTGTCACCAATGTAAAAGGAGCGCCAACTTAATGTGTTGCTTAGTTTATTTATTTTTTGAAATGGCCCATGAGAGGGAACCCCACCCCCCAAATGTTAACTTCATCAGTGTCATTTTGACATTTGCAATTTATGGCCAAGATGTGATTCAATTCAGATGAAATTGTATGCAGTTGTCCTAACATCTTTTGACTAGAAGAGACTGGTTCAATATTGTACCACATTTGTGACTTGTTTTGTTGTAGTGCACGATATTAATGTAAAGTGGTATATGTTTACATAAAAGTGCTATGCTGAAATAGTTTGCAACAAACATCTGCAGAGAAATGCATAAAAGCTTTGTAATTGTGCTACAAAAACATTTCTCCTCTCCTCCTCCAAATAGTTAATTAGGATGCAAATACTGATTATTTTAAGCTTTACAAAGGAGTTCATTACATAACAGAGTGGCTGTTTCATGTGGCTCATATGATAAAATTCTCACCAGTCTTAAAATGACAGATGTAATATTACCTTTAATAAGTGTCTACCGATGCATGCAAATTGAATTAAATAGTGGGAGTACAAATGTGTCTGATAATTAAGATAAAAATTCATGTCAGCTTAAACCCTGGTGTATATTAGTAACCCTGTATACTTCTTTTGCCACTGTTCTCAACCAATTATTTTAAATGTCGAATTCTTGATTATTGCTAATATGCAGACTTAAGAAATGTTTAGAAATGATCTATGGAAATTATTAAACAAACAATAGGCTTCTTTTTAAAAGCATCTTCAATATGAGCAAATTATTTCCATTATTTCAGAAGTCATATAGATTTCTAAATTGTTCAATGTTCCAAACAACATACATTGGTATAAGGCTGACACTTCTTTAAAAAAAAATACAGTGCCATAAGTTTATTCAATCTTTATAGTTCCATTAGGTTCTATTTTAATTTGAATCTTTTTCCCCCAAGTGATCAATGTATGAAATGTAAATGTTATTAATGGAACAGATTAGGGATGTGCACTGACCCCCCGGATCGGATCGGATAGCGGATCGGAATCGGACCTGGGGGGTCGGATCGGATCGGATCGGATCGGAGGCTGGTCGGATCGGATCGGACCAGATGTCCGATCCGGATCGGACGCCATTTTGAATGCTTTTTCCCATAGCCAAGTATTGTTTTACAAAAACGCCTATAACTTTTTCATTTTTAAAGATAGAAGGATGAAACTTGGGCACATTGTAGACTGGTTAGGGGTAGTTATCTGTGAGAAATTTCAGAAAGATTGGTGCATGCATTTTGTGGCAATTAATTTTTTAATAAATACCCAGGAATGCCTATAACTTTGTCATTTTTAAAGTTACACACATGAAACTTTGCCACATTGTAGGGGGTACCTTGGGACCTATGTGTGTGAAATTTCAGAAACGTAGGTGCTTGTCTTGTGTGGCAATTAATTTTTAGAAAAATGGGTAGTAGTGGGGTAAATACAGTTACGCCTCCCATTTTTTTATTTTTGAAGATACAAACAGGAAACTTGGGCACATTACAGGTACCACTTGCCTTGATATGTGTGTGAAATTTCAGAAACATTGGAGCTTTCCTTGTGTGGCAATTAATTTTTGAAACAATGAGGAAAGAAACACCTATAACTTTGTCATTTTTAAAGTTACACACATGAAACTTTGCCACATTGTAGGTGGTACCTTGGGACCCATGTGTGTGAAATTTCGGAAACGTAGGTGCTTGCCTTGTGTGGCAATTAATTTTTTAATAAATACCCAGGAATGCCTATAACTTTGTCATTTTTAAAGTTACACACATGAAACTTTGCCACATTGTAGGCGGTACCTTGGGACCTATGTGTGTGAAATTTCGGAAACGTAGGTGCTTGCCTTGTGTGGCAATTAATTTTAGAAAAATGGGTAGTGGTGGGGTAAATACAGTTACGCCTCCCACTTTTTTATTTTTGAAGATACAAACAGGAAACATGGGCACATTACAGGTACCACTTGGCTTGATATGTGTGTAAAATTTCAGACAGCTGGGTCCAGGCATGTGGTGGCAAGGTATTTTTGAACCAATGAGGAAAGAAACACCTATAACTTTTTTATTTTAAAAGTTAGAAGTCTGAACATTGCTCACTTTGTAGATGGGTTAGGGGTAGATATGTGTCAGAAATTTCAGAATTATAGGTCCAGGCATTTGATGGCTATGGAATTTTTAAATTACATGTTTCAAAAAAATTTCTACAGAGGCCAGGTCTTCCCCTCCCGCTTCCCGCGAAGAAAAGGAAACACTCTCTCGTCTCGATCCCTTTGATCCTTGCTAGTAGTATCCATTACAGGGCTCGTGTTTCCTTTCCTACTTTCACTTATCAAGCAGAACGGCTGAGCCTAGCTGAGTTTTGCAGCCATGCGTGCAAGGAAGGATCACTCTGGTCTCGATCCCTTTGATCCTTGGTAGTATCCATTACAGGGCTCGTGTCTGCTTGAGTACAAAGTGAAAAGTGAAAGTAGGAAAGGAAACACGAGCCCTGTAATGGATACTACTAGCAAGGATCAAAGGGATCGAGACGAGAGAGTGTTTCCTTTTCTTCGCGGGAAGCGGGAGGGGAAGACCTGGCCTCTGTAGAAATTTTTTTGAAACATGTAATTTAAAAATTCCATAGCCATCAAATGCCTGGACCTATAATTCTGAAATTTCTGACACATATCTACCCCTAACCCATCTACAAAGTGAGCAATGTTCAGACTTCTAACTTTTAAAATAAAAAAGTTATAGGCGTTTCTTTCCTCATTGTTTCAAAAATACCTTGCCACCACATGCCTGGACCCAGCTGTCTGAAATTTTACACACATATCAAGCCAAGTGGTACCTGTAATGTGCCCATGTTTCCTGTTTGTATCTTCAAAAATAAAAAAGTGGGAGGCGTAACTGTATTTACCCCACCACTACCCATTTTTCTAAAATTAATTGCCACACAAGGCAAGCACCTACGTTTCCGAAATTTCACACACATAGGTCCCAAGGTACCGCCTACAATGTGGCAAAGTTTCATGTGTGTAACTTTAAAAATGACAAAGTTATAGGCATTCCTGGGTATTTATTAAAAAATTAATTGCCACACAAGGCAAGCACCTACGTTTCCGAAATTTCACACACATGGGTCCCAAGGTACCACCTACAATGTGGCAAAGTTTCATGTGTGTAACTTTAAAAATGACAAAGTTATAGGTGTTTCTTTCCTCATTGTTTCAAAAATTAATTGCCACACAAGGAAAGCTCCAATGTTTCTGAAATTTCACACACATATCAAGGCAAGTGGTACCTGTAATGTGCCCAAGTTTCCTGTTTGTATCTTCAAAAATAAAAAAATGGGAGGCGTAACTGTATTTACCCCACTACTACCCATTTTTCTAAAAATTAATTGCCACACAAGACAAGCACCTACGTTTCTGAAATTTCACACACATAGGTCCCAAGGTACCCCCTACAATGTGGCAAAGTTTCATGTGTGTAACTTTAAAAATGACAAAGTTATAGGCATTCCTGGGTATTTATTAAAAAATTAATTGCCACAAAATGCATGCACCAATCTTTCTGAAATTTCTCACAGATAACTACCCCTAACCAGTCTACAATGTGCCCAAGTTTCATCCTTCTATCTTTAAAAATGAAAAAGTTATAGGCGTTTTTGTAAAACAATACTTGGCTATGGGAAAAAGCATTCAAAATGGCGTCCGATCCGGATCGGACCTCATCGGATCGGATCGGATCGGATCGGAGGTTGTCCGGATCGGATCGGATCGGATCGGATTTTCCCGATTTTGGGTCGGATCGGATTCGGATCGTGGATCGGATCCGATCCGATGCACACCCCTAGAACAGATCCATTTTAAACTGAATATATTTTCTAGTCAACGACTTGTTAAACTCAATGGTATGTCTACCTGAGCAGACACAGATAGGGTGTACTATTAATCTTCACTTGTGAAAGCTGTGGAACTGCAATTCCATGCAGTTCTACTCAGAAGTAAATCCCTGGAGTTCAATGAGGTTTAATCCCAGATAAATGGGTATAGGATTGCAGCCTAAATTACTTCTTCTATCAATAGGAGGTTGAATTTGAAGCCCCCTGTGCTTAAACCATAGAACTAGGATTATGGATCACTCTAGGCCAGGGCTGCAGAAACTTTTTTCTGTCTGCATTTGAAAATTGTCTGAATTTTTTTATTTCAGTTCACAAATCATCTGAACCACCTGTTTTTACAACTTGGAAGGCAAACCTGAATGGGGGTGCTTTTTCCTCGAAAAATGTTTGCACATTCCCAAGCGTATGATCACATTAAAAAAAAGTGTGCCTTTGGGGAAATGTGCATTTTGAAATATCCACTGGGAGGAAAAAAAGAATATTCACACTTTTGTCAATGAGGTGAAAGGGCCCACTTTCTCCATTCAAACGGTTCACAAACGAAAAGGAGAATGAGCCAAACTGAGCTTCAAAGTGATGTTCTGAGAATTCAGTGAGCTCCAACATCCCTAGTTCTCCCATCCCTACACACAGCTCCTTTAGAGTTATGACTGTTTTTGACTCAAACCCAAAATGGATTCACAGCCCCACTAAAATCAGAGCCATCAGCCTCCACTGTAAGCAGCCATATGCATTCCTGAGTCTCTCCCACAAGGCCATTTCCAGATCTGAAGGGCTACCTCCCTTCAGGTGCATTGGGGTACCTGCCAAGCCTACCAGCAGTGCTGGGCTACATCAAAAGCATCATGAGCTGAAGCGGGTGCATGGGAACCAGCTGCCACCACAAGATGTGGTGATGGCCACTAATTTTGATGGCTTTAAAAGAGGATTGGATAAATTCCTGGGGGAGAAGGCTATTAATGGCTACTAATCCTATGTGCTACTTCCTCTATCAGAGGCAGTAAACCTATACACACCAGTTGTTGTGGAACATAGGTGAGAGGGTGCTGTTGCACCATGTCCTGCTTGTAGATCCCTGCTGGTTGGCCACTGTGTGAACAAAGTGCTGGACTAGATGGATCCTTGGTCTGATCCAGCCTGGCTCTTATTATCCACAGTGCTAATAGTTTAGGAACCAGAAGATGACTTGGTTGGTGCAGGGCTGGAATCAAGAAACTATGGAATTCACTACCACAAGATGTAGTGATGGCCACCAATTTAGATAGCTAAAAGGGGATAAATTCTTGGAGGAGAGGGCTGTTAGTCCTGATGGTTGTGTGCTACCTCCAGTATCAGATGTAGTAAGCCTATATACACGAGTTGGTGGGGAACATGGGTGTGAGAGTACTGTTGCACCCATGTCCTGCTTATGCATTTCTGGTTAGGCACTGTAGCACTCTAGAGTGGAGGGAAAAAATACACAATTTCTCCAGCCATCTGCCATTACCACAGTGGGGGGAGGACAAAGGATGCATACAGGACACAGTGGAAGTGCGTTCCTCCCAGACCTGCACCTCCATTGTCATCAAAGCAGCCATGGGGTGAAAATCTGCTAGGTGCGTCCATCAGGGCCCAAGAGGGCTGGAAGTGGGGGCATCCAGCCCCTTCGTGGCCCCAGGTGGATTTTTATTCCACCACTATTCCTGGTTGACAGCTGGTTGGGCACTGTGTGAACTGGAGTAGATGGACCTTGGTTCTGATCCAGCCTGACTCTTCATATGTTCTTAAGAACTGGCATGATTGGACACCTGCCAAGGGCCCCCATGAAACAGAGAGCCCCCTGATGTGAAGGAGCAGTAGATCCTCATTGGCAGTCGGCTTGTAGGAAACAGGTGGTAGCCATGAGGAAGACAAGGAGGTGAATCATCAAGTGCTGCTTACAGTGCTGGTGAGAAGGTAGACCCACTGAGGGAGGGGGGACCTTGGGGCTGTCTTGCCCAAGGGCCCCCTAAAACCTGGAGCTGGTCCAGTCCTGGCTGAGCAATGCTTTCAATGGTGCAACACACATGTGTTGCACATGAAGTGTCCCATTGGAATTCAAATATGTGATCAGGAAAAGTTTGGGCCTTCCACTGTCATAGATTTCAAGTATTTCAGTTGGCAAACAACAGAAAACATACGCATCTGCATTTGACACATTGATTTTGTATCTGACTATCATACCTGATTACAGGTTTTGGGGTGTGGTGGGGGCTTAGCCAAGATCGCAAGGCTCCTCGCCCTTTTCCTTACTTTTCTGCCCATTGGCTTCCCCTGCCCCTTTGGGCCCAATCTGCACCACCATTCAGAGGGAGAGAAGCCAAAGTGAGTGGAGGCTCTTCTCCTTGCTCCTGTTCTGTCACTGCTCACTTGCTTGGAGAGTGCAGCTGAAGACCTCTTTCTCTCAAACACTCTTCCTGCAGTCCAAGGTTGAGAAACATGCAGCCTTCCAGAGGTTGTTGGGCTGCAACTTCCATCAACCCCAGCCAGCATAGCCAATGGTGGGGGATAATAGAAGTTGCAGTCCAACAACATCTGGAAAGCCACCTGTTCTCCATCCCTGCTGGAGTCTAATGTCTTTCTCCGTGCCTTTCTTGGACTTGTTACAACACATTTTATTCCCATAAAGTATCGGCTGTGTGTTCAGCCTCATAACAGCCCTATAAACTAGGTCACAACCATTCCCATTTTATAGATGGGAAGCTGAAAAATAATTACTCTATCACAACAAGTCCATGGCAAAGGTTGAACTTGAACCCAGTGCATCCTAGGCCTAAGATTACAGACACAAAGGGGAACAAATAAATCCCTCCTGCTTCCATGTAGTGTGATCTTGCATAACATCACAATGCCCTTCAGCTCTTTAGTGGAAGATCCAGCAGGACTCAATTAAGCCCTACAATGTTCACCATCTCCTAACACTAAGCCCACATACAACTAGTAAAAAAAAAAGTTGGATAACTTCATGTTAATAGTATTGTCTCCCATTGTTGAAGTAATGTCTAATTTGGTTTGTGAGGCATAGTATTATAAAGGACTGCATTGCCTAATGTGTGGAATTACAGAGCTGAATAGATGTGGAAGCCAAAAATGACCTAAGAGGGAGAATATTAAAACCAAGAGCCTACGATTAACCATACCTACCCTTCTCCTGCCACACCTGAAAAAGACAGTCATTACATCACTGTTGGACAGCAGAAGGCCAGAGGTGTATTTCACATCTCAATTTTCATGATTTTCAATGACATGGCCCTGGCAAGAGAGAGAGAGAAACAATGTAGGCTTATATAACTACACAGAACATTGTTTTTCTACCAAACAAGGGAGGAAATGAAGAGCAAATAGCAACACAGATATTTACAGAGCCATATACAAAAGCAAACCATTATTGGGCTCTTGTTAAATCAAGTTAAGACCTTTCCCACAGGCAGAGTCTAAAGGGTAAGTGGCAGACTACGAAAAGATGGGCTTCTTCAATCATTATTGCCTTTCAACCCTCCCAATGTGTTTTGCTGCACTATCCACTGATACAAAGGTTCGAATCCGAGGTGGTACAGTCCTGATGCAAGGGCTGAACTTTCTCAGTTTTAAAAGGGGCAGTCGTTCATTTGAAAGTGCCACCCACATGGAAATCATACCCTGGGAGTACAATACGTATGTTATAAGGACATCAGTAAGTACTGCCTTGGCTGGATCAAACCAAGGCTCATTTAGTCCAACATTTTCCTTACAACTGCAGCCAAGCAGGTGCATTTGGGCAGTTGCAACCAGGTCATGAAGGTGATGGTCTCCCCATCTGTCCCTGGCATTGGAAATTCAAAGGTGTGCTGCCTCTGTATCTGGAGTTTCCCCTAAGCTGTTGTGGCAAATAGCCACTGACAGCCATCTTTCCCTCATGAAGGCTTCACACAACACACTAAGCCATGATGGTCTATTTTCTGGGGGAACCCATAATGGGCTCGTACACAATCTGTGGGACATTTCCGCCACCCACAATGGGTTAATGCACCCAAACACCCCACTCTGAGAACCCACACTCTGCAGATGGGCATAGTGGGCTGTGTGCATAATCTACAATGCATGCATAGTAGTTAGCAGCCTATCATGGCTTAGCTTTACATGTGAACCCAGCCTATGTCATGGTTTTTGGTTATCTGGTGCTTTCCACCATGCATAGTAGGTGCAGTGGCATCCCAATCCTAAACACATTTATTCATAATTGAATTCAGACCGCATAGGACTGAAGTCTTATCAAAATAAGCCCCTCAGAACATAGGAAGCTGCCTTATACTGAGTCAGACCATGGGTTCATCTAGCCCACTATTGTTGACACTGACTGGCAGAAGCTTTGAGGGTTTCTGGCAGGATTCTCTCACAGCCCTACCTGGAGAAGGTGCAAGGACTGAACCTGGGACCTTCTGCATGCAAAGCAGGGGCTCTACTACTGAGAAACAGCTCTTTCCCACCAAAAAAGCAGCCTCATATATTTGACCCAACAAAGTTCCTTGGGTTCTGTGATCACACTTTTACCTATTTCACATTTTCTGAGTGCTCCCATGGTTCTTAATGGAATAAAGAGTATGAGGGTTGGTATGTTAATGCACACTGCCACTCCTAGCTATAAATGACTATTCAATCTGCATTCTTCAGTGAAGTGCTAGCCATATCTCAAAATGAGAATACACTGGGAAAAAATGGCTAACTGTGGTCTTTAATTTGTCAATAATGATTTTAGACCATGACCCTTAATAGGACATTGTCACATTTGCTGTGATTTATGCCTCGTGTGATGACATCAGTACCAATACTGCTGATAAAAGAACACTTATATTGAAGCAAACAGGATGATGAATGGAGTACAAGACTACTTACTCATCTCATTACTGACTCTTCTGTTCACCACAGAGCTAATGTAGCGAGTCATTGTGTGCCTTGGGAGTATTTTGCAGATTGAATTTAATGGCAGAAAGGCAGGATACGTACAATTGCACTGGCTTTTGAAATGGCAAGGTAGCAGATTTTTTAAATATATGATCAGGAACGTTGGGTAATGCAAGTGACAAATAATAACTAACTTCTTCAAGTCAGGTTGCAAAACTGAGAACAGAAAGCAAAATATAATCATATTCGACCCATTTCCCGCTCAGACGTGCCACAATTTAACTAAAAATAATAATAAATACAGCATACATAAAATAGTTTGGGGGTCAATAATACAGTATTGAGATCAATAAGACCTCCTTTGAGGAATTCCTTCTTTGACCCAATCCAGTCCAACATTTTACATGTGCTTGGATGTCACTCGTTTACATAGCTATTTCAGCTACAGTGTGCATTCAAAGTTACACAGTTCTCGGTGCCATTTATACAGATCTTTTCAACATGGATCATTTTGTACTCTGAACATGTTTCATGCTCACCGCTGTTCTATATCTGCAATATTTGATCTGTGTATGTTGATAGTGTTACTTCGGGTGCAATCCTATGTAATGTTTAGAGAGAAAAGGGTTCTATAACTCCCAGTGTTCTGGCTGGGGAATGCTTAGGGTTGTAGGACTATTTCTTAATTGCGCCATGTTAAGTTCAATTGACTTCATATCCACTGTGATGCTGAAGATATGATGCTGGACCATCTAGCTGAGTTCTCTCTACTCTGACTGGGAGTTGCATTCCATGATCCAAGACAGTAAGAGTTCACCCAGCCCTTGCTAGCTGAGAAGCTTTTAACTGGCATACTGGAGATTTGGGGGGATTATTTATTTATTTATTTTATACCATTTATATACTGCCCCATAGCTGAAGCTCTCTGGGCGGTTCACAAAAACTGTGACCTCACCAAGCCCCTCTGAAATGTTTGGACATGAGAAACTTTGATATCCCCACATTCTATAGGTATAGATGCATCACTTTTAAGAGACGTTGGGGCATGATCCCCTAGGTCATTTTCCTGTGCAACTGCCTTGAATGGGAACTGGGGAAGATCACAGCACTTCACTTGTGTAGCTCCCATCCCTTTCAATGGGGCCTTGCATGGGTGAGCTTCCAGTGGACTAAGCCCAAAGTCATTAACAGGTATTACTTAGTCTGGTCACTCAAAGTAAATAATTTATACATTAACAACATCTCTAATAAGAGCTGTTCCTTAAGGTATAAATACAGTGGCCCATTAACAGACAAGCCTGCCAGCATAAAAAGAGAAGAGAAGGAATTCCCTCAGGCTCTCGAAGTCATGTGGATGTCACCAATAATTCTCCAAGCCTTTGTGAGCTACTGATTTTGCATGTAGAGAGGGGTGTTAAAAGCAGTTTTATTAGTTGGGTTTTAGTGCTGTGGCCAGCTGCACTCTTTGCTCTATAAAAGGTAATTACTTCCAATAGTAACAAGCTAATTGATTGCTAATTAAATCAATTGGCACACTAACCACTGTCAGAGAGTGACAGATTAGCCAGTCACGTGACAGTGTGTTTGTAATGAAAAGTGGACATGGTCTGAGTGTGATTGACATGCTAGATGAAAAGTGATTTGGGATCTCATAGGTGGTCATGAAGAGGGCATGGCAAACATGATTGATTCAATGGTGACTGTCAGAGAGGAAATGAGAATTGAATGGGATTTTGTGTCTGCCTTGGAAACTCACCACATGATGCTCACGTTGTTCACATGTAAATAAGCTAGACAGAGAGTTCTTGCAAATGAAGTGAAAGAAATTGGGGGTGGGGGGGGAAAGCTGGTAGAAAAGGTAATTAAAGCAACTACACTTGAGAAGGGGGGATTAAAAAGGAGAGAATGCAGAGCCTGCTATGGAGGGCAATGTCGTTTTATCACCTGAATTTGTTGTATAAACCATTCTAGTTTCCTTGTCTTGAGTGGTGCTTGGTCATATGATGCAATCTGCCAGCGTGATTTCATTGGTTTATTTCTGCTAAGAATCTGTCCTGATCAGAGTTTTGTCCACTGGTTGTAATCTTTATTCTAAGTCTTCTTAAATGTAATGCTTTTTATCAGAGTAAATCCAATGCTACAGAAGTAGACTTCTGTTTGCACATTTTCCCTTCCCCATCTCCACCTGAAGCCCTTCTCATTCCCCCCAACAATCTGTTCCTCTGGGTTCCCCAACATCTGGAGCAGATTTGGGGGTTTCACAAGAGGCTGCAATGTGAAGGGAAAATTTGATCCACCTGCAGTCTCTGTTCCTCTAGCAGAAAGACACAACTGGATACAACCTGTTACTTCTTACTCTCTGGTCTGTTAATTGCGGTATATTTTATCTAATGTATGTTTTAAAGGGAAATTCCTGGGTGCTTAGTGTCTATTCTATAATATAGAAGTTAAATGCTAAAATTAGTGATGACTAAGTTCAGCTGATTAATGCAATGGAACTTTAGTTAGTCATCACTAAATTATTCCATTATTTTCAATGGGGTTTTATCACAATTTAACATTGACTGTATTGGGGCCCATGATTTTCATTAAAATATTTTGAATAATGTGTGGAAGATTCAGAAAACCTGGAATTCATCATTATACATTGCCTAATTATTTCAAAGCCTCACTTTCTGAAGCAAAAAACAACACCACATCCAAATATCTTGTTTGTGAGACACCAAGTTTCACCCAAAGTTAATTTTAAGGTTGCTTAAGCTAATGTTGAAATAGTTTCCACAAAAAAGCAACATTTCCTTAGAAAATTATCAGTAGAATCCCATAATTACTAACCAAACTTTGAAGCAAAATCACTGAACTTATATGAAGCAATTTTCAGTATATGTTGATATTGAATGGGGTAACCACAATGCATATGCTTTAATAAGGATTTACTTAGAGGTAAAGGCCAGGATATATTGATATTTATAACTAAGGCCATGTCTACACCTAAGGGTGTAGAGGGAGGGGGAGGATTGCAGACTTACCTGCTTCCACGATCCTCCCCCAGCGTCTAAATGACAGCGCGACATGCCAGTAGGGAAGAGGGATGACACACCCACCATTTTTTTAAAAAGAAGAGGAGCCGCTCATGGTCCTGATCCTGCAGAAACAGGTACAAAAAAACACCCAACAACAACAACCTGTGCCCCTCCCGCCATCCTGGGGATGGTGAAATTGCTCCCCCTCCCATGGGCACAGAGCCACCACGCATGGCTCCGTGCCATTTTAGGACCTGGGACAGCAGAAAAACCAGGATATCTTCAGTTTCCGTTATCCCGGGGTCGCCCCTGGTTGCCCCTGGGATCCCCTGTGTGGCATGTGGACACCCAGGGATGACCTAGGGATGACCCCAGGATAAATCCCTGGTGTAGACATGGCCTAAGGTACTTGACACTGGGGGGAAATGTGCCTGATTATCTATACAGTGTGTCTTTCTAGTCATCATGTTTGGAGAAGATTTGGTACTTCTTAGACAATGGAAATATCTCTACTTCTAAGTTCGTTTTACTTATAAGGGCTCAATCCTATTCATGTTTTCATGGGGAAAAGTCCTACAACTCCCAGAATACCCCAGCCACCATGTCCCAGCATGCCCTATGGCTGGCTGGGGCATGCTGTGAGTTCTAGGACTTTTTTCTGCATAGAATTGTGCCCTAAGATATGTATTCAATGGTGGCTATTTTACTGTCAGAAGGTATCCACCTGTGAAATGGGGAAGGGGGGAAATTTCTCCCTGCAACTCACTGCACATACCTCAGATCTACTGCAGAGGATCTCCCGACACCCCAGAGCAGTTTTGGGGGAACAGAAAGCTGCGGGAAGAAGAAGAATCACTGAAAACTGCCCACTTGTTCATTCCATTGCTGGATTCCTTCCAGCAGTGCCATGGCCAACATTGGGGTACAAGCCTAAGTCCATCCATTTCCCAGGACATTTAACACCCACAACACCATAAGGCAGCCTTCCCTAACCTGGTGCCCTCCTGCTGTTTTAGACTGCAACTCCTATCCTATGATCAAGCATTATTGGCTGTGCTGCCTGGAACTTGTTGAAGTCCAAAATACTTGTAGGACACCAGCCTGGGCAAAGCTGCCATATGGTCAACGGCATGGTGGTTTTTTTTAAATGGATTAGAGAAATGCATGTAAGGTAGGTGATTTTGAGCCTAGTAGCTATGTCAGCTTAATTCTCAGTTCTCCATATCCTGAGATTGTATACCATTCCTTCTGACTGCAAAAATCATTGGATTAATTAAAAGATATGGCTTCCTTATGAACTTCCCATCAATACTTGGATGCTACTAAAGGGAACATTGGGCTAATCTGACCATGACCCAGCATGGAAATTCTTATTGTCTTATATATTCTGAATGGTGGTAAAACGAGGTGTACTGTGGATACATGACACTCAGTCCCAAGCAGTTCGACCCAGTTCATATTGTTGGGTTGCCATGTTGCAACCCAGAAAGGATTCCTAAACATATACCCTTTATTTGTATGCTTCCCTGAGATCCTAGTGCTATAGGACAGGATAAAAAGGTTTTAATTAGGGATGTGCATCATATCGGACCCGATAACGATACAAATTGGAGGAAATTGGGCATCCGATGTCCGATTCCAATACTGGCTGCAGGAAGTCCGATTTCTCCCTATCTGATTTTTTTCAATCCAATTAATGTCGAAATAAATCAGAAAATTGGGCCTCCATTTAATGTGTTTTCACCATAGGCTTGCATTGGGGAAAAGAAAGCTTTCCCCCAACGCAAGTCTATGGGAAAAACATGGCGGTGGGTGAGTGGGGACCTCCCTCCCCCCACTCACGCTCCTTACCGGCTGTCTCCACGCTGCTGTCCGCTGCTTCCATACTACTGATAAACAGGCCTTGCGGCCTGTTCCACAATAGAGCATCGGCGCACCGGGTGACATCATCACTCGGCGTGCCATTGCTCTACTGTGGAACAGGCCACAAGGCCTGTTTCTCAGTAGTACGGAAGCAGCTGATGGCAGTGGACGATGGTGGCAGGTAAGGAGCATGAGGGGGAAGGAGAGGGAGGTCCCCCTTACCTGCCAGCGTCCCAAGCTGCTGTCCGCTGCTTCTGTCTATTGAGAATTAGGCTTTGAGGCCTTCATCTCAGTAGAGTGACGATGCGCCAGGTGATGCCATATTTTTGGTAGTTCTTGGTGGCTATAACTTGAACATGTATAGCTATTAGGAATCCTTCAATTTCTGGAAATAGCTCACCCTTCCTGAGCTATTCGTACAATTGTTCTTTGTTTATTTGTGGGTTCTGTATTATGTTGTAGTGCTCCCCATGGAGTGCTTATTGTGCCCATTTGTCTTTTTTCTCTATGAGTGTGAGTGGTCGTGTTTGGTCTTTGTTTTGTAGTGCTAGGTTGAGTGGGGTGTAATTTTTATCTGCTGTTGCTGTATGAATAGGGGTGTTTTTAGTCTGGAAGAATTCTCTGAGTGATTTTATCTGTTTAGTAGGGATGTGCACGGCTGAAATTATCTTATTGTGTCGTTATCAGAAATTCCAATTTTTAAAAAAATCAGATCCGATCATATGGGGGGGGTACCCAGATTTGATCGGGTCTGATATCCGATAAACATCAGAAGTTTTCCCCATAGGTTTGCATTGGGGGAAAGAAAGCTTTCTCCCGATGCAAGTCTATGCAGAAAAACACTGGGCCAGCACTCCTTCCCACCCTACTCACTCTCCCTCCCCCCACTCGCACTCTTTACCCACCGCCTCCTCCCCCCCCCCCCCCGTACTACTGCTAAACAGGCTTTCCAGCCTGTTCTATACTGACGAACAAGCTGGAAAGCCTGTTTAGCAGTAGTACGGGGGGGGGGGAGGAGGCGGGGAAGGCTGCAGGTAAGAGGTGCGAGTGGGGGAGGGGAGGGAGGGAGGGGTCCCCAGGGGTCCCCCCTTACCTGTGGCCTTCCCCGCTGCCGTCCACTGCCCACCGCTGCTTCCAGATTTGCAGCCTAGTTCTCAGTAGTCCGGAAGCAGTGGATGGCAGCAGATGGCAGTGGGGAAGGCCGCAGGTAAGGCACGCAAGGGGGGCAGGGAGGGCCGGCCCTAAACTGGCAGTCCGAAAACCTGATATATCTGATAGTTATCAGACATATGGATTTCGGATCTGATCATATAAGGCCTCCTTAGGAAAGTATTGTTATCGTTAATTGGATGTCCGATAACGCCTTATCAAATTATTATCGGACATCGGAACGATACGATACACATCCCTACTATTTAGCATGCATTGTGTTAATGTCTAGCAGACCTCTTCCTCCTTCTTTCCTGCTGATTGTGGTTCTTTCAGTGCTGCCTGAGCTTCTGAATCATCCAGATCACTCCGAAGTTTCAGTTTGGAATTTGGATCTGGATCCAAAGCAGTGCACAGCCTAGTTTTCAGGAGAGCAAGCAGATCCACCCTAATCAGATCTAGGGGTCATTCGATGTGTCTGGTGAACATATGGGGCCATCAGTGGTAGAGCACTTTCTTTGCATAAAGACAATGCAGGATTTAATTCTTGGTATCTCAAGAATAGAAGTAATAAAGGCTGGGAAATATCTCTACCTTAGAAAATCACTGTTAGTCAGAGTAGATAAAGATAATATTGGGCTAGATAGACAAATGGCCTGGCCTGGTATAAGGAAGCTTCCTTTGTATGCTATTTTGGGGTGCCTTCAGGGGTTACAGCAGCTTTCACCCACCGAGCTGCCAAATGCTATGTTTGCCTCGTGGTGAAAATATAATATACATCAAATCAACTCTAATGCAGCGTCATCCTTACTCAACCTTACAAAAGTTGTCTGGTGGAAATTGCCATATGTGGCCTGTATATTTACAATAGATAAGTCAACTCAAATAGCTTTGTTCTTGGTGTGCGGTAAACAGGGTGACTGGGATAGAATAGAAAATGTAAATGTTCAGTGTCATAAAAGCAGAAAATAAAGAGGAATGGGAGTTGAATGAGGAGATATCTTGGGTGCTGTGAAAGATAAAATGGCACCAGCGAACGCCAGGCATAATAGGAGCAGGTGCCGCTGCCCATCCTTCACAATACAACTCACTGCTGTCTTGTTGCAGCTCTCCTGTTCCAGTAGCAGCCTCCCCAGGGGATGCATTACCAGAAGTGCCAGAAATACCTGAAATGTGGGCTTAAAAAAAGAAGAAGATAGGAACAAATGCTTAACTTGAAGCTGCAGCATCATACATAAACCATGGCATCTGTGACCCAACACAGCTCTCTGATCCAGGTTTCCTGTGATGAAAAAAGCTAATGCATTATATCATTTGCCCTCTCTGTCCCGTTCCTTTTATTAAATGTGCACCACATAATAAGGAGGACCAGCCAGGATATGAAGATAACTAGACACAGCATTTGTACTCCAAAGTCTGTCCTTTCAGCCAAGAGAGCAGGTTGCAGGCAAATCCGCTAATCCCCAGAAGAAAACACACACACAGCTGATTGAGGGAAAGGTGTTTTGGAAAGGTTTAAACAGCTGGTATGGCCTAGAAGGAAGGTACATTACTAAGCAGAAGGACTGGTAGGTTCATTATTTTTCTACTTGTCAGATGCCTTTTCATTTGGTAGCTCCAGTTCTCCTTGCTACAGGAGCCAGCGAGCCGAGATTGTAGACATACACTCCAATATTGAAAGAACAGATACAGGACAGGGGAAAAATGAAAGGAATTAAATAAATAAGTAAATAAAAGAAAGAAAGATGAGAAAATTGAATTTTAACTCCAGCTAGTAGATTTTCCAAAATCCTTGATTTAAAGCCACATGTAGTCAATCAGAGATGTCTGGGCTTTAAAAATGATCAAAAGCACTTCTTGCTTAATCTACTATTCACAGAAGATAGAGAGTGAATGGTGGTGGTGGTGATTCTCTCTTCTGTGATAAGGACATTCTAACAACAAGATAAATGTTACAGTGTAATCACATACATACAAGGAAAACACAGGCTCCACTCCAGTTCCAGAAGAGCAGCCATGTTAATTTGCAGAAATCAGATTAACTTCTGGGGTAGTAGTCTTCAAATGTTTCAGACCCGGGGTCCACCTCTATTTCAAACCAGGCTTTAAGGGACCAACTTCTTAATTTATTAACCAGATATTTATATGGTGGTAATGCTGCTAGTGTGACCACCTTAATGGGTTCCAATCCAGCAGTGAAGACCAATGCTATAGGGCACTGCAATCATTAACTGATTTGGTGAAGAGGAGACAACCTCAGGAAATGACTTACTGCATCATCCAAAGTGACTCTCAGATAAGATCTCTTTAAGAAGATAAAGAGATGCTGGATAGAACAAACAGTCGTGTACTTAAGTGGGTGTGTGGCTAAAACTAATTGCAGCAGGAAAGGAAGCTAAAATGTTCTCTAAAATGGAGCTTCCTTTTGTAGCAAAAATAAAATGTTTTTTTCTTAGTAGACAATAGGATCTTTCATGCTTCTTAATATTAAGAACACTGTCAAGAGCTCCACCATCTTGAATTCCACACAGGCTTTCCATGTTGGTGTTTATTGGATTAATGTACAGTTAAATCCCCAATATATATGTTTGCTTGTGTGTGTGTGTGTATTCTATTTCTAGTATAGTAGATAACAACAAGCTAGAAAATCCAAACAAATTCAAGCACGGCACTTTCTAATATGGTAGAGAACTCAATAATAATTGAAAACATGCAACTTCAAGCCTTATGGAGGGAGTAAGAAATCAGGAACTCAATACATAGATGTTATGAAAATCCCCCTATTTGGCCTGATACTGGAGATCCATCATATGTATTATCCTTGTCTGATACAAGAGAATGATTAATACTATTTTATTATTGACAATTTAGAAAGCCCTCACACTGAATAAATCCTACCTTACAACCCTTGACTAGTGTAACAACTTTGGAGAAGGCTAGGAACTGATTCACCTGGGCCCTTGAACCTGTAACCTACTGCTTATTTCTGGGTGGGAATAAGCATGTGCATGTGTGTTTTGAATTAACAATGTTTGTGACAAAGTGTTGTCAGGGCACTCTGCAACATGTGCACATCTGAGCTCAGCATACTCATCTGCTTAAATCCACATGACAGCTTTTTGGAATGGGATACACATCGGAATGTGGGTTGAATTTTTAATAGAAAATATGGTGCCTGCCACATGCCCAAGGACAGTGTGAATTGGCTCAGTAGCTGCAATCATAAGCATATGTATCTGGGAGTGAGGCCCATTGCACACAGTGGAATTTACCTCTGAGTAAATAAGCATAGAATAGCACTGTAAAGATTTGAGAATAAAATCCAACCTAAATCCTACTTAGAGTAGACCCACTGAAATGAATGGGATTTAAGTTAGCCATATTTGGTCTTCAGTCAAGGCTGATGCACACTCAAAAAATTGGCAGGATGACACTTAGGAAGGCATTGTCTCTCCCAGGGAGAGTCTAATGCTTGAAATATAGAGGGGGCAGCTCTTTTTAGAAGGCTAGTGAGGAGGAATGATTTGATTAAAATTAGGATGGAGTCCAGAGATAGGGTTTTTGCTTAGCAAAGCCTACAGTGTTTCAGCTCCTGAGATTGTCAGGATCTAGCACCCTAGAACAGGGTGGGCAACCCGTAGCCCTTCAGGTGTTGTTGGCCTCTGGCTCCTAGAATACCTGACCATTGGCCAGGCCAGCTGCAGCTGAAGAGAGTTATGGTCCAACAACATTGAGAGAACCGCAGTTTGCCCCAGCCCTAGGACAAAATCAGCAGATAAGGAGCTCATGATGTCTCCATTGCCAGTCACATGAATATCAGTCCTAATCAAAATCATCACCCCAGGGCTGGTCCATTGCATTTACCTGCCCAAGGCAAAGGACAAGATGGCTGCCCCATCCCATGCCACATAGAGGAGCTGTTTACCTTGACAGTGAAATCTAACTTCAACATTGATAGCAGGACAGCGTCCTCCTCTGCACCTTAGGTTAGGAGGCTAGCTTAGGAGATGCAGGACAGGCCACAGGACACACACAATTCACTCTTCCAACATCTTGCCACCCCCAACATTTGCTACCTGAGGTAACTGCCTCAGTCTGCCTAATGGTAGAGTCAGCCCTGCATCACCACAAAAGTATATTTCTCCGATTAGCCGATATTTCCCTTGATGATATATACAAATGAGCATTTAGAGATAGTGACATCCATGCAAAAAAAACCCCACAACCCCACCCACCAGCACCAGCACCAAATTATAGAGAAAATAATGTCAGCACTAGCACTAAATCTCAACCCAGAACTCCCTTTGAAGAAACTTCAGGTTTTAAAATAGGATTTTAATGAAATGCCACATATCCAGTTTTCATGAGCTTCAGGCATACAGCTTCATAACGCCATCTCCAAGAGATATGTGCTTTGGCATAGGAAAGAAGAAAGGTACCAATTTGATTTTTTGAAATGACCCCAGGCAATTGATTATGTGACTTAATAAGCAGTCTGAAGGCCAACCCTTACTAAGTAAGGAAAACCCAGAAAGATTAAATGAGGAGCTGAGAATACTTCTTACAGGAGGTGCCAAGCATCTGCACTCATAGTGATAATAATGCAAGGCTTTTTCTCTACAACATTGGAGAAGGAAGAAAAACTGATTCCTGTAGCACCATGCTTAGCATCAAAGAGTCAGTCTGCAGCATATTCACCACTAAGTAACACAAAACATTTTGCCCTCTCTTACTTATGTTCACCTCACTTCTCTGCAAGTATTAGGATTAGAATAAAATGATCAGATTATTTATCCCAGTTGCGTAATAATTTATCAAACAAGCTTCAGAGAACAAGAGCAGATGCCAAAGCAGAAAGGCTTGCTTTGCAAAGGAAACTGATGGGACTGCAAGCGAAAGGGGGATGAAAGGAGCAAGCAGAAGGAGGCATTTGAGAGTCATTCCATGGAGCAGGGATGTGGAACTGGTGGCCCTCCAGATGTTGATGAATCATAGCTCCAAGACCCCTGATCATTGGCTATGCTGGCTAGTGCTAGTGGTAGCTGGAACCAACAACACGTGGAAGGCCACAGATGCCCCACCCCTGTTATAAAGGCTAGAAAGTAATATCCTAAATTCAGAAGGCTGAAATTTCTTGGAAGTCATATTCCTTTACTATTATTCCAAGAACCCAGCTATATCAGAGAAACCACCCTCTCTTCCCTATTCAGCAATTTGGTGTGGGATGTTGAGAAATGCAGGATGGTTCCCAGTTGCTGGATTATACCCTAGAGAGCTGACATTTGACTTGAGTGCAGATTTCCTCTTTTTCCCTATATGCAGCAGCCGAGGGTTGCGGGAAAATACTATAGCAAGGGACCATGCATCAAGGAACTAACTGGTAGTGGTAATATGGGCACTAAAAAGTGTGATAGGATCCCAGAAAGGGGATAGGAAAATTACTTTTAAGATACTTTTTTTCCACTCTCACAAACACATACACACAGAATTTTACAATTACAAAAGAGAGAGAAGACTCCTTTAACTGATTATTTGATTGGGACTGAGGTTTTACCAGCAAACTTTTACAATTTGTATTCTTTTTAATATGGTGCTTCTTAGATCATTATCACACGGGCGGTTTTAAGCACACCCACTTTGGCTTTGCTCCACTTCTTCAGCACTGGGTTCGCATGATGTCATTCTCCTCCTGAGATCACAGGTTTTAGTTTCTGTTTCGATGTATCCCTCAATGGGCAAAGTCCGTTTCAGGCAAGTTCATGCAAGTTCAACAGGCTGAGTTGAGGTATCGGAGCAAAACTGACCAAGTGTGATTCAAAATGCTTGATTCGCATAGGAAACAGAGAGGGAACCCACAGAAGCAATCTGGGGGGGGGGGGATGGTACGTGTAATAAAGGCCTTATTCTTTTAATTTTATTTGTTCTTCACTGCTCTGAAATCTTTTAGTTGGGGTGCAGTATAAAAATATTGTAAATAAATAAATAAATATTTGGTTCCCTATTTTTTTCTTAATACAGATGATCCCCAATCTATCTTCTCACAATTTTTTATTGGAGACAGAAGTTCCATGTGAGCCCTGATCTTGCAGCTCTGGGATGCACAGGATGCTCCAATGTGTACAGGAAGCTCCGTGTCATCAAAGAGCTCAGTAAGACCATCTCCACACAGCAGCAGTGTTGAACTTCAGGCTCACAGGCCAAAACTGGCCCACCTTGGGTCCCATTCTGCTCCCCGAGTCCCCCAGATAGCCACATACCATTCTCCTGCCCCCACCCCCTTTTCCCTGACCACGAATTGTTTGATGGTTTCCTAGTTTTTGCACATTTCCCCCTTCCCAAAAGGTTCAAATGCTTCTCCTAAGGTTTAGTTACTGGCAGTAAGAGCTTTCAGCTACAATATGCTGGTGTTTTTGGCCACACCCCTTTTGGCTTTTGTCCACACTCACCACTGGAATGCAACAACCAAGGGCTTTTCCAAACTGAATTTTGCTGTAGGGAATATGGGAGTACAGGAGTGGGGAAATTCTCTTACACGTTTTGAGGTTCTGTGTATGTGCTGGAACCCTGCTGACCCTTGGTGTGTGGTACTTTGTGTACCGAAGCAACACAAAGAGCAGTAGGCTGGCATGTGTCTGGTAGTGTAACGGACCACAAAATGGTATTTATATAGGATCTGGATCATTTTTAAAACAAAATTCCTGCTGGCTTTGATGTGATTTTTGCAGGAACAAGGATTGTAGGGTTGAATACTAATAGCAGTCCTGTTCAGTGAAAGCTGTGCTAACATCCAGAAATGGTTTATTTAGAATACCTCTGAAGCCTTTCTCTCTCTCTCTCTTTGCTCCTTAAGTGTATTTGAAGCACCCCTCCTACAATTAGAGCTGAAAACAAAGAAATAAGCCTTATCAGGATTTCAAGCCAATATCTTCTTGCCCCAGCATGAGGAGATATTTTGATGATACAGTTTTCATTACTAAAAAAAAATGCTATAGGATAATAAATTAATTCAATGTTGTGCACTTATCTATTAGACACATTACTACAGAAATATAAAAATGTTAATTATTCATTATCATCCCTGTGATTATTTGTTGCAGCTGATAATTACACTGAATGTATTTTATATCAGTAATAACCTTCTGTCTACATTTACGACATATCATATCTGGGGGGCTTGTCAAGCTTTTTCCCCAATGCGTTTTCTTTATTAAGACACAGACCTCCAGAGTACATAACCTTTATGTTGAAGGCAGATTTTTCCCCTCCTTCATATAAAGAGCAAATATTATAGATTAATTAATCCAATGTGATTATAATTTAATCACCCTTCCTCAGCGCTCGCTGGGGACTCAGCTGTTATTCCTTGGCTCATTCATAATGTTGTGAAGTAAAAGTGCAGTTATAAAATATTTGTGCTCTGCTCATTCATGGAACGGCAAACAAGAGCCAGCGGCCCCAATCCAGCTCTCATTATGCACAAACAAGGTGCCAGCAGTGCGTGACCAGGTGTGAGAAAATAAGTATGGGAGTGTACCATTGAAAAGATACTGGAATGTGTCTGTCCCATTCAAAGCAATGCAGTGAAGACAGGCTACATGCTCCCACACACATGAACTTGCATCTGATTTACACCAACAAGTGATATGTGTGCATAAACCTGTTTAAGGAATGACCACTATTCTTTTCAAAATCACAATAGCCTGAAATACTGCTTTTACCATTTTGTCTGCAATCCTATGTTTACCTAATTGAGAGTAAGCCCCATTTAAATCAGTGGAACATACCTGAGTAAGGATTGCACAGTTAAAGAACAAAAGCAGGGGTGGACAACTTGTAGCTCTCCAGATGTTTTGGCCTATAATTCCCATCAGCCCTAGCCAACATAGTCAATGGTGAGTGATCATGGGTGTTACAGGCCAAAACACCTGGAGGCCCACAAGATGCCTAACCCTAGGCTTACCATATGAAAAGGAGGACAGGGCTCATGTAACTTTAACAGTTGTAGAGAAAAGGGAATTTCAGCCAGTGTCATTTGTATGCAATTAGTTCCTGGTGAAATTCCCTCTTCATCACAACAGTTAAAGTTGCAGGCACTATACTAGAGTGACCATATACAAAAGAAGGCAGGGCCCCTGCAACTTTAACTGTTGTGATGAAGAGGGAATTGCACCAGGTATTAATTGCATACAAATGGCACCGGCTGAAATTCCCTTTTCTCTACAACTGTTAAAGTTACATGAGCCCTGTCCTCCTTTTCATATGGTCAGTCTACCTAACCCTGCCATAAAGAGTTTAGGTCCAGGGTACCTCTGGGGTTACTTTTTCATAAACATCCCTTCTTGTGTGCTCAGGTCATCAAATTAAGTTCTGTGTTAAAGATCACAGCCTTAGGAGGTAAGGCCAACAGGCATGAATAGCAGGGACTTTTCACTCTGTAGAAATAGTTACCTAAGGTATCTTACCAGGCTTAGTTGCTCATGGATTATATTAGAAATAGGGGAGGAGGGCTTTGCCGCCTGCTATGGAAATAATCAATGTGTTGTTATATGTTTTTAATCTTGATACTATTTTTGTTAATTGTTTTAAATATTTTAAACATGATTTTGTTTTGTTTAAGATAGGAATGTTGCATACTTTTTAAAAAGTGTTTTTAACATAATTGCTTTATTTCAATTGTTTTAACATAAAGGGCCTTATGGGCCAGAACTGTGGGGTGTAAGCTATATATATATATATATATATATATATAGTTATTAGTAGTACTTATTAATATTATTTATTGCTATTATTTTTAATAACAAATAATAAATAAATAAACAAGAAACATTATAAACAAACCTTTTGATTACTTTAATGTATGTCACTTTTCATGCATTTGGAATAAATCTTAACTATCAGCATTTGCTCTAACCTAGCTAAAGATGAGTTGTAGGCCAGACCATATGGAACACAAATTGTCTAATCCTGCCCAGAGATGTCCAGATTTTGTGAAATTCGTCCTGCCTGTATCATTCGTTCAGTGTCATTTGTTCCAGCGTCTGTTCACAGACCAATTTTATTTATTTATTTGTTCCTGTTATTTGAAAGAATACGCAAATAATTCCATAAGAGGCTGGTCCGCAGTGGATTCCGCAGGTAGGATTCTTAGAAATCTGAACTGTTTCAAATTTCTCCAGCATTCCTAATTCTACCCTGAAGAGTTTAAGCCCTCAATGTTTAGGATTTTGACTAACAGCACAATCCTCGACATCTCTGTTCAGAAGTAAGTCCCATTGAGTTCAATCGGAACTATGCCCAAGTAAGTGGGCATTGGACTGCAATCAGTGGAACAAGTTATTCACAACTAATTTAGGACTAAATTAGATGTGACGGTGCAGCCATGTTTACGCACATCTCTGCCTCATTCATACTAAATAAGGGGCCCAGAGTATACTCTTAAGATGAAAAGGAATACTCAGGGGAGGGGAGTTAAACTCAGCCTGCTCCCATCCTTACCACTCTGTGCTCTGTGGCATTGAGCAGTTTTCTTCCTGTCTATCTCAGTTCTCATATTGGGGCTGGGTGGAGGGAATCAAAGCAATGCTGCAGGATGAGTTGAGTGAGGGCTGGCCTTTTGTTTCCCTCCCCTGCATCCTCCATTTTCTGTAGAGAGTAGGCCCTCCATACATGTCCCAACATTATACCCGAACAGGTCAGAGACATGCATGGCTGCCCCACCATATCATGCTTGACCCATGGCATTCTGCTGTTTTCAATGGGATTGAGTCAGGACTAATTTTAGCTGGATTGGGATCATTATCAATATATCGCCAAGGCTACAGTACACTTCAAACCAAGAATTGTCCTGGGTGTTTTATAAGAGTACTACAAATGCAATGTCCTCAACTTGTATGTACATGACCAAAAGCTACATGTCCAAACCTAGTTTATTAGACGATAATTTCTAGTCGCTGATGGAGAATCTTTTTTCTCTCCTGCCCCATCAGTAAAAATAGCACACACTCATTCTCTGTTGTTTCTCTGTTGGGTAGGGTGACCAGATAAAATCCAGGTCAGGGCTCATGTAACTTTAACAGTCGTAGAGAAAAGGGAATTTCAGCCAGTGTCATTTGTATGCAATTAGTTCCTGGTGATATTCCCTCTTCATCACAACTGTTAAAGGTGCAGGGGCCCTGCCTTCTTTTGTATATGGTCACTCTAGTATAGTGCCTGCAACTTTAACTGTTGTAATGAAGAGGGAATTTCACCAGGAACTAATTGCATACAAATGACACTGGCTGAAATTCCCTTTTCTCTACAACAGTTAAAGTTACATGAGCCCTGACCTGGATTTTATCTGGTCACCCTATCTCTGGGTGATTTCCATTAGATCCACAAGAGGTTTTGACTTCCAGGCAGTTTAATAATAGCAACAACTAAACGTCTGTGCCTCTCCCTGTTGCTGTTTCTCTGTCTCTCTTTTCTGTATTGATTAAAACTTGGGGGGGGGGGGTGTAGATTTTTGTGTTCTCATAATGAAAAGGAGTTCCTGGGCTAAATATATGTACCCTTTATCCTTCCTTGATCCTAAGTGTATGTCTGCCCCACTGAGCCACTATGCAATCACTATGCAATCACTTGGCTCCAGCTGATGGATCACAGGGATCTAGTAAATCTACAGAGTAGATCCCACAAGCCTCAAGACTGCCTGTGCCTGAATTAATGCCACTGGATCATTTAAATCTTTAAAATGCAAATATCTGCCAACCTGCAGTTCAGCCTGCCTTTCCTTCGTTTTGTTTGGGTGGGCTGGAACATAAATTTCTGTACCAGAGACCTTTGGATAAAGTGTAACTTGTGAGTGCAAATGAAATTACTATTTGATCAAGAAAGAGAGAGAGAGAGAAACATTTCGACGGCTAACTCTTGTGACAACAGTGCTTAATTAAATGAAGTTTAATATTTTTGAGACTATTTTGTTTGAGGATGCTAAGCTAATGTTTCATTAATACTTTAGGAAGAAGTCAAAGTTACATGAGATTTTAAATGCTAAGTCTTTCCTCATTCATCTCCTGAGCCTCTGGGATATAATACTTGGTCTCTAAAAATAAATGGAAGTTTTAAAATGTCCCAGGCAGAAACTCATAAAGAATGGGATTCCAAAATGGAGCCATACCTTCAAAAGATTTCAGAAAGCAACGGGTTGGATCCAGACTCTTACATGAACTTACGTCCCACTAAAATACATGGGACAAGTCAAGTCAAAACATATGCATGATTGGAGAGCCAGTGTGGTGCAGAGGTTAAGATGTTGGACTGGGACTCAGGAGACCTGGGTTCTCACCAGGCCATGAAGCTCACTGGGTGACTTTGGGCCAGTCACTGTCTCTCAGCCTCAGCTACTTCCTTGGAGGAAAAGCAGGATATAAATGTAATAGATAGAGATTAGATAGATAGATAGATAGATAGAGTCATCAGACGAGCGTTTTATCGCACACTCTCCACTTCCCAGTTACTGATGTGCACACATCCTTAGGCTATGTCATCTGCCTCGCATGTGCCTCCCACTCCTTCCACTCATTTTTCCATCACAAAATAGACCCCTTTTAATCCGTCTTTTTTTTTTCTAAAGGAATGTGCGATATAAACAGTTGTTGCTGCTTCCTCTTTCTCTCCCCATGTAAAGAGACTATTGCTATTGTTGGAAAGCAGCAGGAGGCCATAGCATCGGTAGGGAAATGCGAAAATCCACCCATCTGATGACGCTCTGTACCTCCATTGCTCCCCACACTTTCTCAGAGCTACCTCAAATGATATAGTTGGGGAAAGGTCATTTTGTTATTCTCATGCTACTTTGTTGCCACCCCAATACTTGATGTCCATAATTGCTGCTGTTTTTTAGATATGCTCACCTGCGGAACCGTTCCCAATTGCTTATGGGCAAAACACAATAGTGACTTCTCACAATGTCACAATACACCGGCAAACAGATGCAACACTGGCCATGTCTGTTTATTGATTTACTAGTGAATGTGCCCAGCATCACATGGATGTGAATAGCACTTACATGAATACAGCAAAAACTGCAAACAAACTTATGCTGCTATCAGAGTTGCACAAATTGCGCTCACCCTGTCTGAGTGAAGCCATGCTTGCTAGCACCACAGTCAGGTAAGTTCTGGGGTCAGGTGGCTGGTTCAGATGGCAATGGCTCACTTTCAGGCTGAGGTGGCCCATTCCAGTCCCAACTCAGATTCGGGGTTCAGGACCGAAGAAGTGCACACCCCTATTTCGAACTGTACGCACTGCAAAACTATTTGCTGGTTAGGGAAGTCTGCTCCTAGAGGCTGCAGATGTTACTGCTGTCTTCAACCACATACATTTAAATCAATTAAAATTAATAAACCATTTAAAAAACAAAATAACTCCAAGGTGCACACCAAAAGAATCCCCTTAGTATGTGTGCCAAGTTTTGGGCATTGAGGTTTCAAAGTCCTGATGCTATGGGGCTGATAGATGAACAGACATACATTTTATTTATTTATTTATTTATTTATTTATTTATACACACCCTAGGTTTCCTCCAAGCAGCTCAAGATGATGTACATACTTCCTTTCCCCCACTTTATACTGAGAAGAAACCCATAAGTAGATTATTCTAAGACAGCTTTCCCCCAACCTGGTATTCTCCAGATGTGTTGGACAGCAGGTCTCATCATTCCTAGCTAACATGGCCATTGATAGTTGCAGTCCAACACATCTGAAGGTCATCAAGTTGGGGAAGAATGTTCTAAGAGGTAGTGGATGATCAAAGATCACACAGAGAGCATCATGGCTGAGTGACGATTTGTGTATGGGTCTCCTCCAACTTAGTCAGATACTCTTAGCACTATACCACATTGCCATTAAAACAGTGATATTCCATTCTTCAGTTTCACAACTTAGGGAATCATAGCACAATCATAGCACGATAGCCAGCAGAAAAAAATTAAATTTAATTAATAGCATTTTTAAAAAACCCATAACAAAGCACTAAAATAACTCCATCAGAAAACAATAAAAATAGTCACTAGATTAAATTGACCAGATGATATCCTGGAAGATCTGAAAAAATAAAAAGAATTTGGCTTTATCATGGGGTCATAGAAAATATGGCACTGGGTGAGCATTCCTGGGAAACACATTCCACAGGTGGGGTGCCACAACTGCCAAGGCCCTGTCTCTATTCACCACTAACCTAATGTCAGAAGATGGGAAAAATCAAGGAAGGGCTGATGATCAGGTAGGTGGGCTCATTTGAGTGCAGGGCACTGATGTTCAATGGCATTGATCATGTGTGATGATGGCCCATTCATATGCAGCAGCACTGGAACATCAGCTATTTCCAGCCTGGGTGGATATGCTGCTGCCATGCAAATGCTACCAACCAGTGAATATGATCAGTACTTTTTTTTGTGACAGTGCACATGTGGAATGCTTAGCTAAGTACTGTCTGTTTTGGCCCCAAGTGTTATGCTCTGTGGCTGTTAATGAGCTAATAACATATAACTAGTGGACATCAATAATACTGTTGAAGAAGTGGCAGCCACAACAAAAGTTTGCAGTAAGTGGTGCTTTTGTTCAGGGTTCTTGCCAGCCATGTCACCTTCCAAAAATATTCCATTCCATTCCCCATTCCCCATTCCCTATTCCCCATTCCCCATTCCTATTCTCTCTCTCTCTCTCTCATTAGTCAGCATTCTATGTTGACTGAGCATGCTCAGACCTTGTTGGGTTGTTTTGAGTGTTTTCACCTCCTTCATCTTTTCCCCTATTTGGGAGGGGGGAGTATTTTGTACTTGTTGGGGTTCTCCTGAAGCTGCTTATACCTCCCTCCTGTGCGTAGAGATGGGACTGTTTTGGCTACATCAGGATTGGCACTTGCAGAACTGAGCTCACTAAGTTATTTGCTTGTTATTTCTTCACATGTAAATAAACAGACACTCCATAATGCTAATATCATTGTTAATCATTTGCCCTGCGATGGTAGAGCTGAAGGAAGCACACTCTGCCCTCTGCAGTCGGCCAGGAGACCAAAGGTGACAGAGAAGTTGCACCTCCGTCTTCCAGGAAGAGCATCAGGGCAAGAGAGAGATCAGCCTAGCAGCCTCATCCATTGGTCAAAGATGGAGCAACTGGAAGGAGCTCGTTCCCCCCTCCCTGTCAGAAAGAATACTTGGTGAGAATTGCCAATTGCCCTAGGATTGCTGTGCTGAAAGAAAGCACACTCTGGCCCTATTCATCAGACTTAGGAGACTAAGGGCTGCTGGGCTGTGGTGGGTGGGTGTGCGCATGTGTGTGTTATAATCTATTGTAATTGATTGTTTTGTATTGATCGTTTCATCAAAGGCGGGAAATAAATCTTTGCCATCAATAAATGATAGACAGATAGACAGACATACATCAGCCTTGAAACATATCAATCTAAGGAATTATTTTCCCGAATACTATACACAGTTAACCCAAGAAGTCATTTGCTATGACACAGGGGAGTAGCCAATGTTAGTCCTGCATAGAGTAGACTCATTGAAATGAATGGGACTTCAGTTAGCCATAACCAACTTAAATCCCATTCATTTCAATGGGCTTTCTCTGTATAGGACTAACTTTGGATACTATCCCGTCTCATGCATTTCACTAGGTCTATTCTACATAGGACTAACACTGGATAATACCCACAGACTTTAAACTAGCGTGACCAGATAAAATCCAGGTCAGGGCTCATGTAACTTTAACAGTTGTAGAGAAAAGGGAATTTCAGCCAGTGTCATTTGTATGCAATTAGTTCCTGGTGAAATTCCCTCTTCATCACAACAGTTAAAGTTGCAGGGGCTCTGCCTTCTTTTGTATCTGGTCACTCTAGTATAGTGCCTGCAACTTTAACTGTTGCAATAAAAACATAACAATGACAAGGAAAAAAATTAAACAATAAAGAATTTATGCCATTACATTCCACAAAGGCCCACAAATTGGTTTATAATACCCCCCTCAAATATTACACATCAATCTTCATTAAATATGTATATTCAGTACAAAATACAGTTAAGCCTGAAGAAAGAATGAAGTCTTAGAACTCTATCTAAGGAAATGTTGAGCTCTTCCTTGCTGGAGGCCTCCAATCAGAAACTGGACATCATCTGTCAGGCGAATGCTCTATCTCTGAGTCTCCTGCATTGAGAAGAGAATTAGATTGGATGGCCTATGAAGCTCTGCCCATCTGATTCCATGATGCCATGACAATGTTTTTCTGAACCTACTTTGTCAAATCTTTGGTCACACACCATAGGAAGTTGCATCACATGCTTGATTGTAAAGCACAGTGCTCATTTTACTCAGAGCTACCCAGGATATACATGTCTGTAACCACAGATATTTAAATCTTAATTAGTATTTTCAGTTTCTTTAAGCAGTATCATAAAAGAATCCTTAGCCGTGTACATCGTATAAAAACGTTTTATACATAAGAATGCAGGCACCTTTTTAGTTTTAAAAAATGTAATTACTCTACAAATGTCATAACCTGTCTGAATGCTAACCGCTCAATAAAAGTTTGTTCTGTCTTTAAAAAACAGATACTAATTAATCCTGGATAATAAGTATTCTGCTGGCTAAGGATGTTGTTAAATTAAAAATGTACTCGACATGTCTCATTTAATCCTATTGTTTTCTTACCATCTGTTTGATACTGATGTCTCTCATGTATATTTGAAAACGATCTTGATGCTTGGTTGACAAAGGCTGGGTTTCCCACTGACTTGACTAGGTACTCGGCTAGCTATTTATACACTGCCATCAAGGAGGAAATGCATCACCCAAAAGAGGACACAAAACAACACTACTTTGCACAAAATGTGCATATTGCACTTTATAGGTATGGATAGATTCACATTTAGAATTGAAACAGAAATACAATACCTCTCATCATAGTGGGGAGGACTGTGATTGGGTAACACGTGTGCCTGCTTGGTCTGTTATCCAGGTGACAACTGTGGACAGGAAAATTTAAGCCCCCCCCCCCCCCCGCTCTCCTTTCTGATTTTTTTAAATATATTATATTAAAGCCAGACTTAAGAGTCCTTCAAACTGAAGATACCTTCAAACAGAGGGCTGTCCTCAGACAGTCATAGAATCCTAGAATAGTTGAGTTGGAAGGAGCCTATAAGGCCATCAAATCCAGCTCCCTGCTCAATGCAGGAATCCATCTTAAAGCATCCCTGACAGATGGCTGTCCAGCGGGAGGTGTGGGTGCCCGTCCCTCCTGGTGCCCACTTACTCACAAGTAAATGGGCACCAGAAATGGCCATGGGGCCATGCCACATGGCTCCATGCCCATTAAAGGAGGAGGGCAGCAATTTCGCCACCCCTGGGATGGCAGGGAGGGTTTTTTAAAAAAAACTTAGTTTGTGCTGGAGCACAAGTGCGCTCCCTCCTCTGGCTCTTAAAAAAAATGGCAGGCGTCACATCCTGTTTCTTCTGGGACTTCACGTGCCACGTGTATATGCTGGGGGAGGCTCTCATGATTGGGCGAAAAGTCTGGTGTAGAAACTGCCCTTGTCACTCCAGTATCTGCATAACCCCTCAAAGGTTTGAAGCGGTGGGTCTTTCCTAGCATGTTTGATCTGGGATCATTTAAACAATTTGCAGGGATTGAACCTAGGACCTTCACTGAGATAGTGTGCTCTCTCTTCATGCAAACAGACCTCCTCATCTTCCACCAACTATGTAACAACACATTGGCTGAATTCGGATAACACGTTAAGCAACTGGGGGGGGGGGGAACAATCGTCAGTTGTATTGACTATCGTGTCATCCGAATGCTGCCATAGTCAACTTGGTGCTGATCCTAATCCACACTACAGTTGATTATTTATTACCATGTTGTGTGGGGAGTACCCCCTAGCTGAACAACTGTAAAGTTGATTATTACCCCACCACTGACTATTGTGTTGTCCAAATTCAGCCATTGGCTGCATTCGGACAACACATTAGTCAATGGTGGGTTGAGAAGCCAACTACAGTTGGTTATTTTGTGGGTACTCCACACACAACCTATTCCTACACAACTGTGGGTGGTTGGGGCTGGCATTGAGTGGACTAATAGTCAACCCAGCATTTGACTGACACAGTCCCCACCCCTCTCCCCACCCTCCCTCCTCCCTCAGTCCTCCCAGTTCTATCCCAGCAGCCTCTGCAAGTGGCACCAGTTGTAGCAGAGTGGCAGCCACCGCTTTGGTCACTCTTGCTGCCTGCTTCTATGGGCTTGTGTTTTAACCCACTCACCACACTCTATTAACACACTTATCCCTCCACACAACACTTTAAACAACAGGCTTTGAGCTAAACAACTTGCAAGCCAGTTGTTTCTCTCAGTTGCTTATTTGGGCAGAATAGCATACCGTTAGTATTTTGTGAGCAGCGTGTTACCCTCCACACAACACAATAAGCAACACAACTGATGATTGTTTTCCCCCCCACCAGTTGTTTAATGTGAGGCAGAGGAAGGGGTGTGGCCTACTGGGAAATCCCAGAGGGCTGGATTGGGACCAGGAGGCTGGACTTGGCATCCAATGCTGAGGTTCTGCACACCTGTTGTATGTGGTCTATGAACCATGTCCTATATTCCTTAGAATGTGAGCCGGGAGACACAAAGGCATCAACTGTAAAGGTAAATAAGATAAGGTTATGTTGATAGTTTCCCACTGCTGTCTGATAGGGTGTTACTATAAATGACACTAAATTAACTAGTGTGCATCCATGCAATTGGCCTCTGTAGTCAGTCCCTCCTTGAACTGATGGGCATCCTTTTCTAGGGGTATATGAAGAGCATCAGAGTTCATGCTCCCACAACAGATGGGTGAACTGGGATATAGATTGATTGGTTGGGAAGTTAGAGAATTTCACTTTAAGATACAAGGTGTTGGGTCACCTCCCAGCTGGTAAATCAATGCTTCCATTTTTTACCTATAAAATGAAGTTAACTGATTCAACTGTGAAGGTAAGTAAGATAAGGTTGTGTTGAAGATTCCCATTGCTGTCTGATAGGGTGTTGGTATAAATGATATGAAATTAACTTGTGTACATTTGTGTAATTGGCTTTAGTATCATTTATATCAACACAAGATCTGCTCTGAAGAAATCATTGCTGGGGGACAAAACAATAGTCCTAGAAAATATGAAGCCTTGGCTTATGAAATTTTGTCTCAATATTCTATTTCCATTCTGGCTCTTTTCACAATCATTTTATCTTCAAAGACCCAATGTAGAGGAAATATCTATTTTCATTACAGCTGATCATTGGCTATTTTTTAAAAAAACATTATTTGCCCAGCACAAGGGGTCTGGCTGTTTGACCTGAATATATAAAAAAATTGTAATGTTTTGTTACATATCCCAAGATTAAAAAAAAAAAAAAAATCAGGACATCGCTTATTAGCTTTCCCTTTCATGTCTCTTATAAAGGTTTGTTTGACAGAGCATAAGATAGTGGTAAAATCCTAAGGTAAAGGTTAAACTCTGTTTTATTATGTTTACAGGATTTAAAGGGTAAATCAGGAAGTGCTTATTTAACGTCCAAGTGAAAGTGGTGGATTAGTAACCAGACCGAGACTTAAAAGCAGCCTTAATCCTTAAAAATCTTTGAGGGTGAAAGGTCACCTTTAACACCACAAGAAGGAAAGAATGGAACAGACAGAAGCTTCTGTTTCATCATTGCCCAACTAATCTACTGAGGAAATGAGCAGCACTGTTTTTAGCTAGGTAAAAGGGCTACCGAAACTAAGGAAACACTTGGAGAACGAACAGGAAGTAATTAAAAAAGGTTTATTCTTTATGTATAATACTGAAAGATGGAAAGGGTTTTGGAGAGTGACTTTAAAAAAAAAAAACTTGCCACAATTACTGTAAAATGCACTGTTTTCATTCACTTTTATTCATTAAAGGGAAGTCCTGTCAGATATCCCGGCTACATGTTTATTTTTGAGGTGGAGATGTCCTCAGTCGGTGATGTTACTATCTCATATTCCCTATAGTCAAAACATCAGTGTGAAACAGTCCTAAGAAAAGTCTAACAAGGACAAGAGCTGGCAACTGGGATTCCGAATGTTTTGCTCAAGAGACCCACTAAAGGAATATGGAGCTCATTTGAATTCCAATGCTGGGTTCTTCCCTTTGAATCAGAAGCAAATCTTTGTCTAGCTCCCAACACCGTCAATAGCAATCTGGCAAGCCAATTTAAAAGGCTCTGATGGACAATTTGAGTTGTCCTAACCAACAATTTGAGAATCACTTTTATTTTTATTGTTATTTATTTGTGATACTGATATACTGCTAAATATAATAAAATCCCTAAATGAGATTAAACATTAAATATTGAAAACATTTCAAACATGCTGTTATCAGGTGGCAGGCTTTGGTGACTTGCAGATTAATGTACCCATAATTAGGCATTACAAATATTCCAGGAATCTTACAGTGGCAGCACCATAAAATAATATTGGAGGGAGCATAGTGCACTAAACGGGGTAGCAGCTACAGGGAGCTTGTTATTCCCCTCCGCCAGAATGAACACCGATTCCAACTCTCAGTTGCTCTAGTTCTGTTGGAATGAGGGAAATTATTGGCTGCATTCGGACAACACATTAAGCAACTGGGGGCAGGGAACAACAGTGTTGTGTGGAGGGTAACACACCGCTCACAAACTACTGACGGTATGCTATTCCACCCAAATAAGCAACGGAGAGAAACAACTGGCTTGCAAGTTGTTTAGCTTGAAGCCAGTTGTTTAAAGTGTTGTGTGGAGGGGTGAGTGTGTTGATGGCATGTGGTGAGTGGGTTAAAACACAAGCCCCTCCGCCAGAATGAACACCGATTCCAACTCTCAGTTGCTCTAGTTCTGTTGGAATGAGGGAAATTATTGGCTGCATTCGGACAACACATTAAGCAACTGGGGGCAGGGAACAATCGTCATGTGATTTAGAACACTGCATAGGTTCTTCACATGATTTAGAACCCTGTACAGCCCCATTCTCCTTTTGTATCATACCTTATCTTTTAATCTTTGAACAGTGGTTAGATGTTTTAGGTGCTTTATAAAGTGATGATGATGATGATTTCACACTAATGCTCCCAAATTGAACATATTTTAATCAGATTTCATATTGATTTCAATAGAGTTAACTTTCAGATATGAGCAGGCTTAGGTTTGCATCCCCATTTTAATCTTCAGGGCATGGTTCAGTTACAATTTATATGTCACTGAAAATTATTTTCTTTTCAAGTAACCCCAGGGATCCAGCAAAGTGTAGGGTGGGGGAGTACGATCCTTGTTACAAGCAGTTGCTTCCCCTCACTCCAGTACCATTGATAGTATCTTAATGCATACTTTCTATGAGAAGCAATGAAGTGAAGGCACCCAAAGAGGGCAATAAGAAAACACGTCAGATAATGTTTCACAGTATATCATGACCTTTTTCTTTTAAAATTCTCATCTTCATTAGTCGGCAGGAAATTTGTGTGCAACACATATGGGGTTCCTAAAGAGGTAGGCTAAGAGACAAGGAGCTCCACAAACCTTATTTCTAGAAATGCTACATGTGTAGAGCAATCGTAAAGCAGCGGGGGTGGGGAGAGTATGTGGGGAACTGCCACTTCCTCAGCCCTCTTGGCTCATACTAGCCAGGGTAGACAGTGGGAAGTGAATCATGTTTTCCTTTTCCCTCCCCCCCATGGCTTCCAGTGAGAGGGAATTTACTACACCAGCTGATGTCATCTTTGGCTCTGGGGACATGTCTGAGGACAAGACTGCCTAGGATTCTGCGGATCCTCAGCCACCAACATGCCCCCAAAACATCCAGGCTAGATCTACACTACTGCTTTATAGCAGTATTGCAGTGCACTGATAACTGTTAGGGTACATTACACATATCATATGCCACTTTCATTGTGTTGTTTCCTGCTTTTTATTCCACATTCGTAATGATTTGACCCAAGGTGTAGCTCTGGCCCCCATTTCCAGCCCCACTGCCAGCACAGCGGAGCTGTGCCAGCAGACACAGTGGCAGAAAGGTCCACCATGCAGGTGGACCTCTGTGGGAAGACCTCCTTCCCCGCCCATGGAGGGGAAGGTCCACAGTGTCCAACAGCTCCTGGAATGCCCTCCCATGGACCATAGGACGGCAGCCAAAGTGTAATAAATGATACATGAAACGTTCTAGAGCCTGCTGTTTTCTAAATATTCCCACTCCTTATGTAGACAAATCTTAACTTTTCTTGAACAATCAATATAAAAGGAGAACAGGAGAAAATTATCCCCCTGCCATCCCCACCCCCACCCCAATATGAGCAGTCCTTTCAATATTTATACCAGGGCAGCTGTTATTAAATCACCACTAAAAAATAGGAAGATTCTGCTGTAGTTTCATCATATACAACAGCACAGGCATTCATCTTATGAAATTGCCTCCCATAGACTGATGAACAGTGCTTCTTTTGGCCATGTAAGGATCTGATTCCCCCCCCCCTTGCCTAAGGTGCTTATGACGCATTCAGTTGCTTATGTATGCAGTTCATTTACCCCCCCCCCCCAACCGAACCTGTGGTTAAGCATTATGTTTAGTGTGTGTGGCAATATTACTTTTTATGCTTTGAAAAATAAACCCCGCAGAGTGCTTTGTGTGAAATACGAAGACTGCTTCTTCACATACTTTTGTAATCAGCCTTGTGTTCTCCCACAGCAGTTGCTCTTACCTTACTGTCTCATTTTGTAAAACAGTTTGTTTTATAAAGTGTGTGTGTGAAAATGGAATAGATTAGAATGTGTGTGTTCATTTCAGGCTACATTCAAGTTAGCAGCACCTGAACTGGCCTATAATACCAACAAGATTTCTTATAAAGCCAGCCTTTTATTGCAGTTCTGATTATTACACTGGTATAATTGCCAGCAAACATCTACAAGCCCTTAGATCAAACTGTTAATCCCATTTGAAGAAATACTAGAGGTTTACTACTGCCAAATATATGGCTAGTATGTTCAAATCAATGTGGAAAACTTAGCAGTCTCCCCTATTCGTTGCTGACTTCTTTGGTCCACAGTTTTCTCCTAAATGAGCCCTGCCTATCTAATACCATGTTTTGCAACAGCACAAGGCACCTCTAACTCTTTTGAGGGTTTCTCCAACCTAGGGTGACCATATGAAAAGGAGGACAAGACTTCTGTATATGTAACTGTTGCGTAGAAAAGGGAATTTCAGCAGGTGTCATTTGTGTTCGTGCAGTACCTGGTGAAATTCCCTCTTCATTGCAACAGTAAAGCAGAAGCTATACTAGAGTAACCAGATACAAAAAAGGACAGGGCTCCTGCAGCTTCAACTGTTGTGATGAAGAGGGAATTTCACCAAGTGCTGCATGCATAAAAATGACACCTGCTGAAGTTCCCTTTTCAATACAATTGTTAAAGATACATAATCCCTGTCCTCTTTTTCATATGGTCACCCTTCCCCACTCCCCATGCTTTCATCTCTCTTGCGTCAGAATGTTTCTCTGGATCAGTCCAGCAGTGTTTATCATAATTACTTCCACTGTTACCGGCTTGGGTGTGTAAGCATTGGTTTATGCTCATGCAATGTCAATAGCACAAGTGCTGGGATAGCATTAGGTACAACCCAATACTAGAATATACAACATGCAATAAAACAAAGATAATATGTCTCCAACATTATAGAAGAACAAAGCCAGAATAAAGAAATAAAAAAAGAAAGACTAGTTTAGATTATTAACCTTAGTGACTACATCGTTCCTTAAGAACATACCCAGGCACGCAGCTCAGCGCCATAGGCCCTGCTCGGAATGCCTCTATTGTCTGAGGAACC
Source organism: Anniella stebbinsi (assembly GCA_029215795.1). NCBI lineage: Eukaryota > Metazoa > Chordata > Lepidosauria > Squamata > Anniellidae > Anniella > Anniella stebbinsi. The sequence goes on along the minus strand of JARDYH010000001.1, from coordinate 243,636,449 downwards.
ATGGCTGGGGTTATCAAGAACTTCTCAGTCATGGCACCTACTTGGGGGAATGCTCTCCATAGAGACACCCTTCTGGCTTCAGTGCTGCTCCCCATTTGACAAGCAGTAGACCTGGCTTTTCGAGCAGATATTTGGAGTGGGAGGCAGGAGTACTGATTTTTGTTAACACATTACTGATTTAAATTTTGTCTGCTATATTATATTTCCATTTTTTTTTCATGACTGTTTTACGTCATCAGCCATCTTGCTGAGTGGAAGGTTGGGGTGTGGGTGAGGAGCTTCCAGCAAAAAGCTCCTTGAAGAAAAAGGTAGGATATAAATGCAATAAATAAATATCCCTGTATTGTAGGCTGGGTGCTGAAATTGAGGCATTCTGTAAGGCTACCAAGTGAGTTTATGGCTAAGCTTAAGTCTTGAAACAAGAACCTCTTGTGGCCTAGGGGTGGGCAGGAAGTAAATCTTCAGAGGTTTTGGACCAACTTCTAGCATTCTTGGTCATGCTGACTGGGGCTTCTGGGAGTTAAAGTCCCAAATATCTAGAGATATAGGTTCTGCCCACCACTGTGATAGATCACCCTCTTAGCCACAGAAACCACTCAGGACTTCAGCATTCTAGGTACTAGAAGTGTGTGCACATGTATTCTTTTTTCCTGGCATGACTCCAAGGAGATCAAGTTCTTCCCCTGACCTTGATTGTTGTCCTTGCACTTTATTGGACCATCCCGTTTCTTGTTGTGGGCGTGTGTGTCGAAGGGAGGTCTCGCTGACAAAAGAGGAGGGTGGGGCAGTTATCCACTCAACTGCTCAACGGTGAAGGGGGAGGGAGAGAAGGTGCCCAAACACCCCACGGAGAAGGCAAGCAAGGCTGCCATCGCCTATGCCTGGGACTCGGTCCCATTCAGCACTATGCTTCTTACTCATGAGTAGGCATGTCTAGGTTTCCTGACCAGAACAATGTCGGCTTCCCTTTGCCATGCCAACATTGACCACAAACCTCTCCAAAAGCTAATTGTAATACTTTCTTTTCATTTACATTGTTTAATATGATCTTAGGGGAAAGCATAGTGTGTTGTTTTACCGTAATTGTACAGTTTCAGGCTGCCATACTATTGTATTTCCGCAGTATATATATATATATATATATATATATATATATAGCTGCAGGGGGAAAAGAACGTAGGGGCCAGGGCAGGAGATTTCGCCGGCATTGTAACGATACAGATGAAAAGATACATGAGCACAACAACACACTGATGTGAAAGTGCCCAGCACTCGACTCACTAAGGAAACGGAGGGGGAAACCATGGACGCAAACTGGGGGGGGGGGGGAGTAGGTGTGATGGAGCCCTCAGTTTTCAGGCACTGGAATCTTAGAACTTTTAGAAGGTGGCACACTTCAATTCACTCTCACCCAAAATGCAAATATTGAAGCTTAATTCATTGCTCCCCACCCCACCCCGGGCATGCTTATGCTGTAGAATTGCTTCTGGGGAGATAGGATTAGAAAGTTCAAGAACTATTTTCCTGTAATGGTGAACTGAAAGCACAAGAAATGAGAAACTGTTATTAACCATGACTAAACTATGCTGTTTGTATCTCTCTTTAACAAACGAACAAAAGAAAATCTCTTGCTTTCCCCAGAGTCTTTAATTTTGTCAAAAAATTTAAAAAAGTTCATAAAAGTCATAAACTCTGTGTTTTTTTTTTATTTTGTGTTTTATTATGGCTTGTACATAAAATTATGTTCAAAAAGCTTTATAGGTCCTGAAGTATGACATCCTTTGCTCCTCCACACCCTAACAGTGAGGGTCATAATTCACTCATAAAGATTGATAGCTGGCACCTGTCTTAAAGTTGTTCAATGGTTGCTTGAGAATTAAAATAAAATTGTCTTCTCACCAAAGGAGTTAGCAATTGCTGCAGGCTAAGGCTGAGCAGGACTTAACGATGAATCATGTGTTTGGAGAATCATTACACTTTACAGTGAAATTAGTAACTTCCTTGCAAATTAAATTACTTACAGCCAATATAAAATCTTTATTTTGAAAACACACAAACACACACACACACACACACCCTACAGAGGACTAAAATAGACTATAAACTAGCCAATTGTATATTTCTGCATGTTTCTACACTGCCTCCTTTTGGTATCTTGATACCTCACTGTGTGATTTGCTGCATCAGCAAACAAAATCAGAGGATAAGGTAAACCACCACTTGCAGTGCCATTGCTACATCATCATCCAGGGCATGACACCATTTTCCAGGGTTATCATGCTAACAAGTTGGCAGATATGGTGGTGTGGATTCCTTTTGGTTCACAATGGTCCGTCAAGTCTGATAACCTGTTTTTTATTGTGGTCCAGTCTGGATGCTTGAGGAAAGTATGGAACAGCACAGGTTTCTGAGTGCTTCTTTCCCTGAGGTTCTTTGCTTGCATACAACACTTAAGGTATAGGGACACCCCAATTAAGACATGATGATGCATTAAGCTGATTGCCTTACCTGTTTGTATCCATGAATTTGTCTTGCTTCATCTTCAAAACAACAGCCAAAGAAAACCAGACAGCAAAATAATAAAATAGCATTTTAGCATTGTTCGATACTTAAAAGTGCATCCCATTCCTACCTCATGAGAGTTTGAACCAGTGGATCTTCCATTGCTTTGCAAAGGTCTTTGAAATGTTTCAGGAATAATAATGGTTCTAAAATGGTTTTTTTTAATGTTTTGTTTTTAATCCAGATAAAGGATAAATGGGGAGGGGGTGTTTATAGCAGTGTCAGCATTTTCTTCCATTATCCAATTGTGATTTTGTATTTTAATATTTTCATTTCTCACAGGAATCCTCTCAGGCTTATGGTAAACCACCACAGCAGGAACGCATTTTATGGGCCTGGTTAACTAGATAGAACACATGCATCAGGCACCATGGAGGGAGAAAACGGTGTAAGGACATGAAATTGTTCTCCCCTCTCTCATAATACTAGAACCCCGAGGTCATCCCATTCAGAGCAGGTAAAAGGAAGTACTTCTTCACAGACCACATAGTTAAACTATGGAATTCGAGGTGTAGCAATGGCCACCAATTTTGATGGTTTTAAAAGGGCATTAGACAAATTCCCAGAGGAGAAGGCTATCAATGGCTAATAGTCCTGATGGCTGTGTGCTACCTCCAGTATCAGAGGCAGTAGGCCTGTGTACCCCAGTTGCTGGGGAACATGGGTGGGAAGTAGCTGTTGCACTCATGTCCTGCTTGTAGGTTCCTGGTCGACACTTGGTTGGCCACCATGTGAATAGAATGTTGGACTAGATGGACCCTTGGTCTCATCCAACATGCCTCTCCTTATGTTCTTATATTCTCAAATAAGCCTGCATCTCTCATTTCTTCCCACCCCCTCCATCCTCATCACACACACCCATTGCTCTATTAGTTTTCCTGCCAGTGGGAAAAAGTAGCCACTGAAATTACTACCAATCCAAAAAGCACTCAAAGTATGCTCTTCTAAAAGTGCAAGCCTATGCATGTTTAGACAGAAAACAGTTCTACAACTCCCAGTAGGCTGCGAGTTATAGGCCCTTTTTCTGTCTAAGCATGCATAGGTTTCTGCCCTAAATGTGTATCTCAATGGGACAGTTAAACCTCATCCGCTATATAATAAATTACATAGACGAAGAGGATACAGATATCGGTCATATCTGATTTAGGGAAATAACAAAGAGGTGTTCTCTCTTCTTCCTCCTCCTCCATTGGCTGTGAACATACATCAAAGGAATAAATCCAGAGGAATGACAAATCCACATGATACAGAGCAATACATTTGTCATTGACAGCATGCCACCAGTGGTAATCAGAGGTTTTTAAATATTAGATGGGGTTTTGAACCAGTAAACCTTTCTTGTTGTTTTAATAATTGGTATTACACTATTATTTTCCCTACCAGTCGAGGTTTCCTGCTCACTCATTCTTCTTTATCCCTGGAGCCACATGGTGCACCTCTATAGCCTTGTTGTGGTATTGTGCCTGATCAGGGATCTGCAATGATTTTGGCCAGATCTACACCAAGCAGGATATGACACTTTGAAAACGTTTTGAAAATAGTATATGGAGTGTGTCCTGGGCCCCAACAGTTGTCACTACAGTTATAAACTGTTTTAAAGCAGTAGCATAGATCCTGCCTTTGTTTGCTGTATTAGCAGATTCCAGGACAGGCCCTACCATTAGGCAGAGTGAGGCAACTGCTTCATGCAACAGATGCTAGGGAGTGGGTAACAATGCTGAGATCTTAGAGGAAAGTACTGTGTATGCCATGTAAACTGCCCTGCACCCATTAAGCCAGCCTGATGCCCTCAAGTGTAGAAAGGAAAGTGCACCATCATCAGAGTTGAAGTAAGATTCAACTGGCAATTCAGTACATGAAATGGGGAAGGGTGCCATCTTGTCCTTCCCCTCAAGCCATAAAATGTCTTGGCCAGGCTCAGTATTTTTGCAGGGACCTCCAGCATTCTCTACGTCCCTCTTTCCTACTTGCCCACAAAACTAGCACAAAACTTTGTCATATGTTTGGAGAAGTGTCTAGTTTGGGGGGTTCGTAGTTAACAGAGCCTCTTCCCTATTTGCCTTCACATTGCTACTGGCAACACTCCACAAAGATACTTAAACTGGTGAAGAACAACACTATCCTCATAAAAAGAGGCAAAGCTTCTTTTATAGCAATGAGTAATCCAATAAAATTGGGAAGCAAAATGAACAGGCAGGATCAGCAAATGAAAGCAAGTGAAGCTTCAGATTTCTACCCCCTTAAGCACTTGGATGATGCAGTCATAATATCGCACCCCAGACATGTCACGCTCAGAAGCAGCATCCACGACATACCAACAAAGCCTGGTGTGTATCCTTGCAGACATCAGGTCATCCTTAATTAAAGCTCTGTAAACCAATTTGCACAGCTTTGTGGAAAGAAAAACTTGGGTGGTGGGGGCAGGGGAGAAGGGAGAGAAGTTGCATTTTTCTCGTCTTTTAAATACAATTTGTAGCAATCATTAAAAAAAATTAGTTGAGGGTGGGGAAAGAGTATGACATCAGGAAAAAGTGGTAATTGCTCAAGGGATCAAGCAATCAGCCATCCGATGTAAACCTGCTGCTGGTAGGAAAGTGGAAGCTGCATTGATTTACAACCATGCAAATATTCTGGCTTCTTCTTGTAATGCATTTCAGGCTGGAATTTCACTGTGGACAAATCTGCTACCTTTTCGTGATGACAGGACCTTGACTTGCAATTCCGTAGTTTGCTTGCTGATAAGTTATATTTCCTTATCATTGTTCTTACTGGGTTATACAAAAATAAAGCAAGTTCTTACTGGGTTATACAAAAATAAAGCTCCTGGTTTGTGGCAGATGTAAATGATCTTGAGCAGACACACTATGGTGATTGATAAAGAAAGCTGTATCCCAATAGTTTTGTCTTTTAAATATACTCTAGGGATAAACAACAATCTTCTACATTTTGTTCATAAAAATTAAAACTTGAATGGGATTAATGCCAGTTTGAAATGCTCCAAAATGATGATAATATGTTAGTTGCACCAAAATAAAAATGCTGGACTTCATCCAGAAACCTATTCTTTTCTTTCAAGAATCCTGTGTTGGCAAATTAACAGAAAGAAATATAAAAGCCTCGATTTCCTTTTAGTCAAGAAAATGAGTAGAACATTAGTTCTGGCAATGGCAGATGAAAATATTAGCTAAAAAGGAACAAGCTCTTCCTAGTGAAGTAGAACAGAATTTAAACAGCTCCTCAGATTTGTGCAGTTCGTTGTTGGAAGAACGATGTCTGTCAATAGAGTTCCTAAGCTTGCCAACTTTAATAACAAAAACAAACCATCTATGAAAATTGTATATCAGTTTGTGTGTGTTTGTGTTGTTTTAACTGAACAAGAAGAGGATGCTTTCCCAAATCTTTCTGTTTCAGGATTCCCAAAGAAGCAGGTAGAGAAGAGCATCTTCCCTAAGAAGAAAAGCTAAAAGATTTGGAGGTATTTTTAGTTTGGAAAAAAAAGATGACTAAGAGAACAGATGATAGATTTGTACAATTATGGATAGTTTTGAGGAACGATGAAGATAATATTTTTTCACATAAACTAAAACTTGGGAGTTTTTCAATACAATTCAGCACAGCCAAAAGAAAGTGTGTCTTTATACAACCCATAATTGATTTAAAAGATGTGAAAATCCTTCCTATGTCCCCCACCCTAGTCCTGCTTGCTAGGGTCCCAATGCAAATCAAACCTCCTGCACCCACTCTTTAGTAAAAATGAAGGGGGGAAAAGACATAGCTGCTACATACATATTTAAAGTAATGCCTGTTTTGGCCCTTGGATGACTCTAAGGAGTTCTTTAAATGAGCAATTTATAGCACACTCATGACTGGCCACTCACGGATGTTTGCAGGTCGTCTGACAACATCATGAGCCTCCTGCACATCTCCCACTCCTTTTCCCAGTTACTACTTTTAAAAATAAACCTAGGACAACTGGATTCTTCTGAAACTTGCACTATACAATACCCACTAGAGGGTGCTATTGCCATTCAGCTATATGAGCTTGGAGATTTTAAATTACTGTCCACATATTTCCCATGTAATTCAGTTTGTTTCAAATGCGGAAGAGAAGCAGGAAGCAAAGTGGCGGTAAGGAAATGTGATTTCCCCCTGTCTGAAAGCACTCTAAAGGAAGATTGAACAAATTCACAGAGAATAGAGCTAAAAATGGCTAACTACATGTGATGGAAGATATCTGTGATTGGATCTCTTCAGAGGATAGACAATCGGATGGGGCCATACCGTATAGGCTGACCATCTGAAAAGGAGGACAGGGCTCATGTAACTTTAACAGTTGTAGAGAAAAGGGGATTTCAGCCAGTGTCATTTGTATGCAATTAGTTCCTGGTGATATTCCCTCTTCATCACAACAGTTAAAGTTGCAGAGCCCTGCCTTCTTTTGTATATGGTCACTCTAGTATAGTGCCTGCACCTTTAACAGTTGTGATGAAGAGGGAATTTCACCAGGAACTAATTGCATACAAATGACACCTGCTGAAATTCCCTTTCCTCTACAACTGTTACAGTTATATGAGCCTTGTCCTCCTTTTCAGATGGTCAACCTAGCCATACCACTAGAGAAAAGAGGGTTATTGTATATCCCACTCTTCCTCACAAAGAGCCCAGAGAAGATTAAAATGTTTCCCTTGTGCCATTTCCACAATTGAACTCACCTCCTCTGTGGCTACTGCTCGGTATAGATGGGGAAAGGTGCAACATGTATATCTAGTCCTGCCCACCTCTCTGTAGCTAATACCAACTCTCGGGGGTGTGAGATTCGATTGTGAAAATCAGGAGTGAGGGAACCTCAAGTCCATAAGCCAAATCCAGACATCCAGTCCTCTCAATCCTGACCTCTCCCCAGGCCACACCCATGACCATGCCCACTTTGGGCTGTGGCTGTACCCACTTCTGCAATGCACATCCCAACAGGGTTTGACTGAGATAATTCAGACGTCGACAGGGGGGTGGAATCACCATTCCTGGTGCAAATAATGAAATGGTAAATGGTTAAGCTCTAACTCCCTTAGCACTGCAGTTCCAGTTGAATCCCCCACCCCTGGGCAGTTGGTTTAAAGCCTAACAATTTATAAAAACACACTTTCACCTTCTCACTGATTTCAGGGTGTACTTACCCAAGTAGATGACCATTTAAAGCAGGAGTGGGCAAATTTATGGGCCTCCAGATGTTTCGGCCTACAACTCTCATTAGCTAGGGCGACCATATGAAAAGGAGGACAGGGCTCCTGTATCTTTAACAGTTGCAAAGAACCAGGAATTTCAGCAGGTGTCATTTGTATGCATACAGAATCTGGTAAAATTCCCTCTTCATCACAACAGTTAAAGCTGCAGGAACCCTGTCCTTGACCATGTACAAAAGAGGGCAGGGCTTCTGCAACTTTAACTTTGTGATGATGAGGAAATTTCACCAGGTTCTGCATATATACAAATGACACCTGCTGAAATTACATTTTCTATGAAACTATTAAAGATACAGGAGCCCTGTCCTCCTTTTCATATGGTCACCCTACACTAGCCAGCCAGTATAGTCAGTGGTGAAGGATGATGGGAGTTGTAGGCCAAACAGCTGGAAGGCCACCCATCTCCGACTTAGAGTATCTGAGGAATTTGGCTGTGGCCCATTGAAAGCTTATTCTATAATAAGTTTATTTAAGTAGCTAGAAGACACTTTGCTATTTACTGTGGAGTAAGTCCCATTAAATCCAGTGGGACTTACTTTTGAGTCAGCATGCTTTGTATGTGGCTGCACGTCTTTCTGCCATTGCTACGTCCTCACACAGTTTATAAAAACAAAATCCCCTGATCCAAGTGGTCAAAATAAATTACTTTGGCAGTCCATCCCACAAACTGCTTTGGGATTCATACCAAGATGAAGAAGAATACTGTCGCTGCCTATAGAAATCTGAACAAAGAAACGGCAGTTCCCAATTAGTCCTTAGCATAATTACTAATCCTGTTTGAGTTGTAACAGGTACACGGGGGATAGACTGCTCAGTTCTATTACTTTATGCTCATCTTGCTGTACTTACTTTCACAACAGCATTTTGTTTCTGCACATCAATTCTAACATAATCACCATTTAGTTCAGATGTGCCTGTGTCAAGTCAAGTGGACCTGCTTTCATAATGAGGTGTTTCATCAGTCTTGAATGCATGGAGATATTTCTTTTTTCAACATGCACACGATTCTTTAACTCTTTGCTTAATATGTTATATACAGTGCACAACGATGACAAATCACATATCATCCTCTATCAGCACAATCCTATGCTGTCTACCAGAAGTAGGGATGTAAGGATTTTATTAAATCTATTCTGTGCTTCATGGATGGTCAGGCATTTTTCATATAGTCTGCCGCAGGAGGGGTTTCAGGCCTTGCATCAAAAAATGATCTCTAGCAAGGCTCTTCAGCCTTGCACCAGCCATTATATACTAAGGCCTGGCCTAGTCAAAGCCACTTGACAGACAGGTCCTCTGACGTGTAAACCATGCCATGTGCCAGCAGGGCAAGATTGCTCCACCCAATACGATGATGCTACAATCTGAGTGACAGCTTCCAAGAGTGGCCCCCTCCACTGTACCAAATCTAGGTTCTCAGGGAAACCTGTTACAGCTGCAAGGCCACCACAGGGTGTCTGAGAGATACTCCCATGAAAAACTCTGACAGAGAGATAAGCTCGCAGAGACATTGACTTTCTAAAACTATTTCTAATGCATCAACTTGCATACCACAAGGCCTTGTGGCCTTGTACACATGACACACAGCAAGATTTGTACTACCCTGGAGTGAGTGGATGGGGAAGTCAGTAATGGTAATGTCAAAGCCATGGGGGAGACTCATTTTTATATGTCATGGGTGAACCAGAGGGAGATCATTCTCCCTCTGGTCCACTCATGAAGCCCCACCTTCCTCTGAGCCAACCAGATCCTTGGTTGGCTGCCGAGCCTCTCTCCCAGCTGGACATCTAGTGCCACCACAGCTGAGTGGCTGCTCCTCCCTTCCTTTTTGCACCTCACAACATTGCTCACAGGTAACCAGGGACCTGTATTTCAGAATTGTCCATTACCTTGTCCTTAAAAGAAAGCTACTTTAATTTTAAGACCATCTCCGATATAACCAATCTGAGTGTAAGCAGTACGTTGCATGGTACAGGAACAGGATGTTAAAGACAAGATCCCTTCAAATAAAGAGCACTGTGAAGAACATAAGATGCTGTTGAGAAAGAACAGCAAAGAATGTTATGGCAACTTGAAAACTAACAAGTTTATTGTGGGATAAGCTTTTGTGGACACTATCCACTTTATCAGATACATGAAGAGTTAACCTAAAATTGGCAGATTTATATATATATATTGGGAGAGGGGAAATGTAAACTGTGTGATCAGCGGGAATTGAAATGCAAAAAACTGTCAGGAAAAAATTCTGTTTAAGATGAATAAAGGACTGGACAGTTTAGAGTGTCCAGGAGAACTGAACAGCCAGCTGCAGTCAATAATCAGATAGGTTAGTTTTTTCTATACACTGTTAAAAAGGTCAGTAAGATAGTGGATACTTTCTGGAAGGTTGGTTAATTGACTGAGTGCTGAGTCAGGGTTCAGCCAATATGTATATAAGTTAGGATATGAGAATGGCTGTTTGTTAGGCTGATTGATTACGTGGAAAAGGAGACTGGTGGAATGAAATTTATTGAGGATGGAAAATATGCTTTGTGAAATATTCCTGGAAACCTGAATAATTGGAGAAACCAGTTGCTGTATATATATTTATTATTGGAACACAGTAAAGGACTTGTATTATACACTATACTGCTGGAGGGTAAGTATTTTCTTTACTGCCTGGACTTTGCTGGAACAAACACGCTTACTCTGCTTAAAGTGAATGGGGAGCACTTCTCTCCCTAACAAAAACTGCATCTTTAGTGTAACTACAGTTCTCAGAAGTCACTTAGAAGTTTCCTCATTCAGAAAACCACGATTAAGCCCGATGATTTTTGTGGTTGTTTTCAAATTGGGCTACTTTGGAGAAATTCTTCAGCTCCTATAAGGAAAGCCGGATTGCCTCTGAAGTGGCCAGAACAAAATCTGGACCTCCAGGAAGATTTGTGAGTGTTTCAGCAAACTTTGCTTTCACTTTTCCAGATATGCCGGGGGAAGGGAAAGAGAGGAGTTGAGTGACTGACAGATCTATCTTCCAATCACAGGAAAAGTTTGCCAGAGGTTCTCTAATCACAGTGCTTTAGCGGGAGGGATGTTGAATCTTGAATCTTTGTTCCAGTTTGTCCTGTGATTATTTTCAACTGAGCAGGAACAGTTGAAAAGCTTTGGTGGAGTTGGAGAGGAGTTCTATGTGACTCGTGTATTTAATTCTTCCTGATTTCCCATTCTTCTAACCAATCCTTATTCCACTTTCCCAGTCCTTTTCGTGAAAACTTTCCTTTTCCATTCCATTCATTCACACCCTGATCCTTCCTCTAGAAGTTAAATATCATATATTGCTTCTGTTGTTTGTTGGTCTGTCTAGTGTCTTGTTAGAACTTAGTGGTGTAAACAGTGTTCATCTCTATTCTCCCCTATCCCCATCTCCCCATTTCTAGCCCTAGTTACTAGGTCAAGTTCTGTATTTATTCTTTAGCACTTTTACTAGTTTTTGTATACCTGTGCCAGTGTTTGATTATTATAGTTATATAGTTCAGTGTTCTGTTTCACTGTGTTCCCTTTGTAGCATGTGGACTGTGTTGTATGTGCATTTTATTTCACACACATATTTATTACATTTACATCCCACCTTTCTTTAGTCATGGAACTCAAGGTGGCTACATGTGATTCCCAGGTAGTCTCCCCTCTAAGCACTGACCAAACCCACGCCTGCTTAGCTTCAGCAAGGTAGTTGCATCATGTGCCTTCAGACCATTCCCTGGGACCACAGTCACTCTCAACACTCATGTGCACACAAGTACTCTTTTTGGTAATACCCCCCATCTGAAAATCAACTTTGATGGTGCCTAGTACAACCCCCCTGCACCTACCCTTTCATAATGCAGCAAGTTACCAAAGAAGGGGCACCTTTCAATATCTGCTATTTCATACAAATTGCCAACCACAGAGGGGATTAATGATTTTTCCGCACCCAAAAAATGTTAATACTCCCTTTGCACTAAACCCTCCTGAACCTACCTGTCTAATACTGGGAAGGTTTTATCTCTGCAGAAAAGGAAACAATGTCTGCAAATACCATCTAATTCTGTCTCAATTGTGTGTGGGGAAGGGGATATACAGGCACTTTCCTTAACAATTATTTTTTAAGGATCCTTAAAAATCTGTGCACCTATTTCTCTTATTGTAATCCTAGATGGCCTTACTTGAGAGGGTCACTGAAAGCAGTGGGACTTCAGAGCAAACTTGCATAGGATTCCACTCTTAATGTTCCCTTTACCATTTTGATGAATGGGACATATTCAGCTGATGGTTTCTGCAATCTCTGTATCACATCTCCAAAAAGAATTTTATGTGGTATAATGCCTGATTGAGATGGCTAGCCACATGTAAATACAACTTCGACTAATTTGTTCCAATGTTGCAGTCCTTTGGTCTTGAATTTCATCCATCAGTATGTTTCCTATTTTCTTGTTGTTGCCAGCTCCTGTCACAATGCTTTAAAGCCTACAATCAGCAAAGCTATCTCAAATAATTTTGTATAACTTGCTGAAATTGCCACACTGCTGGTCATCCTTTTAAATTATTGACTAGTAAAGGGGCTGTCGATGTGATAGCCAGCATGTGTATAGAAGAAGAGCTTCAGGGCAGAGACCCTGAAGTAGTACAGAATGTCCCCATGCACTATGCTCATCACCACATATATCGCTTTTGGGGTAACATAATGCTCTTTACTCAGCCAGCTATATTTTCATCTCAATCTTTTTGTTTCTATCTCATATTCTGGTGCCTGTATTGGTGTTTTTTTCCCCCCTTGCATGTAAATAAAATCATATTTTTTTCTGGTTTTAGTTTCTTGGAACAAGTTTCCTTTTCTATATCACATTCAATTCAAGACTACACTATTTACTTTTAAATTCATTCTCTCCGCCCTACTTATCTTTCATCTTTGAAATGTATGTACCAGTATATGTATTTCAAAGGTAGAAAAGATATGTGTCTATTGGAGAGAGAGAGAGAGTATACCTTCTCAATCTTTGTGTTTTTTAGGTTCTCTGTTACTCAGTAAACCTCATAGTTCTCCTTATGTTTCATGTTTTCATGCTTTTTCAAAATTATTGTTTCCCATTTATAGAGTTTCCTATCAGGTGATATTGGGCAAATTGACTTCCCTTCTCTTAAGAAAGTCCCAATATTCATTTATTTCAACTGCTCTATAAGTAAGGCTGCCTCTACAAGAGAGGTTTAAAGCTCTTTCAAAGCTGATTAATTTTTTTACCTCTACAAGAGAGGAGCGCAAATTGGGGGCTGAGGCGCTTTAAACTTCCGATTATGCGCATTATTGAACGCGCGTTAAACCATGAGTTTTAATTTGCGGCGGCAGTTAAAGCGCCTTACCGCCGTGTAAACATGCGATTCTCCGCATGTCAACTAGTTTAAAGCGCGTTTCGTTCATCCCATAATGTGCTTTGCCGCCTCTCGTACAGAGGTATTAGGAGTAAATGCGCTTCCGCGAATATGCGCATAATCGGGCAGCCAGGCGCCAAAGCGAATCCTTCTAGAGGGGGTCTAAATTACTTTGGTTCTAATTCTAGCATTCTTCACTTCATCCAGTTTTTAATTATTTTCGGTTGGATCCAGATTGCAAGTGAGGTGGCAAAAGTAGACTTCCCCACCTTCTTCTTTCCCAGCAGCCTCTCCAGTCCCTGGAAATGCTGCACAAAGTGTCAGGGGATCCAGCTGAAGAATCCCCCAAATTGGGAACAGACACTTCCATGCCATTTTTTTTTTTTGGTTTTCAGTTTGTTTTATCTCTGGTATTGTATTTTAATTTGACCCTAGCTTCTGTTTGGTTATTATTTAAATTTTATATTGTACTTATAAACTTTTATACTGTATTTTATTGTTTGTATTTTATTGTCTTTTATTTTATGGTCTTAATTGTTGTGAACCTCCCGGAGAGCTTCGGCAATTGGGCAGTATAAAAATGTAATAAATAAATATGAATTGAGCCATTCTATCAACGGAAGGCAGGTCCTGGATCCAAACCTTTGTATTATTATTATTATTATTATTATTATTATTATTTAATAATAATTTTATATACTGCTTACCATATTAAAATATCTCTCTAAGTAGTTTACAAGGAGATTTTGAGTTTGTTTATATTAATTAGTCTGTCTTCCATTTTGGAAGAAGCCTGTCTTTTTATGTGTTTTATACAGCACCAAGTTTTGAAGGTGCTCAACAGACCATAAAAGATGTCAATGTTATTACATTAAGGTATTTTGGGGTATATATGGATATCATGACAAAGTATTATTGCCTCTAATCAACATGAGGGCAAACAATTTCCAAATGTAAATACTGCTGAAAATGTTCCACATATCCATCAGTTGTTGCTTGGCATTCGTCCTTTTTATTAACATGCTATGCAAATTGAGTTAATTACACACAGTCAGTATTCACAAATTAACAGCATCCTTTCAGCCAATTATATATTGTTATGTGATTTTTCAGTGCTGAGAGGGGCACTCAACCATATTCTACGTAGTTTATTTTAATCTGAGTATACTGGCACTATAAAAATAAAGTAGCACTCTTCCTGAAAGCACAGGTACATCGCTTGGGTTTATGCCTTGATCTAAATTTGTCCCTCGAACCTCAGTGGCCTTGATGGATAGCAGTGCTTTTTATTAGCTTCAGCTGGCTCACCAGCTACGATTGCTCCTGGACAGGGATAGTCTGAATATAGTGGCCCATGCCCTGGTCACTTCTTGATTGGATTACTAATCCAATGGTACATGGGGCTGCCCTTAAAGATGAACTGGAAGCTTCCATTCATGCAAAATACGGTGGCCAGATTTGGAACCAGTACAGCCAGGCAGAATCATATTACACACATTCTACTTAGGCCCCCTCCACAAGGATGCGCTTTTGCGCCCGGTTCGGGGATTATGCGCATTTTTGCAGAGGCCCATTTACGCCTAATCCCTCTGCATGGGAGGCGGCGAGAGGCGGCGAAGCGCATTAATTGATGTCCAAAAAGCGCTTTAGAAGACGTTAATGCGCATAATCGCTTGTTCACACGGCGAAAATGCGCTTTAACGGCCGGAGAAAAATAAAAGTCGCTATTTAACGCACATTCGAAAATGCGCATTATCAGGGAGATAACGCGCCTGTACGCCCGTTTTGCGCTCCGCTGGTGTGGAGGTAAAATTTATAATGAGCCTTTAAGGCTCATTAAACGTCTCGTGTGGAGGAGGCCATAGGCAGCTATTTGTTCCCAAGGCCAATTTCAGATGCTGGGGCTTACCTTTAAAGCCCTTAAATAGGCTTGAAACCAACAGATCTGCAGGAGCACCTCTCCCTATACCAGCCATGGGATGCTCTTCTCTAAGTACTTCAGGTACTTTCTGTCTTAACGAGGGATAAAGACTTCTCAGTTATGGTGTTCCAGATATAGGATAACCTCCCCATGTATCTGCAACTGGCACCAACATTGCAATTATTTCAGCTGGTGCTAATTTTTTTTTTTTTACCAGAGCACTTTAATTCATTGTGTTTGTCTGCTCTATTGTATTCACTGTCTCTGTCATGACACAAGTTGGTGGTTTTAGCATGTTATACTGTATTATGTATTACTTACTTTGTATTTGCACACCTCCCTGGTGTATATGAATTTGTACTTGAACTTACTAGGTTGTTTAATTACTGCTACCATGTAATAAATAAATAAATAAATCCAGGTGGGCCCACTGAGAAACAAACATGGTTGGAGGAACCCAGAGGTTTGCAGATGTATTGTTGCAGGTCTCGTTCATATTGGACTAATGTCCTGACACACCTCAATAAATTAAATCTGAAGGATTCATTTGACCTTAAGTAATTTTTAAAATGAGCAGGAAATTATTAATCGCATTTTCTGTACCAGCATGTTCTGCCAACTGAAATATGAATTATAGTATTATCCATGTGACTTCTTTCACTAGAGAATCTTTTCCTTTTCTTTTTGCTTTCATATCTTCATACCTTGCATTCTTCCGTTACGCAACAGGATAAAAATCAGCTGCTTTTCCCTGTGAAGCAGAGGAAGACCTCCCATGAGAAGAAAAACAGGGCAAGATCCTGAAGTGGCAGGATATTCATGTTTTCTTCCTCTGTGTATTATAAAGACATATCTATGAAGGACAAAGACACACAAAAGCACAGCGGTAAATCCTGGGACCTCAAACAAAATGTAGGTGGGTGTCTGGCCTCCTTTTGTCATTGAGAAGTCCTCAACGTATTACGTGAAGCAGGCCTTAGATTCATGAATGCTGAGTGTGACTTGATCCTTCTCTGGAGGGTGCCCATATGAAAAAAAGGACAGGGCACCCGTATCTTTAACAGATGCATAGAAAAGGAAATTTCAGCAGGTGCCATTTGTATGCATGCAGCACCTGCTGAAATTCCCTCTTCATCACAACAGTTAAAGATGCAGGAGCTCCACCCTCTTGACCAGATACAAAAGAGGATAGGGCTCCTGTAGCTTTTAATTGTTGTGATGAAGAGGGAATTTCCCCAGGTGCTGCATGTATACAAATGACACCTGCTGAAATTCCCTTTTCTATACAACTGTTAAAGATACAGGAGCCCTCCTTTTCATAAGGAGCCTATCTACACTACTGCTTTAAAACAGTTTAAAACGGTTTAAAATGGTTTATAACAGTAGTGACTAGGGGTGTGCACGGACCCCCCGGATCGGATTGGGACCCGGATCGGGACCTCCAATTTTGTCACGGACCGGTTCGGACAAAATCGGAGGCCCCCCGGACCGGATCGAGTCCGATCCCGACCCAAAAATCGTAAATTTTTGGATCGGCCGCCATTTTTTTCCCCATAGACTTGCATTGCAATGCAAGTCTATGAGGAAAAAATGGCGGCGGGTGGGTGAGGGGGGCCTAACTCCCTCCCCCCCCGGGGCCGTCCGCTGTGGACGGCCCCGGCAGGTAAGCCCCCTCCCCCGCGCTCCCTACCCCCCCTGGGGCCGTCCGCTTCCATCCGCTGGCGCCCGCGGGCGCCAGCGGATAGAAGCGGACGGCTCCGGGGGGGGTAAGCCCCCTTCCCCGCCACTGCTTACCTTCTTGGCCCGTCCGCTCCCGTCCGGCGCAGGCGGCTACTACCAGCGGGCTCCGCGGCCTACTCTCGAGTAGCGCGCCGGGTGATGACATCACCCAGCGCGCCACCCTGGAGTAGGCCGCTGAGCCTGCTGGTAGTAGTTGCCGGCGCCGGTCGGGAGTGGCCGGGCCGGCAAGGTAAGGGCCCCCTCCTCCCCTCCACGCACCCCCTGCTTACCTTCTCGGCCCGTCCGCTCCCATCCGGGGCCGGCGGCTACTACCAGCGGGCTCCGCGGCCTACTCTCGAGTAGCGCGCCGGGTGATGACATCACCCGGCGTGCCACCCTGGAGTAGGCCAGAGAGCCTGCTGGTAGTAGTCGCCGCCGCCGGATGGGAGCGGCCGGGCCGGGAAGGTAAGCGCCCCCCTCCTCCCCCCCCCCGCTGTCCACTTTCATCGGCGGGCGCCCGCTGGCACCCGCCAATGGAAGCGGCGGTGGGCGCCAGTGGGCGCCCGCTGATCTGCCGATCCGCCGAACCGGTTCGGAGCCTTTTCGGACCGGTTCGGATTGGATCGGCCGATCCAGCTGTCAGATCGGAAATCGGATAATTTATCCGATTTCCCACTGGACCGGACTCGGATCATGGATCGGGTCCGATCCAGTGCACATCCCTAATAGTGACAACTGTTGGGGCCAAGGACACACTCCATACAGTTTTCAAAAAAATTTCACAGTGTTATATCCTTCTTGTGTAGATAGGCTCAGCGTCACCCTTGTAATCAATACGGAGTCATGGCATGGGCTGAATGCACTTCAGTGCTAGAAAGCTCCATACTAACTCTCATGGGTTAGGGTGTCCAGATGGCCTGGGGTTTCCCGGTCCTAACATGGAAACCTAGGCCGATCCGGGGCAACCGGGGGCAGCGGGGGAAAACCGGGGTGGCAGGGGGTCACGCGGCACTGGCAGGAGGCGGGCAGCGCGAGGCACTTACCTGCTGGGGCGTCTGCTTCCCTCGGTGCTCGGAATCTACTGAGAAACAGGCTTTGCGGCCTGTCCCTCAGTAGCGCGCCGGGTGATGACGTCATCACCCGGCGCGTACTGAGAGACAGGCCAGGAAGCCTGTTTCTCAGTAGATTCTGAGCACCGGAGGGAAGCGGACGCCCAGGTAAGGAGCGCGGGGCGGGGCAGCACGGCGCAGGGGGGGCAGCGCGGGCGCGCGGTGGGGGGGTTGTTTTGGGTGGCGGGGGGTGGGGGGTGGCGGGGGGGGTCCGGGATTTTGATTGTCATAATCTGGTCACCCTATCATGGGTTCCAGCAATCACTCTAACATGTAAATAGACACAACAGGCACTTTTATGGGAAGGTGTTCAGTCACTTAGAGGGCAGCACACACAAAAGGAATGGATCCACAGTGTGACAGTCAGTTAAACTGTAGGCCCACAGAGCTTTAACAGTATGCTAGGCCTTCCATCCTGTTCCAAGGCTTTTCTCCAACAGTCCAGAGTTTGCTTTTCTTCCAAACTGCCGAAAAGGATCTTCTACTTCGCCCCTGATTCCCCACTGGTGTTTCACCAGTCCTCACAAATCTGCTCCGAAGCTATACTCCTTTTTGTCAGTGCATCAGCATCTCTCTCACTTCTGACCCTCCTTCCTCCCAGCAGGCCAGTCCCAGAAATAAACAGGTCACAGCAGGGCTGTTGGAAAATGCAGTTCTAAGAGGTTCTAAGACTTGACAGACCCATTGCACATTGGTCTCTTTAGCTCAGTGTTACACTAATATGGGTTTGGGGATTTTACTTATGGTCAACACGGCTACCTTGCTTTTTGTGACGATAAATAAAGGATGATATGTTGATCATTCTGCCACACTGCAGGAGGTTTGCAACCTGCCTTCTAGTACTTCAGTTTCAGTTTCTAGTTGGAATTTGGCATGCAACTGCCATGGGCACCTTTGAAATATACTCATTTATATTCAAATGCACCCTGCATTGCTAAGCATGAGGCCTGAACTGGCAAGTAAGGAGTGTGACCACATTGAAATATGAAAGCAAACATCAGAGAAGAACAAATTGATTCCTAGTGACATCTTCTCCCCAGTTTCATGTTTGAAGAGTCTAGATTGTGGGGACACTTTCATCACTTCATACCTGATCTCCAGAAGAACACAGCATTGTATGATGTTACCATCCAGTGGAGGGTAAGTATGATTTCATTTTAATAAATCCCTTGTCATGTTTTGATCTCTAATTCTCATAAATCGGATTACAGGGGAATTTATTGTATTTGATTTAACAAATCACTTTGAAAAGGCCTCCCCCACCCACTTGTACATTTCCCATGCTCCCTACTACAAGGAGATCATTATAAAATTGAGGGAGGGGGTAGGTTTCTAGGTGTAAATTCTGCAGGTACGAGCACTGCAAAATGGTATTTCGGTTTAAATAATCAATGCAAATGTTACAAAACTTTTAAGCTTTGTTCTTCTTCGCCAAGAGCTTTGTGAAAGAGAAATGACACCAATGTGTGCATGCAATTCCCAGCCCCTGCAATGTCCCTTTTAAAAACCTCTTGCACAAAATCCCTAAACTGCTGCCTGAACCTGGCAAAGCTGAAAGAGCAGTGGTTCTTTGGTTCTCTATTGGAGAAGAACTCCTAATAATAATAATAATAATATATATATATATATATATATATATATATATAGGGACCCATGCAGATGGTCTAGGCACAAGCCTTTGGACTGCAGCCATTATCATTAAGTAGTGAACTTATTAACATAATTTGTCTCCTGGTGCACGTTGATGCATGTGTACTTATTCCACCTACCAATTCAAGATCTCAGTTCACTTACTGCATGTGGTGATGTAGATTGTAAACAAGGAAGGCTTTTGTATCAACTGACTTCTTTCAAAATATTCCAATTTGCAGTGGAAAAAGAGTAAAAACTAGGGATGTGCACTGACCCCCCGGATCGGATCGGATAGCGGATTGGAATCGGACCTGGGGGGTCAGATTGAATCGGATCAGATCAGAGGTTGGGTGGATCCGATCCGATCCGATTCTGATCCGAAAATCGGATGTCCGATTTTCGGATCGGACGCCATTTTGAATGCATTTCCCCGTAGCCTAGTATTGTGTTACAAAAATGCCTATACCTTTTTCATTTTTAAAGATAGATGGATGAAACTTGGGCACTTTGTAGATGGGTTAGGGGTAGTTATCTGTGAGAACTTTCAGAAAGGTTGGTGCAGGCATTTTGTGGCAATTAATTTTTTAACAAAAAACCAGGAATGTCTATAACATTTCATTTTTAAAGTTCCACTCATGAAACTTTGCCACATTGTAGGTGGTACATTGGCACCTACGTGTGTGAAATTTCAGAAACGTAGGTGCTTGCCTTGTGTGGCAATTAATTTTAGAAAATGGGTAGTAGTGGGGTAAATACAGTTATGCCTCCAACTTTTTTATTTTTAAAGATACAAACAGGAAACCTGGGCACATTACAGGTAACACTTTGCTTGATATGTGTGTGAAGTTTCAGAAAGCTAGGTCCAGGCATGTAGTGGCAAGGTATTTTTGAAACAATGAGGAAAGAAACGCCTATAACTTTTTTATTTTAAAAGTTAGACGTCTGAAAGTTGCTCACTTTGTAGATGGGTTAGGGGTAGTTGTCTGTCAGAAATTTCAGAAAGTTAGGTCCAGGCATTTGGTGGCTATGGATTTTTTAGATTAAAAGTTACAACAACATGGAGTTTTGACAGATAAAAGAGGGGGAGGCGGGGGAGGGGGTGCAATTGACAGTCCAAGCCTCTGTGGAAAAACTTTTCTAACATTTAATCTAAAAAATACATAGTTTCATCCTTCTACCTTTAGAAATGAAAAAGTTATAGGCATTTTTGTAACACAATACTAGGCTATGGGGAAATGCATTCAAAATGGCGTCCGATCCGCCGATTTTTTCCGATCCGGATCGGACCTTGGTGGATTGGATCAGATCGGATCGGAGGGTTGGTCGGATCGGATCGGATCAGATTCTTCCAATTTTGGGGCGGATCGGATTCGGATTGTGGATCGGATCCGATCCAATGCACACCCCTAGTAAAAACTGTTGTTCTCTCTTACACATGTGCATCCTGTATTCCTGTGCTAGGGTACCTGTACCTGAGTATGAATTAAGCTGTGTGGACATCTTGTCTGTGTGCCCTGGGAATAATCAGGATTGCCCACTAATCAAGGCCTACCTGCTGACTCCTCTGTCTCTGCACGATATCTGAAGACAGGTCTTGGCCTCTAGGTCCTGGCACAAAGACTTGAGGGTGGGAGCAGGGTTCAATTATGGTTAATGTTGGGGTGAGAATTTGAAACAAGGCCACTTGACAGTGCAAACTCTCTTGCTTGTCTTCTTGTGTACAGATTAGAGCATGCTGTGAACGTCCCAACCCCAAATCTACTTGCACATCTGGGAGCATTTGCTGCCTTTTCATCATCCTCTTCTCCTGGCAGAAAAAGGACTTTACCATTAGAAAGGAGAAGAGCGAGGTGGTGAGTGCTTCCATAGTCACATAGAGCCTATCTACACTATTGCTTTAAAATGGTTTAAAACAGTTTATCACAGTTTTGAGAACTGTTGGGGCTCAGGACACACTCCATATACAGTTTTCAAAACATTTTCAAAGTGTTTTATCCTGCGTGTGTAGATAGGCTCACAGACTGCCATCTTTCCTGCTGGGGACTGGGAGTAGATTATAGTTCCCTGGAACTCTGGTGGGAGAAGATGTTTTATCCATCAGCCCCTGCAGAAAAGGAGGCCATCTGGGGCCTTCTCCTAGCTTGCAAATGACTCGCTGAGCATCTTTATAGTGAAGTCACAGTCTCAGCAGGAAAAGGCAGTTCTCCACTTCTCTATGGAAGCACCTACCACCACCTCTGCTGCCCCCATCCACTTCCCCATGGTAAGAGCTTTGGGGGCAGGGTTTCTTTCAATAAGGGGAAGAGGTGGGAAGCACTCTAGATTTTTGGAGACAAAGTAGTTTGGGGCAATTGCCCATCCTAATCAGGATCTACCTTGGCCTAGATGCTGAAATCCAAGATTCCAACTATTTCAGTCTGTGCTGCTGCCATTATACAAAACATCCCATGAGAATTACATACACACCCCTTGACTTTAAGACCAATCTCATATATTTCTTGGACACAGCAATTAATTCATGAAGTGGAGGCAAATCATAATTCCCTCTGCTCTGCCATACAAATAACGTCAATGGGCCTGTTCAGACGAAACAATAAGCCATGGTTAGGCTGCAGTGTCATGTAATGTTTCTGGCACTCGTGATGGGGTTGTAAGAGGGAAATGCATAGATAAGCCATATTTCTGTTTGATACTGCCCTGACATTTACGGAATCTTAGAAACAAAACTAGGCACTTATGCCTGTCGGGGATGGTATATATGATGGTGATTTGATAGATATTTATGTTCCTCAGAAAAACAGCCCAACTCTTCGTGCAAATACCAGTTCGATGAAGGCAAATACCCATTGGAAGCAATGCCAATCCTTTTAAAAAAATATTTCAGTAAAGAAAAAAAGAATAGATTTCTGGGCATTTTGGGAAGACAATCATTCCACCACTGCTGTCTTTCATAATAATCTGATTCAGGTTACATTGACCTAGCCTTGTGCTACTATACAGCCACACCTAATTTGATGCTGGTTGGGCCATCTTAAATGTGTCTTATCATACACCCAGAAACCATTTTGCAGGAAACTTTCACAAGAATCAAAACAGGTATCACATTCATTAAAATGTCTCTCCCTTCCCAATTATACAGATGTGCATGAATGACTGCTCAAAGTTTTCCATCCTATTTGTGGACAACTGCAGAGGGTGGCGGGGAGAGTATTCTCCAGCAATTTCATGGGAGTAGAATTCACCATTAGCAGTGGCCATTGTTCAGGTTCTTTCGTTTATCCCAACTATGGAACTAGTCTCATTCTTTGGCATGGTGGGGGATGGTGGCTACCACACAAAAATCTTGTTGAAAAGGAAGAGGAAAAGAGAGATAAATATACTCCTCTGGCTATGGAAGTCAAAGAATTATAGCAACAGGAAAAGATTGCAATTACTCCGTTGGTCACATCAATCACCAGCATCACATAAAAAAACTATACAGAAAACTTTCAAAAACTGAGCCTACCACAATACATCCACACCAACATCCAAAAAGCAGTCAAACTTAAAACATGTTTAACGGTCAGAAAATTACTGAAACAGCAAAAGACAGCATGACTTGGCAAAGCCCGCATGTCTGTCTAGAAAAACTACCAAGAGTGAGAAAAGATAATAATAATAATAATAATAATAATAATAATAATAATAATAATAATAATAATATAGATGTGGGAGTGATGATGGGGAATTTCAAACAGTGAGGTACAAAAGGTACAGACAGTGATAATTACCTTAACAGTGGCCTTTCACAAAATTGTTCTTAGGTGACAGCACAGACATCGGTGAGCTGGTTAGCACATGATGTAGTGTGATTTTTAAAAAAGGCTTTGTCCCTCTTCTTAAAGATCAGTCCTCGAAATTAAACTTGTATTACTAGTAGTATTAGTATTTGTACTTGTAGAAGAGTTTTTTAAAAGTAGTGCTAGGAAATCCCATTGGTAGTGGTGACTACTATAAAACAGCTCCGGGCAGCAGCAGTATCCGTCATCCCAATGCTCAGCAGCTCCGCTGCAGTGACAGCGTACTTTTAGACGCTTTTATTTCTATTATTCTGAGAGTGAGATGACCGAGATGAACCCATGAAAACTAATGTGTGGACAATCTTCTTTCATTACCTGGCATCCACTCAGGGCTCTGACATCTAAGAGACACCGGAAACTATTTTCACATCATATTCACTTAGCAGATGAGATGTAAACTGAGCTCCTCGGTGCATGACCTGGAGGTTACACCGTCTGTCGCTGTATAGAGATTTCTAAGAAGCACTTGTGCTGCTGTTGCACAGCTGTTTGGGATTTTTTTAAAATATTGTTTTTGCTTTTAAGCACAACTGGGAGATCCCGTAAGGAATAAAAGTGGCTTTTGTGTCTCTGTGATGCATGTTTAACAGACGCACAATGCTAGCTTACCTAGCAGGCAAAGAAGCTGCAGTTGCGCTCATGCACCAAAAATCAGTCTGGACACAATGCATGGTAGTCAGCATGCGCCCAATTGATCCAGCCCCATAGCAGAGTTGGTATTGTAGCTTGACTGAAAACCACAGCTGCCCTGTGTGCAAAGGGTCAGGTAAAGAGGGATGAAGCAATCCACATGTGACTTCTCAAAATTGCATTACTACACTCCCAGGTCAAATGGGTACCACTGACACTGGCTGTTTGATGTGGAAAATGCTGTCACCAAAAGGGGAGCTAGAGCCCAAAAGCACATGCTAGATATGCCACTCGGACGCTGGCACAAATACTATTCCCTCAGCAAGTTCTCCATCACTATCATCCCACCATAACATTCAGGCCGTTTCTACACCAGGCGTTTTGCCTGGAATCGCCCCTGGCTGGTCCCTGTGCGTTCACATCATGCACAAGGACTCCCAGGGCGGTGGGCACGGATTTGCCAGGGATAAGGGATCCCTGGAAAATCCCAATTTTACCGCAGTCCTGGGAAGTTCCTGGGACTGCGGGAGATGTGGCTGCCAGTCTTGGCTGCCGCTGTGTTTACTCGCAAGTAAGCACGCAGCAGAAATGGGCCCGGAGCTGCACCGCGTGGCTCTGTGCCCATCAGAGGAGGAGGGGCAAGTTCACCATCCCCATGATGGTGGGGGGAGGGGGGGAGGCCTGAATTTGGGTGGTTGTTGTTTTTTAACCAAAAACAACTTACCCTTTATTGGAGTGCCAGTGCATTCTTGGCGGATCTTCAAAAAACAAAAAAACAGCAACTGTGACAGCCCAGGAGGAAGCCGGGACGTCGCATTCTGATGTGTAAAGAGAGCGACGATCCTGGAAGCAGGTACTTCCAGGATCGTCCTCCCTCTCTCCCTCTCTCCCTCTACACTCCTATGGTGTAGAAAGGGCCTTAGAAGTATTCATTTCATGGAGCTTCATCACTATCACAATTTGAGTCTCCTCATCTCAAATTGTGCTTTTATAGGTCTGGAAGTAAATACTATTTTACTTCAAATGTAAGACTAATTACTTAAGGTATAATCTCATAGCAAACAGGCTGCATGAAGCATTCAATGTCATATGGATTAATGTAGATGTGTTATAACCACTAGTATCATTTCATATTTATTTAGTACTCACGGTCAAGCACTATGAGCTTTCTGCACACATGATTGACCAAGCTGGTAGGAAGCGAATGAGCCATGAAAGCATACAACTATTTTGCTCACATTGTGGTGTGCTCAGCTCCACTGGAGTTATGTGTCTTGACGTCTTCAGGTTAGAATTGCCAGAGGTGACAGGATAAGACCAAAACATGTTGCGTCCCTCAGGTCATGGTCAATAACCCCCCATTTTTACAAACCTTTGCAATGCCCGCTGGACTTTCAATATGATCTTCAATTAAAACAACCTTAAGCATAGGTCAAGTGCAGTTCTAACTAAGGGTTTTAAGTCATCTTGCTATTGTCATTCTGAATTCCTTATTCCAGGGAACTGAACCTCAGACCCATGGGCCAAATCCTGCCTCCTGGGGCCCCAATCCATCCCTGACCACGGATCATTTCATTTTACTTCATTCATTTCATTTATTATATTTCTATACTGCCCAATAGCTGAAGCTATTAAAATACATTACACAAAGAACAAAAAAAGAATTAGTGTGAAAACACATAAACAGATAACAAACACAGAGACAACTTAGCTCTAAAAACACTTTTTAAATAATCAGGCAAAGACAGTCCCAGGCATAATTAAGACTCATGATATGCTGCCAAATGCCTGGGAGAAGTGGGCACCGAAAAGATGACAGTGAGGGCACCAGGCATTTAGAGGTTTCCTGGCTTTTGTGGGGTTTTCTGCCATTCCAAAGAGTTGAAATACTTCTCCTCAGGTCTAGTTACTAGCAGTAAGAGCTTTAAATTACAATGTGCTGGTACTGTTGGCATTGTGGGCCCACCCCACTGCCTTTTGCCATGCCCTCCATTGGAGTGTTGCTCCTGACAACTTCTCGGAAGTTGAATTTGGCCCCTGGGCTGGAAGAGGTTCAGCACCCCTTGCTTTATTCCAATGGTCTGTTAAAGATACAGATATATATATGTCATTGTTTGAATGGTCTCTTTCGCGTCCTGGAGTGATTGGGAGGCTCATAATCTGCAATTTCTGGCCAATATGATCTCTCTAGAAAGTACGGCAATTGCAGATGCTGTCAAGCCATCTAAGAATCCATCTAGTTGAAAAATGTTTCAGGTCTAGCAAATGTACAACATTTCAGTATGGTATTGGTGCTGTATGATTCATATGTTTGGAATCACAGCTAGTACTAGCAGAACTTTGCAAAGATAAATTTGTGGAATACTTTAAGGACGTAATCTCATCATCGCTTCAGTTAGGGTGACCAGATTTTGAGGATCAAACTCCCGGACCCCCCCCCCCGCCACCCCACCCACCCAAAACAACCCCCCCACCGCACACCCGCGCCACCCCGCGCCGCCCGCCCCGCGCTCCTTACCGGCTGGGGCGTCCGCTTCCCTCCGGTGCTCGGAATCTACTGAGAAACAGGCTTCCTGGCCTGTCTCTCAGTAGCGCACCGGGTGATGACGTCATCACCCGGCGCACTACTGAGGGACAGGCCGCGAAACCTGTTTCTCAGTAGATTCTGAGCACCGGGGGGAAGCGGACGCCTCAGCAGGTAAGTGCCTCGCGCCACCGCCTGCCCCGCGCAGGCCGCCCGTCCCACCCGCGCCGCACCGCCCCCCCACCCGTGCTGCCCCCCCGCGCCATGCCGCCACCCCCCGTGCCGCCCCACCCACCCGCACCGCCCGCCCCGCGCTCCTGACCGGCTGGGGCGTCCGCTTCCCTCCAGTGCTCAGAATCTACTGAGAAACAGGCTTCCTGGCCTGTCTCTCAGTAGCGCGCCGGCGCGCTACTGAGGGACAGGCCACGAAGCCTGTTTCTCAGTAGATTCCGAGCACTGGAGGGAAGCGGACGCCCCAGCAGGTAAGTGCCTCGCGCCGCCAGCCTCCCGCCACCGCCGCGTGACCCCCCGCCACCCCGGTTTGCCCCCGCCGCCCCCCGGTTGGCCCAGATCACCCCAGGGCCATCTGGTCACCCTTTTGGGGGGCTAAATTTCCAGATTTGGCCCCCCAAAACAGTTTTTCCGCCCGGATGCGGATTTGCTCCCCATTTCCTGGGCATGTCCGGACAAATCCGGGCGGATGGTCACCCTACTTCAGTGCATGGTGGCAGGCGCTCAAGGGAACCTGCCTAAGGTTGCCACTACGCCAGTCATGCAGCACCTGCACATAGGATTCAGCATTTGGCAAACATGACTCACCAAAATTTAAATTCTTTTGGGCACTGTGCCCAGAACTGAATCCCACATATAGTGCTGGATTCTGGGGTTGCTTTGGGTTTGAAGAAGCTGTGATAAATGTAGGCCACCATATGCTGAAGTGGCTGAGACAATAGGCCTGAATGTTCAAGTATCAGTGGGTACCTCTAGATAGAATTAGATGTTACTTGAAATGTGTAGCTGCTGTAGCATTCCCAGAAGAGGCTGGTTGTTCCTGAGAGAAAGCATGCTGATGGTTTTTGTGGTGGTCACGACACATTTTATATGGGTTTTTAAGTTTTTATTATTATAGTCTTTTAATTTCAGTTAAGGTCTTTTATTAGAATGATTGTATCTATTCCATTTTTGTAAACTCCTGACCTGTTTTATCTCATGTACAGCGCTTCGTTAGAAAGCTCTATATAAATAATTTTTTTTATTATTTTATTAAGTTGCCTCTTCCTCTCTCCTTCAGTAATGTGCAGTGAAACAACATGTGTGATGTGACATTGTACCCAGGCCTGTAATTGACATCCAATAAAGTGCAGTGGGACAGGGAATTTGGAGCAAGATGATGTCACATTTTTTAAATTTGCTACACATTACTGGAGGAAAGGGGAGGAGGAGGAACTGTGGAATGGTTGTGTAAAATAACAGGCAGTCTCTCATCCAATAATATCAAGTTCAAGCTGCTGTATTCAGCTATAAACTTCAAAGTAACAACTCCTGAGTAGTCCAGTCACCATTGCAGAAGATCACCTACGATGGTATTTGTACTAGCAAAGGAAATACAAAGTTTTCCCTAAATCTATTTATTTTTGGGAGAAAGAGGACTCTGAAGCAAAGACTGGCGGAGAAAGCAGAGAGGCAAAAAGCGGGGGTGCTAATGGGAAAAGGAATATGAGGGAAAGGATCTAGGAATATCAGAAACTGTTGGTGATGGGAGGAGCACAGACAGAACTTGCCACTTTTTCATATCTAGTAAAGCAGGGGTTCAAGGAAGGGGCGGGGCCTTCCCAAGAAGGCCCCTCCCATTCCCCCTTTCTACCAGCCACCAATAACTTGGTGGTTTCCAAGGTTTTATGCATTTTCTGCCATTCTAAGACATTGAAGAACCTCTCCTAAAACTTAGTTACTGGTAGTAAGAGCTTTAAGCTGAACTATGCTAGTATTTGGGGGGGAGGGTTGGCTCCTCCCCCTTGCCTTCAGCCCCACGTGCCACTGGAATGTGGCCCCAAGGGCTTCTCTGAAATGGATTCATACCTCAAGCTGAAAGAGGTTCTGCACCTCTGTAGTAAAGTGAGTGGTATATTGTTGCCCCACCCAGGAAGAAGCAGAAGAGGCTATTCCTACCACCCCTGCAAATGATATTTCTATGGATTTTTTTTAAGGAATGAACATTCTTTTCAATAAATATTCCTGAATTCTAAATCACATTAACTTTTTATTTAAGCTGAAATCAACAACACATCCAGCTTTTTGCTCTTGCTATTTTGAATCAATTTAGTCTGGCTTTCAAAAAATGTTAAGATGGTGCAATTACCATGTCTTTCTCCACTACTGTTCTGCAACCACAAAGTTGAAGGTCAGGCTCATTATTCCTAGCACTTCATCTATAACAAAAATTTTGGTTTCGGCTTTTTGGCCAGTTATTTATATGCCAAACCTATGAACTTCTCCATTAACAAATATTATTGGGTCCCATGACTGCTGCACAAAATGCCAGAAAACGGGTGTGGAGGGAGGACTATGGCATTCCTATGGTTACAGCTAGAAACCTGAACCACAAGAACTGGCTGGACAGTTCAAACTAGTGGTGGGCCAAACCACTTGGGCCAGCTTTGGAGGGGGACCTTTTTGTGGTGTAGGCAAAAATCCTCCCTAAAAATTGTAAAAAAAATTGAGGTGATAGGACCTGGGGGTGAGGGTGTATCTATTCTCAGTGAGATGGCCAAGAATTAAAACTCTTTTGTTTCGTTAAACAAAAACAATGATGGAGCTACATTCTGTTCCTGGACAGAATGCCCCTGGGAACCATAATATGTGACAACATAGATCATTCCAAGTGGCATGATTGGAGGAAAAAGGATGTCTGACCAATGGGCCCAGCTCAATTGTGTTGTCAAAAGGAAGTATATGGGTCCATGGAGTCAACCATCTTTATCTCCCCTAGAATGTCCTGGGGAATGACAGTGTCTGCCTGTTGGCCTTTGCTGCTCCTCTTAGGCTTGTCAGAGACACCTAGGAGAATTTTCCCTTCTGTGTGACTGTTAAGAGTACATGAGTCCTCCCAGTGCAGCCTGGTCTCCTGACAACCAGGAATCCATTTCCGGAACACATCTTTTCCGCCATCAGCACATGCCTTCCATATTTCCCATGGAGGATTTGTACTTACTTTCTTCAAGTCCATACTTTGAGGTTCAGAGGGCCCAGATGGTCTCACTCATTGTCAATGATAGTTTTCTTCTAGAGCAGGGTGATTTTTTCCCAGTACCAGAAAACACCCAAATATTATGTATAGACGTATTAGTCCATCACATTGAGAAGAGATTGGATTTGAATCTAGACATCTTGGGTTCGACAGTGGCTGTTGGACAAGCTCTTTTTCTTACCTACCCTCCTGGTTTTTTTCCATAAAAAAATGAAAATATATTTAAATAGTAAAACCCAGTGTAATCTCAGTTAAAATCAGGTGTTGCCGGGTGGTTTTTTTAACTTTGGTTTTGTACCCTAGTTTGAAATTTAAAAATATATAGTATGTTTTATCCTGTATTTTATGGTTGTAATTATTGTGATCCACTCAGACAGCGTCAGCTATGTAATAAATAAATCAATGTAATGAATAATTTTAAATCGTTTAGCAATTGCACATTTTCCTTCTTGGCATCCAGTTGGTCTCCTGCAAGCCTTTTGTTTACTGAAAGTTATTTTTGAAAATTTGAAAACCCAAACCCTCACTGAGCACAAAGCTGAGGACAAGCAGAAAGATAAATACATGTAGTTGCCTCTTGAGGGATATAATATCCAGATATAAAGGATTGTGGACTCTTTGAACTGTGTTCTGTGTATCTCTTGCTGACATACTTTTTCCAATTGCTGTCACTTGCTTTATATATTTTCTCCTACGCCTGACCTTCATTAATACTAATTTCAAAACAGCAACACAAACACACAGCGAAAGCTGCTTTGCTGCTGAAGAATTACATTTAACAGCCTTCTTAGCAAGTTCATCCAACAATTTCACAGAGGAAAGCCCGCGTAATAGAGTTCCCTGGCCACATTTTCAAAACACATTCCTTCAGTGGCAGTTTGAAACACATGTTTTTGATAAATTCTTGCTTCAGAAGCAAAGATTGACAGTAAAACCAAAAGCTTTGATACTTATATAAATTGCTAAGTGGTTGCACTGGAAAGTACATTTCAATTAATATGTCACATTGCATCAAGGGTGGCTTAGGTTTGCTGCTTCCTGGCTGTTTAACAGCAGTACTCAGGTTTACTCTAAATCCGTTACGTACAGTACAATTAGCTCCTAGGACTGTTCTCTGAATGCAGAATTTAAAACCAGGTTAACTAGAACTGCCAGGTTGCAACACAGAGATCCTCTTCCTTCACTCTTTTACACACACACACACACACACACACCCCTTTAAATTTACTGCTGAATTGCAGAATCATCCATTTCTCCTTAGTTTCTTTGTCTACACACACACACACACACACATTTCACCAACCTGACTTGCACACCTGAAGCCCAGCTCATTACAGAGAGTTTATTCTCCCAGTATTTTAACAGTTAAACTAACTCAATTTTAATCCTTGCTGTTTTAAATTTGTATTTTAATCTGTATTAATTCCTGCTGCTTGGTTTTATTCTGGTTGTGTTTTTATATTGTATGTTATTTTGTGTTTTTAGATTGTGGCTTGTTTTATATTTTAAAAATGATTTCATGGTTTTAATTTTTGTGAACCGCCCAGAGAGCTTCGGCTATAGGGCGGTATAAAAATGCAATAAATAAAAAAATAAAAATAAATAAATGTTTAGGTATAGGGACTTTTGGGGTCATGATCTGGAAACCCTAAAGTTCACTAACTTAGGCAAAGCATTTGCTTGCTTGCTTGCTTGCTTGCTTGTTTGTTTATATAACACCATCAGCACATGTGGTGCCTTCCAGAGGACAAGAGGGCAGCTCCCTGCCATGATGACCTCACAATCTAAAATTTGACACTCAGAAACAACATGAGAAAATGGAAGTGGTGGAAAGGGGTGAAGCAATATGTGATTGTTTCAGCTGCACACACTTAGGCTACATTGCAGTAGGGCCTGGGGACCAGGGTGTTGTACCAAAGGCTTCGTGTAAAACCTGGGTTTTGAGGAGGGAGTTGAAGGTAGTAACAGAGAAATAGTATCACATACACATGTGTTCTGGGAGGCAGTTTCAAAGATATGGGGCAGCAAGGGTGGTCACCATAACTTTTAAGGTAGTACAAAGTAACTTCCCCTTTTATTCAAGGGCACTGAAGGAGAAGGAACTCTTCATTCAAACCCTATAATGTTTCAGGCCATAGGACCTGTTGAGTACAGGGCTTAGCCCAGTTGGGGCTACTGCTGCTCTCAGATTCCCAGGGATACAATCAACAAAGAAGGGTTTCAGTCCAACAGACAAGGTCAAGAACAGAGAACTTTGAAATGCAGGATGATCAACATGGCAGGGAGTCCAGGACCAAAGTCAAACAAAGCCAAAGTCAGATACCAAAGAGAAATTGAAAGAGTGGAAAGCACCATGGAGAGTTCCAAGTGGGCCCGGGGCTGGAAGCCAGTTAAACTCAATTGTTGCTCCAACAATTAGCAAATTCAGAATCAGCCTTGAATAAGACTTGGGCTGCCTCTACAAGAGGCATTTAAAGCTCTTTCGAAATTGTGCTTCTTAGAACAGATTGCTAAAGGGGGATGAGCGCGTACCTGGAAGGAATTAGCCTGCGTTTATGGGGTAGATGATATAGGTCTGACGGATAAGGGCGTCATAAGACAAAAAATTTTCAATACAGACGCCGTCAGGAATATCCTGGCTAGTCAACGTCAAGCCTTCTGCACTTGGTATAGTGTTATCAAAAGAGAACAGTACCTCTCTAGGTACCTTCAAGAGTTGACATTTCCGGCGATTAGAAAGGCCTTTACAGCCCTCCGCTTCCAAACCATGCCAACAGCCCTTTTGGAAGGGAAGTACAAAAGGTTGCCGTATAGTAAAAGAACGTGCATTTGTGGAAGTGAGGAGGTGGAAGATGTGGTACACTATCTGCTCTATTTCCCGCTGTATAATGTTGTCAGATCCCGCTTTTTGGGAGATCTTTTGCAAATAAGAGTGGGTTGGCAGCCAGCAAATATCATTTGTGATTTGTTGACAGACCATAATACTACCATCACAAGGAAAGTAGCCACGTTCGCAGTAGCTGCAAAAAAAATCCGCCAAGCTTTCCTTGAGAGTGCATGCGTAGATTGTCGAGGGGACCACTTACAATAAGGATACCGGTTATATACACTTACGGTAGATATGCTTCTTTGTTGCCTTTCCTTTTAACTGTATGAATGTCCTATGTTGAGGATTGTAAAGGCCTTTGTGCCAAACAAATAAAATTTATATCTATCTATCTTAAAGCTCTTTCAAGGTGCATAAAAAAATTTAGCTCTACAAGAACGGAGCGCAAATCGGGCGTAGAGGCGCGTTTTCTCTCTGATTATGCGCATTATCGAATGCACGTTAAATAGCGAGTTTTATTTTGCTCCGGCCGTTAAAGCGCATTTTAACTATGTGAACAAGCGATTCTAAGCATTAACTACTTGTAAAGCGCATTTGAAACAACCGGTAAGGTCACCAGTTGAGTGCTCAATTACCTCCTGCATACAAGCATTTACGATAAAGCGCTTCAGCGATTATGCGCATAATTGGCTAACCAGGCATCAAACGGAATCCATCTAGAGGGGGTCTTGGGCTTCCTAGTAGCTGCTAGCTCCTCTCATGCACTGTGTGAGGGCTTCTCCCTTAAAGGGACCATGCTTGCTTTTGAAGCCTTTGACTGTGATGGCATGGATGCAACTGGGGTGTGGTGGTGGTGGCGGCATCAGAAACAGAATTTGAGAATGGCAATGTGATTTTCCTCCAGAAGCAGGGGTTGGATCTCAGGGGCTGTTCTGGGACTGAGGTTCCTGAGGCAAGAAGTTCATTGATGGGTGCTGACTGAAATGGCCTCAGTGGCATCGGTAGACCTGGGCCCACGGGGTCCTGCCCCTGAATCTATTTCCCTGGGCCCTGGCTCTATTCCCTAGAGCCCTGAGTGACCATTGATGCCAATGGAAATTTTTCTTTTGAGCTTAATTGCAAGAGGTGGGGACTTTCCTACAGGAAGGAAAGAACCACCCAGAGAGCTTTGGCTATTGGGTGGTATAGAAATGAAATGAAATGAAATGAAATGAAAGAAAGAAACAAAGAAAGAAAGAAAGAAAGAAAGAAAGAAAGAAGTGGAAGGGAAGGGAGAATTGGGAATTGGGAATTAGACAGGGAGACGTTGCAAATAAATTATAACTGAAGAGAAACTACTGATTTGGGATAATCTGGGGTAGGGTGAAAAGTAATTAAATAATTTGATTTATTTGAGATGGTTTGGATGAGACATTGATTGGCTGGCTTTGCCTTCTGTGATATTTAAATAACTCCTAGTAAGTATTTCTATATTTGCGTGTATGGATATAAACTAAAATATGCAAATTTTATTCAGGTTTATGTCTTATGGGCCTGGTCCCTGAATCACTTAAATGCTTAGCAATGCCCCTGGACTGGGAATTGTCACCTCACCAGTACTAAAGTGACCAGATACAAAAGATCCCAGGACTCCTGGAGCTTTAACTGTTGTGATGAAGAGGGAATTTCACCAGGTGCTGCATGCATACAAATGACACCTGGTGAAATTCCCTTTTCTCTACAACTGTTGAAGATACAGGAGCCCTGTCCTCCCCTGTCCTCCTTGACATATGGTCAGCCTATTTCTATCTAAAAAAAGTATTATGTCCAGAATGGTGTCATTCCGAGGAGCATTTGGTGAAAACATGGCAGCCCCCACTGGTGGTTTCCATTTCAGGAAGCTGCCAGTAGGGTTGTCGTTCCCTCCCCCCCACGCACACGCCCTGAATGCCCCTCAGTGTTATGCTACATGATGATGGAGAATACTTTGGGGGCATCAAATATGGTGGTTGGCAACAATGTTGCAGCCATGTCCTGCTTGTGGGTTTCTGGTTGGCAACTGTGTGAACAGAATGCTGGACTAGATGCACCGTTGGTCTGATCCAGCCTGGTTCTTCTTGTGTTCTTCACACTGGGAAGACAGAAGGAGTGTTAGTGAGTTTTATAATCCCACCGCTGAAATCCCCCCCCCCCCCCACTATCATAGCCCCTGGATGGGTCTGGAAAAATTTGATGGGAATGTTCACTCAGTCCTACTCCCTCCCCATGTCCAAGTAAGGAGTTCTGCACCCCAAAGCAGATCTGCATCTCTTCCACTTCTTCTATGATTAACCATGTGCCTTAATGAGATGTGCATCCAGATTTCAATGGAATGAGCATTTGAATGTGTGCATGGAGAAGGTTTGCTTACCCATTCCTCTCCAATCCATTTAAAGGTCAAATTCCTTGAGCTGCCTTTTCACCCATGAGGGGAAAGATTCAGGATCTTCATATCTTGTCCCCATATCTTCTCTTGATATTTTCCCATGTTAATGAAAAATAAGGCTAGGGAAGGAAATATGGGGCTGAGAAACAACTGGACAGGGAAGCTGCCGCCTGCCTAGGCTACTTTGAGGTGTAAGAAAACAGACAGATGAAAGGCATTCAGTTTGAGCCTTAGATTTGCATGTACTTCTTTAGAAAAGAAGCAAGATTTTCAAGGACTGCTTTTCTTCTGTATGACCATGACTGAATCCTTCCTGGTGCCCTGCCCTTCCTCAGAGAAGCTCTCCTGGTAACTAGCATGATGTCTTCTTTTGCTTTTTGGCCTGTGGTTCCCAGCAGGTTTTATAGCAATTTTTAGTGTTTTATAGTTTCCATGGGCAGCTGGTCGGCCACGGTGTTAACAGAATGCTGCATTAGATGGGCCCTTGCTCTGATCCAGCAAGGCTCTTCTTAGTTTCTTAGAACTTGGCTATGTTTTAGTAGTTTTTGCTGTGACAGCTGAGCTTTTATTGGGCCTTTGTTTTTTGTATTTACTAGGGATCATATGTCATCAGGAAAAACCAGGACATGTCAGGATTTTTGGTAACAAATCTGGGAAGGGAGGGGGGATTTATGAAATTTGAAGAAAAATCCATTTTTTCCCATCCTCCCCCCCCCACCCCCCCACCCCCCCAGCCAGCTCTACTTTATGGTCAGTGGGAAATAACAAAAATGCTTACAGCTCCATCATTTTTAAAGATAAAGAGATAAAACTTGGCATCATGATCACTTTTAAGTAGGGCTTTAGCCATGCCAAGTTTGAAGCAGTTCTGTTCATCTGTTCATTTTTAGGATTTTTTTTTAAAAAAATGAGGTTTGAAAATAATTGTTTAAAATACCATCATTTGTAAAGATAATGAGATGAAACTTGGCATCATGATAGCTCTTAAGTAGAGCTTTAGCCATGCCAAGTTTCAAGCAAATCTGTTCAACTGTTGCTTTTTAGCAAGTTTCAAAACAAAATTGAACTTTAAAAATAAAAAAAATTAAAAAGCCAGCCAGCCGGCAGCAAGCCCTGTTAAGCAGCAGCTTGCAGCGGACTGAAGGTACAATCAGAAAAGATGTTTGAGGGAAGGGGAGAATGTATCACACAGAGTATAGCAACAAAGTACAGCAAAAGCTACAAAAGTAGGAGTGAGTGAAGTTAATTTCAGGTACATTGAATGTCTCACTTGTTAGTTCAGTGATTTTAACATTAAGATATTATGTAGAACAGATTTGTCTTAATTGTGCACTGTAAAATCAAGCATGTGACCAAGGCTATGTTCAGGAGGACACCCCCCCTTGGTGCCGGATGCCCCCCCCTCCAGGAGCGGACAAGTTGGTGGGGATGCCTCCTTGGGGGCCAGCCATGTTGTCCTCCCTTTTGGTTTCCAAAATATGGTCACCCTAGATTTGATTGTATTGTTTTTTAGACTGTATGCCACCCTGAGAGTCTTATTATAGATGGACGAAGTATTAGAGACATTGGAGAAATCCACAACAGATTCAAATTAGTTCAGTATTTCTATGAAACCAACCTGCAGATTCCGCAAGAGATCAGCCTTTTTTCAGGTCGTGTGGATTCTGTGGACTTGAGGACCAGTTTTTGCTTTGTTTGTTAAAACAACTTTGGGGTTATTTGACAAATGTGCATTTGCAGAAGTGTGCCTATGTGTTGATGTGCAATAGTGCAAATGCACATTTGCAAACAGGAATGAAATTCTCATACATCCCTAAAAAAATCTAATCCTGTCAATGAGTTGACGATGGAATGAAAGACACCTGACAATCCACAAATGGAACAGATTTAGCAAATATATACATCCCTATGGTGTATATATTGGATGATGATGATGATTGCCAATTGTTGTTGTTATTATTATTATTATTATTATTATTATTATTGTGCTTGGTAGTAGTGTACCAGTTATGGAACACTCTCACAGGAGAGGTTCACCTGGCACCAGATTTATTTTCCTTTTGTCCCAGACAATGATCCCCTTTTTTTTAAAAAAAAAAAAAATGAAATAAAACCCCAAGCATTTTAGATATCATTTTACTCCAGCTGCCTGGTTTATGCTGCTTTTATAATTTTGCAGTTTTTCACTTATTTTATTTTTGTGTTCACATTTAAATTGTATTATTGTTATTATTTTTGCATAATACGCTGGGAATATAATTAGATAGATAGATGATGGAGATCAGTTATTTTAATAGCCCTTAGCAGCAAAGAGATCAGTGTTTATAAAAGTAGTTGTTATTAAAAGATAGAACCAAAACAGTGTGGCGCACTAAAAAAGAACAAAAGAAAAGAAAAGAAATCCGACAGCACAGCTACTTTTTCACTCTGCTGAGCTGACCTTAAAAAAATTGACCATCCCACCTCCCAAAGGAGGCTTATATTCAAGGAGAGAATGCTGTGCATTCCTCAATATCGATTTCGCTACTTTCGGGAGGAGCTGGTGATTTCAGAGAAGGCGAAGAATGGATGTCCTTGAGCAAGAGGGGAGAAACGGCGTGTGTCATCCTGCACTATTGTCACTGGCATGCACATATGACCCAGTACAGGACCTTGACAGGCAGAGATCACTGGTTAATATGTTACTGTTGTTGTTTTCACCAGCCTATCTTTCCCAGCAGGTGTCAGTAATGCTAACACTCAGGAGACTCCAGATAAAGAAAATTGGATAAACGGTAAATGAAGGTGGCACAAAGGTCACACAGGAGTCGGAATTAGCTTGCTTGCTGTTTATCCTACACATGCAGCTCTTATTTCCCTACAGTGTTTCATAGGACTAGCACACATACTTATGATGACGGTAAGACTGCCATTACTGGAGTGTCTCTCTGGATCCTAAATTAGATTCTTTGCTGCCTTTTCCTGGCTGAGCCAATATACAGTCAGGATTGCCTTTATATTCTTAAGCAATTATGCATCAATCAGTAAAATAATATGTAGCAGGAATGCAGACACACACACACACACACTGACTCTTCTCCTTCCATCACCCTCCTTCTTACCCTCCATGAGACCAACTGCAGCAGGTAGCTTTTTCTACTCATGGAGGTTCTTTCACACAATGTAGAACTCTGCTGGGATCCTAATCCTGGCCCATGCTTAGCCCCATCTCTACTAGTAAACCAGGGGGAGGATTAAATGTACAACAAATAGTCAAATGTATTTTTATTATTATTATTATTATTATTATTATTATTATTATTATTATTTACATTTATATGCCGCCCCATAGCCGAAGCTGTTGTTGAGCTTGGGATTGCTATGGTTTGTGCAGGACTGTGCCCCCCCCCCCCGCATTTTTGCCATCGCAGACCAGGATTGTCATTGCGGGGTGCTAATAAAGAATATGGTATTGCTACAGTGATAGAACCACCTCCAGGTGAATGTGGAAGAGCGATGTCCTCAAGAGCACTAAAGGACCTTTGTATGGATAGGACGTACTTCGCAAGTAGCTTTCTCTACTTGTGGAGGCTCTCTCGCACACTTGGGACTCCTGTCTGGGATCCCAATCCTGGCCCATGCTCAGCCCATCTCTAACCCAGATTCCCTTGAGTTAGCAAGCAAGTTGGAAGGAAAATGATCCCAATAAACAGGACAAGGCTGAACCTCTGATAACACTGAACCCCAGCCTCTGCATTGATAGTAGCAGTCCAGGTCAAATTGAATATGAGTAATTTTGTCAGCAGAGTAGGTGGCAAATTCGTCACAGCAGACAGTAGCTCAATTTCTGGCAGGAGACAGCCCAGAGACTGGCAGAACAATTGATCATCAGAAACATCTCTGCTGGACTGCAGTTTGCAGATGCATCGACAACATATCCCTCTGCCACCACCGCTATGGCTGAGGGCCATTTCTGTGTTTTATCACTTGATTTGTGGATTCCATGTGCAAATGAAACATCACTGCAGATCACAAATACCCATAGGTGGTATGTCCACATCACCTAACACAGTGCTTTTCAATGGAGTCAGCTGTGTTGAGTAGTAAGGTGAGAAGGAAGCGGGTGAATGCATACGCATAATGGAGCCAGCCCAGCTTTTTAAAATGAACTCTTCCACAATGGTTACAGCCATTTATTCATAGGTGTTTTCACTCCCACTCCCTAAACCTCAGATCTTCCATTAATTAGGGACCAGCTTACTTGAAGGATCATCTTCTCCCATATGTACCTGTCCACTCCCTATGATCATCTTCAGAGGCACTTCTCTGGATATCTGGTGAGATAGGTGACTACTTGGGAAAGGGCCTTTTCAGTGGTGGCGCCCTGTTGATGGAATCCCCCCCCCCCAGAAGCTCACCTGGTCATACACTCTAGTCTTTTCAATGCCAAGTAAAGACCTTTTTTATTTTCCAAGTTTTTTATTTTTTTTTACTTCAAATATATATTTCGTGTGTTTTTAGAGTCTTGGGACTAGATTCTTGGCATTTAGATTCTTCACATTTGCATGTGTGTGTGTTTAGGTTCTGGCATTATTGCTCTCTCTGTTGCTAGTTTTCTGTTGGTTTTACTCTGGCACTTCTTTAAAATTCATTTTGATGCTATGTTCTTTGCTATGTGTATTACTAAATCTGGATCCAACCCCCTGTAAAGAAAGGAAGGAAGGCTGATGAAGCAATGGGGGCAGATACTTGAAAGGCCAGCTTGCTCTTCGACCAGCCATGGACAGGTGTCAGTCAATGATCCCAAAGTACAACCTCGAAGGCTGATGATGCTTCAACATCACTGAAGCCAAGCAGTCCAGTCCTCAATCGGAAATCTCCTCTATCTTGTTTTGGGAAGCATAATGGAAGGCAGGATTTTAATGTAATAACTAAGATCAGTGGAAAAACCCTCAAGACAATTCTGGAAATCAGTTGGTTCCATTGGTTTCCAAGGATGGCCCAACGATGTATTTTACAGTTTCCATGAGGATGATATTACAAACTATGCAATAGCAGCTTATGTGCAGATTTATTTATTTATTTTTAAAAACTTATTAAGGCAATGAGGATGTTCTTTTGATTTCAGTTAACCACAACTGAAACCCTTGACTATGTTTGGTCATATCATAAGTGACTGATCAGTTATGTCATTCAATTATTGTTTGCCTTTTGCTTTTTCATAAATAATATTTTTAAAGCCACGAAATGAAGCTTCTTCAGTCAAATCCTGCATGTATGCATATTCCAGCCCTGGATAGGAGTGAGTATGAGTACATACATGCATGTACACACACTTGAAAAAGATTGTTCCTTCAGCATTTTCCCAGCAGTATATTAAATAGTGATATATGAGTGCTATGAAAAATGAAAGTTGGCAGAAACAGTCCAAGCCAAAGAAATCTCCACAGGAGCTTGGATACCAAGCACAATTTTGCTATAAGTGATGAATGCAAACCAGTGTTCTTTTTCAATGCTAAGCTGGGGGGGAGGGGGGATTGCATTCTTGGGAGTCTTAAAATGCTTTGTGCATGAAATACAGCTTTCCCCCTTATTTTATACAACAAGCTTTTAAGCATCTGTTTAAGTTTTCCTTCCCCATCGTGAAATGTATTAATAGCATCCATGTCTGTGTTAGAGTTCTGGGATCATTAATAGCAGGACTGCTGACGAGCAAGAAGAAAGTGAAAAAACAAAACAAAAACACAAGCCGTCTCTCAGAAGCTCCACTCCACAGGCAGCCATTTTGGTTAGCTAGCAGAATCAGCAGATACTGTCATAAGAGAATGAAGCCAAGTCACTTTATATGCTTGCTGCATCACTTTAGTTGTTGCTGGGGTGGGAGGCGATTCAACTCACTGGCAGATGATGAGAAAAAGTTATGAAAATGTTTGACACACAAACTCACAAGCTAAGATTTTACTCTTAAAATTAGTATCTTGTATGTGGTGGGCTAACCCTTGAAAAAGAACACAAGATCTTCCTGTGCTGTAATGGGAGATAGGTAGATACCATATTTCACAGAAAGGTATCCAAACCAGGGTTTTATTTGATTGGTGATGACAGCTGTCCCCCCAAAAAGTCCCTTAATTCTGTAACTAAACTGTTTTATATGGTGAGTTCCCAGATATCCGATCTCTCTCCCCACATTTG
Source organism: Anniella stebbinsi (assembly GCA_029215795.1). Lineage (NCBI taxonomy): Eukaryota > Metazoa > Chordata > Lepidosauria > Squamata > Anniellidae > Anniella > Anniella stebbinsi. The sequence continues at coordinate 243,595,245 of JARDYH010000001.1, read as the reverse complement.
ATAGTTGGCTGATGCCAGCTGAATACATGGTCAACGGCAGAACCCAGTAAAAGTGGAAGGCTTCCAGAGCCCCTGTTTTGTGAAAGGGTTTGGACTAATCCTTAACCCACCCTGCACATTGCTCCACCCGTGCTCAGGGGGCAGGTAGTAATTGTGGCTTAAAGCAGGGCCAAGCAGATCAAGATCTACTGGTAGAACTCTAGGTGGTTCATAGTAGATCAGCAAGGGTTTCCAACTCCCAATGATTTAGCAATAGTGACAACAAAAAGCCATGGTCTCTTTCCTGAATTTTGCCTGGGAAGAGGGGGAAACAGGAGCAGATTTACATGTGAAAGGATTTGTGGAACTGGTACTGAAGACAAATTCTTGGGTTGAGCATGTGCTCAGAAGCACCTCATTCTCCGATATGATGCCCTCCTTCCCAAAGCACTATTTCATACCTGGGTCTAGTTGGTGGACTTCAGGATTCTAGTGGGGGGGGGAAAGATCCTGTAAACCAAAGTCTGCACAACCCTGGCTTAAAGAGTGCAGAACAAGCTGGACACTCTGCATGGAGAAGGCGCAAGTCTCTAGTCCAGAGAAAGGGAACATGGGAGTCCACTTGGTCAAAAGCCCATGTATTGGGCTTTGGACCAAGAGGTGGGTATTCCCATTTTGACCTGGCTGAGTATTCCCATTTCTGGTCCTTATGTGCTGCTGAAATGGAATGTGGTACTTGGGTTCTTCCTAAGACAGTCACAGAACTTGGGAGAAGAGGCAAAGGTAAGATGATGATGATGATGATGATGATGATGATGATGATGATGATGATGATATGATGGATATTATCCAAAATAATATCCCATCCTAGTTCCCCTCTTGAGCCCAGTCTTTCGTTCCTTGTTCTGTATTCCTCCATTCCCCTTTATTTCCATGTACTGGTAGACATCATTATTCTTTACAAACCCTCTTCAATGGCAATAACTCCATCAGAAAATAATTCAAATGCCTGTTCTCTCTCTCTCTCTCTCTCTCTCTCTCAAATCACAAACTAATGTGCATGGAAATAGTTTGTGAACTTTAGCCATTTAAGAGGACTCCCATCCTAAGCAAGAATGGGTACCAGTGGGGATAGTTTTAAAGTATAGAAAATTCCAGAGTTCTACTACACGGAGAACCATCTTATCTGCACAAGCCAATACAAAAAGTTTTGAATAAGATCTTCATGCCCCCATCTTATTGCTTATTCTTATCTTCAGATCTCTTGGAGAACACTGAGGTGGCTGAAAAAAATCTATCATGAATGCTACTTTGTCTAACTAAAATGAGTATGAGCAAACTGACCCCTTTCATAGGTCAACTGTATTTTATTTTTTTATTACACTGGATGTACAGTTCAGTTTAAGTTTCAGCTTTATGGACTGCTTTGGGATTGTCACAGGAGGAAAAATCTGTTTCTATAAAAAAGCATTATAACCTTTATGAGATGACTATGAGCATTCTGGCTTTGGGAACTGCTATTTGCAAGTTACAGGACAGAAGGGAAATAACTCTGAAATTACAGGAAATCTGACACCGGAAATTTTAGCTCTAATAAAAAGCCTTAACATCCTAAGGTGGATTCCATTCTGTGGGCTTTAGGAGGAGAGAAGAGACATGCTAAGCTGCTTTAGATTGTTTGATATATCAATCTAAAAAGACGTAATGCATTCAAATCAGGTTTCCAGAAGATGATCTAATGTATTCATCTGTCTTGGTACTTTCTTACAAATGAATAACAGTATCCCAGAGTTGATCCTAGATCAGTTTCAATATCTGAGATAAAGGAATTAGAATGATTTGCTTGTGAATGGGACATGTTCAGCCATTCTTTCTTTGCTCAGAGTTTCCTTCTCTTTATTATAATGGGCATCCTGTATGAGAATTGACACCAATAGGTAAACATTACTGATGTAACCTAGAGTTGCACAAAGTGCAATCAACGCAGTCTCATCCTTGGAAGATACCTTTTTTTTTATTTGCCTAAGGTTAAATATTATATACCTAGACAAAATGAGCTCATAGATTTCAATCTGAGGCTAAATAGCTGCAATACGACACACACACACACACACACACACACAGCTGCCTTATACTGAATCGGTGCTTCCAGATGAGACTTCTATTGTGCAGTCTAAATGCAAAAAATCTGGTAAGGAGAGAAAGAGCATTATCAGACGGGGTAAGTCGTGTTTCCCTACTATCGCTTTTCTGTCCCACGATAAGGATGAGCAGCTTCCTCCTTCTTCACATGGGGAAGAGAGAGGAAGCAAGCAACGACCCATTCAGTGGTTGTTTTTTATTGCGCTGAAGTTTTGCTTCAATCAAATAAAATCGGATTTACCGGTCTTATTTTGTCACAGAAAAAAGAACAGGAGTTGCACGGAGGCGGATGGCGTCATCAAAAGGATCCGCAAACATCCGTAAGTGGCCAGTAACAAATGTGCTATAAAACACTTGTCTGATGACGCTGAAAGAGTAGTGCAATTTTTCAGCAGGTTTAGACAGGAAAAATGCCATTGAGGCAGGGTAGAAGGTGTTGTTCCTGGGGAGATGAATGATGTTTGGGGCCGGGATTCCCTTCTTCCTATATCATTTCCTGTGCATTTCATGTCCTACAAAGCACATCCTTTACCCTTTCCCAAAGCTTCTCCAAGCTTAGAAAGTACAGAGAAATCCTGTTGAATATAGCTGTTTTTACTTCTGCGTAAATCTGGCTGTGCGGCTGCAATCTTTAGTGGGGCTCAATTTTTTAATTATTATTTTTAAATCAAAATGTCACTATATGGGAAAAGGGACACCCTGGAATTGTGAAACAGCTGCTTATTTTTATTTATTTATTGAAAGGAGAGTGGGAGGTGAAACTGACATTCAGCTTGTCAATTTCAACTGCTGCCTTCCATTTTTGTTTTCCAAAACAAAAAACAAAAACAAAACACAACAGCATTTGGAAACAATGATTCAAAGGAGCTCCTCCAAATGTTGGGAGGTGTGTGTGTTGATGATATAACAAAATTCTGCAATCTTCTAGCCTGGTTTTGTAAATGATCAGGAAAAAAAGCAAGGGTGGGTTTGAAATTGACTAAAATAAGTAAGGTGCTACTTTCCTAGCCATGTTGTGATGCTGACCTGAAAAGGTCAGGATTTACAGCCCAACCATAACCATGTTCATTCAGAAGTAAGCCTGCAGTTTATCGGGGACAAGAAAGTTAAGGAACAACACTGCCCCCTTGACTATGGTGCACCCACTATGTGGACAGAAAATAGCGAGATCCACACACCAAAAAAGCACTAGACACTTCCCACCATCACCACCAGCAGCAGAAGAGCAGACAGTAAATGGGAATCCCATGTTAACATACAGCTGAAAACAATGATTGGCAGTGCTAAAGACCCTATGTTGTTTATTTTGCTATCTATGATTCTTTTCAATGGAAATGCTAAGGATCAAACCTGGAAGTTTGCAAAACATGAGCCCTAACACTGAGCTATGGGTCTCTCTCATATGCATATGGAGCTCAATTGTGTGTGTGTTCTTTCAAAGACCTCCAGAGGTCCCAGATAAATGCCTCCAGCTAAAATTAACAAAACATTATCAATGACTATACCTCTATATTGCCCATTGATATAGAAATGATGGGAGCATTTATTTGAAAGAGTAACCATGGAAGAAACACAAGAATTCCTCAGTTTGTGGTGACCTTTCCTTCTAAAAAAAAATTGCTTAAACTTTCTCCCAAGTATTAGAAAGGGCGAGTGTATACTGTGAATTCACAGTAATGCAGAAGAAGTGCAGCCTGTGATACTGGGTACAGGATTCATCTTCTTGAGAAGTTCTGCTTTCTTTTCTATCTTTTTTTAAAAAGCAAATTTCTAGCCCTTATGGCTGCAAATATATGCTTGAAAATATGTGGGAAATGCCTAACTAAATTTGAAGATGCTGAACAAGATTTCCAGTGGCTGGGGGAGAGCATTGGTGCCCTGTATAACTCCTTGTCCTTTACCATAACTAGCAAAACCAGAATACGTGGTGCAAAAATAAAGTGGTTTTTTTTGTTGTTTTTTGTTTTGTAAAACCTGAATAAATTATGCCAAATACAAACATTGCATAATTTACTCCAGTCACAGAATTCACATTTCTTGGGACCAAATTTGGATGGTCCATGTGATGAAGCTTGAGTTTTATCATAGATTCATCAAATTGGAAGGTGCCTATCAGGCCATCGAGTCCAACCCCCTGCTCAATGCAGGAATCCACCTCAAAGCATACCTGACAAATGTCAGCTGCATTTTGAAAGCCTCCAGAGTGGGAGAGCCCACAACCTCCCTAGATAACTGGTTCCAGTGTTGTACTGCTCTAACAGTCAAGATTTTTTTCTGATGTCCAAACGGAAACTGGCTTCCTGTAACTTGAGCCCATTATTCCATGTCCTGCACTCTGAGTTGATCGAGAAGAGATCCTGGCCCTCCTCTGTGTGACAACCTTTCAAGTACTTGAAGAGTGCTATCACGTCTCCCCTAAGTCTTCTCTTCTCCAGGCTAAACATGCCCAGTTCTTTCACTCTCTTCTCATAGGGCTTTGTTTCCAGTAGGGCTGTGAAGAGACCTCCTGATCTGATCCAGATCCCGACCTATCAGGTCCAGATCAGGCCCAATCAAACTTGGATTGGGCCCGATCTGACTCAGATCCAGATCCAATCTGGGTCCATTCACAGCATTCCCTCCCACTTTCCCCACTCTCTCCTTCCTTCCTTCCTTCCCTCCCCCCCACTCTCCCTGCTTACCTGCTGCCTCCTTCACGTCGTCCCCCGTCGTCCTCCGCATCCTCCTCCCTCCTCGATGTTGGCCGGCTGCTTTCCCACTCACGCCAGGTGATGATGTCACCTGCCACGATCAGCAAATGTGGCGCTCTAATTGGTTAGAGTGCCACATTTGCCTGTCACGGTGGGTGACGTCAACTGCCACAAGCAGGAAAGCGACCGGGTGACATCGAGGAGGGAGGATGACGTGGAGGATGATGGGAGACAACGCGGAGGAGGCAGCAGGTAAGCAGGGAGAGTGGGGGAGGGAGGGAGAGAGAGAGAGAGAGAGAGAGAGAGAGAGAGTGAGCGGAGAATGCGGGAGGGAGTGCTGTGAACGAATCCGGATTGCGGATCGAATTCGGCAGAATCCGATCCGATTATTTGGATCCCTGATCCGGAGGTCTGAATCAGCCCGATCCGCTCCAGATTTGGGATTCAGGATCCAGATCCAGTCACAGCTCTAGTTTCCATACCCCTGATCATCCTCTCAGTTTTAACTTCATTCGGAGGTGAAAAGGCCTAATAAACAACAAAGGATCCAGATGTCTTCCCCGCCAGACCACTTTTGTAGTCTGTCCCTGACATCCACTAAATATCAAATCAAATGGTGCCATGAAATCCTTAAACTATACTAAAGAAATATTTTTAAAGCAACAACTCCGGCTTTACAGTGTTGTGGATTCCGTCCTGGTTTTATAACATCTCTCTCTCTCTCTCTCTCTCTCACACACACACACACACACACACATAGATTGGATCCGCAATGGAAGTCCCTATGTGCAGACACATCAGTGGTCATAACATTTATCTGCAATAAGACACATCTGTAACAGAGAGAGACCTAAAACATTTAGCTGGGAAGTGGTGGAAGACACAAAGTGTGACTAGTTTAAGATACCAGTTCAGACCAGAGAGATCCTATAAACAGTGTGTGTGTGTGCGTGCACATGTTTCATAATTTATTCTACCATTTTTAGCAATTTTATGTATTGCAGTAATCTGATTTTGCTACTCAAAAAGAAGGGGGGCAAAGATGGACTGTGTGACCCACAAGCATCAGCAAACAGTAGCAGAATTATACACTGAGATGTAATGAATGCCAGAAGACGTCTCTGACCTACCCAGACTAATTTATCAGACTCGTATAAAGAGGTGGTAACTGTAGCAGTGGGGCAGCCCCAAGCTATAAAAATGATCAGCTTGGCAAAACCCCAGTCTGCTACATGGCCAGTGCTACATAAGTGCTCCCAATAAGTCACAATTGTCATTACCGTGCTTAAAGGTAATGCGCTATAGTTAGCTACTTAACCTTGGTCTATTTTTTATCTGCACAGTTGACAATAGTTTGTATTCATTAGGAGGTCGGCTTGATTGGTAACATAATCTCTCTCTTTGTTAACATGAAAGAGAAAGCAAGGCCTTTGAAGAGGGAAAGGGGCGGGGAAGCACCATCCTCAGGTCTGCTCTTTCCTATCAAAGGGAAAAAGAGAGGGAGGGGAGAAAGAACTCTGGATAAATGATGTCTGGGATTACATTTTATAGCCAGGTTTATAAGAAATTTCTATCCTGTTTCCATATGTTTCTGACATAATCAGAAACATGACCCCCCCCCCCAAAAAAAGTTAGAAATTCTCACCCTGCTGCCGCTACTCTGGTCCTTCACTAAGCTCTCGGCCTCTTCTGTTTCTTTTTGCCCCAGCAAGTGAGTAAAAACACATTTTTCTGGCTTCATTCAAGGTTTTGCAAATCTTGAAAACCATCGTTCTTTGGGAAATTGTCAGCTTTTCCCCCAAAAATAATTTTGAACCATATTTCTCTGTGAACAGTTTAAAAATAGATTAAAGCATTTTTATTTATTGTTTTGGTAACGGAAGTTCAAGTCCTGACTTAAAATTTAAAAAAGTGGAACAAGTAGCTGGTATTCTCAGATTTGATACATTATTTTGAATGTTTCACTTTACTGAGATTACATTATGGCTTCCCCAGCACTACAACGACTAGGACAGACTTGTTTTAGGCATAGCCTAAAATAAGGCAAGTCCAGTGTACAAGTCTTGGGCAAGTCCACTATGGATTTTCACCTTGCACGCTGGTGTGTTTGTGTGTGTGTGCGTGTTTGATTCAGCAGATTGCTTTTGAAACTCCCTTCATTTGCCATGGAAGACCACTGTTGAGAAGAAAAAATCCCAGTGTCTGCAGCCCTTTCAGGTGAACAGAACAAGCAACATGATTCTTTGGATCTTGCCTAAACAGCAAGGTGGTCATTTGTCCTGCTTCATTGTCCTCTGTGTGAAGGCATCCTTTATTTGAAAGGCTGCCCAGTGCAGGTCTGGTTTAAAGATAAAGGATCATAAGAAGGGATAGCAGAGGCTTCGAGGTTGCCCATCCACAGTTAGCACCTGGGCAGCAGACTGAGCAGGCAGACAGGTCTCCTGGTCACAGTCTCCTCCACTCTGGTGAAATGTTTATGCTTAAATTATTATATTTATTTCTAGTTTTGCATCTATACATATACACAGTTTGTTTAAGTCTGTATCCTCTTCCTTCTGATGCAATTCCTCTCCCCATTGTTATTTATTTTATTTTGGCAAACAAAGATAATCTCTTAATTTGAGGTTTCCTTTCTCTTAAGTTTGGGCAGCTTTAAAAGGTACTGGCTAGAGTCTGGCTTTAACTTATTTATTATGTTTCTATCTGCCTTTCTCCCATTGTAAGAACACCGGAAGCTGCCTTATAGTAGGTCCAAACATTTGTCTATCTAGCCCAGTGATGTCTGCTGCTTTCAAGGGTCTTGGACAGAGGTCTTTCACAACACCTTCTACCTGATCTTTTAAATGGAAATACAAAAGACCTTCTGTATACAGTTCATGTACTCGATCACTGAGCCAGGGAACTTCCCCTCAAGGCGGCTTCACATGAGGTTCCCAGGTGTTCTACCAGCCAGGCACTGACCTGACCCACACCTGTTTCACTTCAGCAAGATTGCTGTATGATGCATCTTTGTACCATCATGCTCTGAGAGTTGCACCATCTCTCTGCATTGGAAGCCTCATGTGCAACCCAGACTCTGACTGGCTCCATCCCCATATAAGCACTAGGTGCTGTCATTCACCTGGGTACCGGCAGAGCCTGGCAGCTCTGCAAAGCATCATACACCAAATCTGGGGCTGAAGATGTACTGGCCTCTCCCAGGGCTGCCACATTGTCCCACAATTAAAAATATGCACCCGGGAAAGCACCAACAGCTGAATTGAGGACTGGAAGTATGGGCCTGGGGGTGGGAGCAGGACTTCCAGGTCCACAGGGTTAAAGCATCTTTCTTCTTGCAGAGCATGTCTAGAATGGACCAAAGAAAGGTGGAGCAACTGTGGCCACAATGCCCTGGCTTTCAGGTTGCTTTATCTTTGGCAAGACTGCAAGGGACTCCTCCACTTGGCCAGACACCACAGCAATGCAGCCTCAGGAATGCAGCAATGCAGCTGCTATTCCTTTCCTGAAACTCCAGGGAGCCCTCAACAGTTTCCAAGAAAATGGGCCACCCGTTGGTTCAACTCCACCTGGGAACCCGATTTCTGAACCAAGGCTTTACGTTCTCAAACTTGTCTTGACTAAGGCACCTAGTGAACCTAACTAGCTCCACAGTTTAGTTTTGCCCTTAAATTTTCTCAGAGGATAAAATATTTCCCTACAGAGGCTACATCCTGCTCCAGAACTGAGTCGAAGTCTGAAGCCAGCCTTGCAAAGCAGGTCTCCATGGAGCCAAGCTCCCACAGCATCACTCCGGGCCATCCTCCAAGTGACACCCCTTGGGCCATGAAGGGTGTTCCTAGGCTCTTGGGAAACAAGCTACCCCAGAGCTCTCTGCGAGAGTGGTCTCTCCTGTGTTTGCCATTCATCCTGTGGGGAGCCCCAGGCTGCCACAGATGCTTGCAGCAGTCCAGCATCGTGTGTAGAGACAGGTGGGGAGCAAATCCCATGAATTCCATTTGCCCCTTTTGATTAGGTCTTGAATGCCATCTTATGTGCGGGGGGGGGGGGGACCCAGTAAAAATCAGAGTGCATTGGTTTTGGCTAGAGTCTTGTGCCATTAGGCTGTGCCATGAAGATGGCAATTTGGCAGGCTGTGGAAGCTGAACGTTGAGTCACACCACACAGAAACAGAAACAGACCCCAACCTTGCGAACATGGAGGAGTTACTCCTTTCCAAAATGATTCAGTACAAAAGAGTGTGCAGTCCCCTGAATGCATCAAAAACGGACATGTGTTTGTATGTGAGTGAAAGAGAAGGAGAGAAAGAGACGGACGAGGCCTCCCCAAATGGAACTGGGACAAAATAAAGACAGATGGCCTGGCAGCGCTTAGAGTTTGTCTTTAGCTTCAGATCAAATGGCTGGGAATATGCCATCGTTGGATGTTTGGGGGGGGGGGGGGTCCAGGAGGAAAGACAAGTCCCAGATTCACTTCCTGGCATCTCCAGGTTTTTTTTTTTTTTTTTAAGGTGATGGGAAAGAGATCTGCCTGAAAACCTGAAAAGCTGCTGCCAGTGAAAATAGACAATCCTGGGTGAGATGGACAAATAGTTTGACTGGTATAAGGCAACTTCTGGCAGTATGTGGGACATTGGGATTGCCAGATCTCCTACACCAGTGGCCTCTAACTGGATCTGTTTTAACTTATTTCAGGCTTCACCAACCTGGTGCCCTCCAGGTGTTTTGGATGATAACTCCTAGCACTCTTGATCATTGGCTAGGCTGGCTGGGGCTTCTGGGAGATGAAGTCTACAACAATTTCCTGGTGAAATTCCCTCTTCATCACACCAGTTAATTTCACCAGGGACTAATTGCATACAAATGACACTGCCTGAAATTCCCTTTTCTCTACAACTGTTAAAGTTACATGAGCCCTGTCCTCCTTTTCATATGGTCAGCCTAAATATACAAAAGTTAAAAATATAATTAAATACTTTTCAATATTAAAGCATTTTAAACATTTTAAATACATAACCATTTAAAAGTCAAAGGTATAGACAGAGGTCCAGATTATTTGCCAAATAAGGCCTGCTGGAACAGAAAAGGGTTTCTCTGCATCCAAAAGCACATCAAGGAGGGAGCCAGTGTAGACTGCAAGGATTAGAAAGAAAATTCATGTGTGTACACTATGCAAAATAAACGACAGCTCAACTGTTTCTAAACCTTATTAGAAAAACAGGGTGACTAGGCCAAAACCAACGTTGTAGGCCCAGAAGCACTTTGAAAGGTTTCAACACTGTACTTAAAACTTAACACTGGCCCAAACTAATTAAATGAAGTGTTTGAAGCTTTCAATTTATAGCAGTATGGACCAAACTCTTAGAAAAGAGGGAAGGAGCACTGTGTGTGTATGTGGGGGGGATAGAAAGAAAGGTATAGCCACCTATTCCCAGGAGAGATCTGAAAATCAGGTTACCATGGATCCAGAGGAACCACACCCTGCTTCACCAGGGAGCAAAAGAGCAAACTGGCCTTATGAAGATAGCCCAAAATACTCTCAGAGCCAAAGGAATGCATGTTCCAGAAGAGAAAAGAGAAACTCTTCTTCTTCACTCAAAAGATCTGTGCTAGAGGCAGCGGCCATGCCACATTCTAAGGCAGGAGGGAGAGGGGAGAGCGACGCTACTGAGCATGTGTTGTGCTATGAGCCTCATTGACTTGAATGAGAGGTTAAAATAGTCCTTAAAAGTCAACCGAAGGGAATTTTTAAAAAACGAAACGCTTTCCACCAACTACAGTCAAGGAGGACGAAGACCCTACCACTAGATTAATTAATAAGGCTCTAGAAATTATGCAAATTGTGAGCACAAAACTCGCAACCCGGAAGTAATTTTACAAAAGCAGGGAGACAGGTTTGTATTCCTTTTCCACCTTAAACTGCTCTCCTTCCCTCAATCTTTCACCAATCTTCTTGAAATTTTCAGGTAATGTAAAACAAACATTTATTTCTGGCACCTGTAAATTTCAGAAAAGTTGGTGAAACATTTTAAATTTTATGGCTGTTAGAATGACCCTCTCCCCTAATTATCTCTTTAACATGGTGGAATGTGTTTTTTACTGACGGCCCTTAACAATGGAGGCACGGCTGTGCCTCCATTAATTTCCTGGCTTCATGGAGCTTGAGCAACATGAGATAGCTTTAACTGTGGTTTTAAACTGACAGGTTGTTTGATCATTGAATAATCTGTAATACACAGCAGAGTGAATAGTTTTATTATTAATTAGAAATTATTTATTGCTTTATTTTTGTGTTTTATTATTTTATTTCAGTGGCAATTACATTGTATGTTCACTACTTTGATAACTTCATGGAAAACAATATATACATTTATATAATACATAAAGAAAAACTACTACTACTACTAATAATAATAATAATAATAAAAGATGAAATGTGAATCTAGTCACAGAAAATGTGATTGAAGGGGAGCTGTATACAGGATACTGTATTTCATAAATATTTTGTAGGGATCAGTGGATTTCCCCATTCCATTACTTCATTGTGCCATGTGTTCACTCAGCCTGTGCCCCACTCCTTCCTAATTATAGTTTAATTAAGAGTGTTTTTAAAAAATCCAGAACTGAAGCCTGTATAGTTTGACACTGCTTTCAAGTTCATTTGTATCCTTTCCTGCATTCTGCATTACCGATGTGTGTATGCACATCAAGAAAACATTGACAAAAAAGGGAAGCACTTGTGATGTGTTTGTACATGATTCCATCAAGATTCTATTTTGTATCAAGTTATATTGATGCTCTGTGCACTTCTGCACATTGGTAAAACAAAGGGACCTTAATACAACTATAGAAAGAATGACAGAGACTGGTGTTTTGGTTTTGGGTTGTTGTTATTTTTTGCAGTGATCTGATCTTTCCTTGTGCACACGCATATTCATATCAGAGAGGGGGAGGATGATATGTAGGAACTGAAAGCTGAAAGTTTCAGCAAACACTGATGGAGAAATGATGATTAAGAGGTGATATGATAGCCATCTTCAAATATTTGAAGGGTTGATGCATAGCTGATGGAGGAAATTTGTTCTCTGTCGCTTCAGAGGGCAGGACCTGAAAAAACAGATTCAAAGTACTGTCAGGAAGAACTTCCTGACAGTAAGAGCTGTTTGGCAGTGGAACAGACCATCCTGGAAAGTAGACTTTCCTTTGAACCTATCTACACTACTGCTTTAAAACAGTTTAAAATGGTTTAAAACGGTTTATAACAGTAGTGACAACTGTTGGGGACCAGGACACACTCCATATACAGTTTTCAAAACATTTTCAAAGTATTGAATCCTGCTTGGTGTAGATAGGCTCTTTGTTAGAGTGGTTTTTATTATTAAGCAGTGGCTGGATGGCCATCTATCAAGGATGCTATCACAGTGGATTTCCTGTATCAGCAAGGGGGGTGGGCCGATAGAATCAGAGAGGTACCTTGGAGGCCACCTCCTCCATCAAGCCCAACCTTCTGATCAATGTAAGATCTGCTATGTAGGCTGCAGCTGCAGCACCCCTGACAGATGGCCGTACAGCCTCTGCTGAAATCCTTTCAGCGAAGGAGATGCCAGCACCTCCTATGGTACACTTATCATTAGGGTTTTTCTCCTGATGGTTAGCCAAAATCTACTTCCCTGCAATTTCCACCCATTTGATCAATATCCTGCCTTTCAAAGAACCAACGTTTTTTTTTCTTAAAAATGTATTTAAACAAAATATACTGTTCATTCCCCACAATCCCTCCACAATACATCATCTCATCAAAGCGACAGAGGAGCAGAAGAGGTTTAGTTTGGCTGTCTTGAACACCTTTCAGATAAGATTAGTTTGCAATCATATACCTCTTGGGAGTAAGCCCTAGTGAATTCAGTGGCACTGGCTTCTGAGAAGACAAGTATAGGAGTCAACCTTCTCCAGCTTGGTGCTCTCCAGATGTGTTGCACTTTAACTCTGATGTTATGTGTTATGGGGAAGACAAAAATCATTTCATACTTAATTTTAAAATAATACTGATGCATGAAAGTATTAGGTGGTAGCTCTGCCTTTGATCTCACACTGCTGAACAAGTAAGAGAAATCCTTTATCTGATATTCAAGAAACAGACACCCTATGCCATGTGTTGAAAACTAATGTTGATGTCTGAAGGGCTATCCAGATTACCGTAGATATTCAAGATTCATTCATTGTTGTTTCATTTGGTTTATACAGTTTATTTAAAGTGATGCAGCTCTTTTGTAGTTCCTTGATTGATCACAATGCGGAAAACATCATACTTTAGTACAGATGTGGGCAGAAAATAGATCTATCCTGATGTTTTGGACATCAACTCGCGGCATTCCTGACAACTGCCCATGCTGATAGGGGCTTTTACAAGTTGAATTCTAAAACATCTGGAGATCTACATTCTGCCTTCCCTTCTTCTTGAACAACATCCACCAACCTGGTTCCTGTCAGATGTGTTGGGTTGCAACTCTCAACATAAGGAGATGCTCTAAGAACTGAGAAGTAGCTGGTCCTAAGTTGTTCATCATCATTTCCCACAACCCCACAGTCACCTCTGCATATCAAATTGCATATCTAGATTTTTGAGATGACAAGTCCCAGCATTCCTGACCATGGGACATACTGACTTGCAATGATGGGAGTTGTAGTCCAACACCTTTGGAGGGCACCAGGTTGGGGAAGGGCTGCTCTAAACAAAAAAAGAGAAGTAGGTGGCCCTAAGTTATTCGTTATCAGTTTTCCACAACCCCACAGTCACCTCTGCATATCATATTCTCAACCTTGCCCTCATGGTTTATCTGCTTTGGGAGAATGAGAATTTCACTTGCACTTTCTGCCTCCTTAGGGAGGATGTGGCGTTAAGGCTTGTGAGCCTTAACTCCTAATTTCCCTGCTTTTTGGTGCTTGGTTGGAAACTGTAGAGCCTTAACATTGCTTTTGTAAACCGTAGATTTTTTGTTTAATGAATTTTATATTACAATCATTTTGTGCCATTGATTGTATCCTAGCTACTCTCACTGTTTATTGTGCAATAAGAATGCATCTGTAGAGCCTGGCTGTTCAGAGCTCTTTTTATTTGTCATTTCTAAATTCACAAGTGAGGTCTAGTGTTGTGCAGTGGTTACAATGCTGGACTGGGATTTGAGAAATCTGGGTTCAAGTCCCCACCTGACCATGAAGCTGGGTGACTTTGGGCCAGTCATTGTTGTGAGGATAAAATGGAGAAGAGGAGGATTACATAAGCCAACTTGGGTTCCTTGGAGGAGAAAAGGTGGGATACAAATGTAACAATAAATATATAAAATGGAAAATTTGTGAGTGTATGTGTTTTGTGGGCGTTGGTCTGCTATTTTAACCAGTTTTGCATATACCTGCGTGGAAGGTATAGAATAATGACCTGCAGTGCAAGTTCATTGGCAAGGCCTCTACATAGGCTGCCCAGATAAAATCCAGGTCAGGGTTCATGTAACTTTAACAGTTGTAGAGAAAAGGGAATTTCAGCCAGTGTCATTTGTATGCAATTAGTTCCTGGTGACTTTCCCTCTTCATCACAACAGTTAAAGGTGCAGGGGCCCTGCCTTCTTTTGCGTATGGTCACTCTAGTATAGTGCCTGCAACTTTAACTGTTGTAATGAAGAGGGAATTTCACCAGGTGCTGCATGCATGCTAATGACACCTGCTGAAATTCCCTTTTCTCTACAACTGTTAAAGTTACATGAGCCCTGACCTGGATTTTATCTGGTCAGCCTACCTCTACACAGCCTGATCTCTGCTCAGCTCAGAGGAGTGGAGGCCAAGTTGTGCAGGCCAGACCCAGGGGTGCGGTGGCCCTGGCGACTGTGGCGCAGTGGAGCCCTGTTGCATGGAGCAGTTTTGTGCATATGTGAGCATTGTCTTGTTTAAAAGCCACCTTCAACCTAAGTAAAATTCCAGCAGTTGCTGAAAGTCAGGAGTGGAAATGATAAGATGGTAACAACAATCTTGAATCAAACAAAAGAATCCATTTGTTCCTTGTCTGTCATGCCAAGTGCCACAAGTCAGCCACATGCCCACACAAATGCTGAATTTGATTGATTGGTTTTTTATTAATTATTGCATGAAGCATGTGCATTGTAATGCCTTTGGTGGCATCACAAGAGAGAGAGAGCCATCTCAGTGGCTGCCCCCAAGCTTTTCAACAATGTGCCTCCCCGCCCCCCCCCCCCCCCAGGCTTGGATGGCCCCTTCTTTCCCCACCTTCCAGGAAAGTTTTTGTTATTCTCCTGCAGCAGAGGCTTCTGTGTCCTTTCGGGTGCAGAATGTTGGCACCTGAGCTTTGTTTGTTTGCTGGCTTGTTTTACATTTGTCCTGCTTAGCTCTACCGTATCTTGCTGATGACGTTTTAGGATATGGTGATTTTTGTTGTCATCTGCCCTGAGTGATGCATATACATTTGAAGGGCAGGATATTTATTTAGAATTTTTCATTGGAATAAATAAGATAAATAAAAGGAGCTTTAAGTAGCATCCCTGTCAGAGACAGAAAGTGAGTGAGAGAGAACACCGTAGGAGGCAGCTGCTATACAGTATTTAAAGACACACACACACACACACACACACTGCAGGTCTTGAGTATGGGTGGCCTGCTGTACTAGACAGCCACCGTTGGAGAAGGTAGTAAGATTAGTAAAATGCAGAAAATGACTGTATCAGATGCATGTAATCTGCAAATTCCACATTCCAGCCATAAACTCAGCAGATGTGGGTGGCAAATCTAAAGGCAGGCAGCTCAGCACAGCTTCCCCTGGCCACCTTGAGGCAGTAGGGCCTCAGCGTTTGCCAAGGAGGAGGAGGGAGGCTTCCCAAGCTCCCTGTGCTCTTGCGAGGAGCAAAGCCCTCCTGACCCTGTCTGCCTTAGGCTCTGCAAGGGAACAGGTGAGGCGCATGAGTAAAACAAGATCCCGTGAAGGCGACATGTTCCTATGTCTTATGAATGCATAGTGAATTCCCATAGGTCAGTGTATAACCATGCAGCCCCCACAGTTGCAGAGCGGGGGTGGGAATGGTAAGAGAGAGGCTGTTTTTGCATGAGACAAGCCAGCAGTTTGTCTCTATTTCCATATCTGGGAAACCGAGATAATAATATTTATCTCGAGGGACGATGGTGAAAATTAGTTACTTGCAGAGCACAAGCCATTTACATGAGTGCTTAATCCAGGATTACTCTTTGTTTATATACCAAAGCTGGCCGGGTTGTATGCAGATGGCTTTAACCTATGCAAATTATAGAGGAGGTAAGGGGGACATGGGGTCCCTCGAGGTCACCACGTGAAAATATTGCCTTGCTGTCCAGTCGAGTTGCAGGATTATCAGCAGGTAATCAGATTCGGAAGCCGGCAACCAGATTGGCCAAGGAGAGTCCCCTCGCATTGTAACAAGGATTTGATTAATAGCCGTCTCCTATGTCGCGTCATCAATCATAAGGGAGTCAAGCGTATGTGGAAGTAAGATCCCTGCTCCTTGCGAAAACAGGACGCTTGTTGAGTTCTGGATCTTCTGATAAGGCGGAAGATGGCAGAGAGCAGAGACAAGCAGGGTTGGTATTAAAGGGCATTAAGAATTCACTTCCACGGCTCTGATTGGTAATTAAGTGACTCATCTAGTGGCCGACAGTCCTGTATGCTTCCCCAGGCAGTTGTTAGTTCTTCGAAAACCACTCTTGACAAAATGAGGTTTGCCCTTGGTACACAGATAATGAGAGTGTGCTTGACAGGTGTGGCGCGATTAGGAAATTTCTACATGAGGCTCATTCCGCTCGCCACTCTGCAGTAAACAGACTCATTAGAACTTGCTGGTCCCTAGAGGCAAAGCATGTTTGACATTATTAATTGGCTTTTCTGTATAAGGAGTCAAATAGATGAAAAGGTTTATCAAGCTGAAATAATTAATTTTGCCTGAATTCGCTGACAGTTCAGTTCTCCTGTAAAAGACCATTTTAAGAGGCTTTTTTCACCCCCTTTCTTTATTCTCTCGAATTTCAAAGTTCAAAAGGCATAATGGTGGTAAAAGTGGGGCTTTTTAGTAAATTATAATTAAAGGGAATTTAATTAACTTAGAAAAAGGGGAAAGAAAGAAAGAGAGCTTTCATATCTGAGCCTATACAGAGGTCTAGATGGTAAAACATATCATGGCTTAATAATGCATTAATTTTAATCTAATCAAAGTATAATAAAAGAGGTAATTATGTTTAAAAAATATCGTGCCACAATATTGGTACAGTTAAACACTTACTACGTAAGTAACACAGCTTCTAGTTAGCAAAAGTTGTAATTGTTGCCCTCACATTTAGCTTAGTTAATGAAGGATCTCACATTCTCAAGATTAATTGAATAAATAATTGTAATAACCCATGGTGAAACTGATTATCAGGTTCCAATTCCGTGGCTAAGGGCTAGGTGGTGGTCAGGGGAATCCAAATTATTTTTCTTCTCTCTCTCTCTCTCTCTCTCTCTCTTTCTCTCCCTCTCCCCCACCAAGATCAGTTTCTTCCTCTAGAAAAGAAAAGTAAATGTCATGCTAGCACAACTTTTAAAGATGATGCCTGACTTGCATTGATACAGGAAAAGGTAGCTTCTTCCAGCACTGTTAGACGCAAATATCCAAAACATATTAAAATTTTCTACCCCTTGCCATTTACTAATTTTACAAGAGAGCCACTGTAAGGAAGGGATATAGCATGGCAGGCCAGACTGCCCCTCGATTCTTCCAAGTAGACTGCCACCAAGGTATGTGGTCATAGCCACAAGCTCTCCATCCACAAATCTCTTACTTCTGGGTTGGGAACTGTGGGTGTGGGGACAGCAGTTAATTCTCCTCAGAGGGCCAAATTTCACATTCACACTGGTTGCTAATCCCTAATATATACTACTCATATCAGTTTCACATATTTTGTCCTATGGATGCTTTTGTACAAGCAACAGTGACATTTTATACCAGTTCTCTGCCAGGCGATTGCTCAAATATGTTATTGATTTATTGATTTTTCAACTCACCTTTCCACCAAATCATTCCCCTCAAAGTAGCTTAGAGACACAATTAAAATTGATTAAAACAATAAAATAATATATTACAATACAATAAAAACATAACAATGATAGAAGAATTTTTTAAAAAAATGGCTATCAGGAGATCAATGTTAGGGGAGGGATTCAGTACGGATTTGGAGGCAGCAATGAAAGGTCCATGCATACCTACCACCTAATTGTAGGATCTCATTTTGTCCTGTGAAAATACTGTATTTAGCTTTGTGTCATTTTTGTATTTAAGTAATGTTTACAGCCATGACGTTCCTGATTTCAAACTGTACTGCCAGAAGCTACGTTTTTTCTTAAAAGAGTGAGGGAATTGAAGAATTCGCTAGTGAGCTCTTTAATATCTTAGCATTTTTATATGTTTTTTGCTGCACTTCTGTGCCCTTTTGAAATGGAATTTCAATAGGTGATGATTAATCAGTTCAGGGTGTGGGTGTGGGTGTGGGAGTGAGTGAGTGAGTGAGTGAGTGAGTGAGAGAGAGATCTGTGAAGAAAAGCACTGAAATACTGCTCAAGCTAACTGGCTAGAACAGGTAACACAGCTATAGTACATATTGCCATTAACTTTTTCTTCCATTTTGAGCTCTTTCAGATGGGGTGAAATCATGTTCCCATACCATAGCTCTGCTTCCTGCTTCTCTTCTGCTTCTGCAATGAGCTGTAATTATATGAGGAAGAGAGCAGCGACCATGTGGCTTGTACAGCCTCAATGCAGTTGAATGGGACAGTGCCTTCTAGTGGGAATTTTATAGCGCAACTTTGCCTGCATATGGCAGGAAAACCCAACTAATATTGATATACCCCCAAAGAGTTGGGTTTTCTTTGGTTTTATTTTTAGTGCTAAAACCAGAAAATGGAGCTGGAGACGTATAGGAGGCTGATGTCATCGTCAGAATGACTCGCAAACATCCATGAGTGACCAGTAACAAGTGTGCTATAACATGTTTGTTTAGGCTGACCATATGAAAAGGAGGACAGGGCTCATGTAACTTTAACTGTTGTAGAGAAAAGGTGCAGGCATTATACTAGAGTGACAATATACAAAAGAAGGCAGGCCCCTGCAACTTTAACTGTTGTGATAAAGAGGGAATTTCACCAGGAACTAATTGCATACAAATGACTTGGGGCTGAAATTCCCTTTTCTCTACAACTGTTAAAGTTACATGAGCCCCGTCCTCCTTTTCATATGGTCAGCCTATGTTTGTTTAAAGACTCTCGTTATCTCATAGCATCAACCTAAGCAGCTTGAAATGGAATTTAAACTCTAGGAAAACCTTCTACTTTTAAAACATGGAAGCTACTCAACAAATGTATCCATCTTTCATCAATGTATATTTTGCCTGATGAATCTCAATTGAACAAGAGAGATGATGATGTCCTCTCTATGAAGCCAGTTTGTACAATCAACAAAATTAACTTGTAAAGTCCTTTGTGTGCTGTACCAGGATGCAGGTGCAAGTTTGCAAGACCATGATATCAGGGGAAAGTCAAGAGTAGTTCTTCTTCCTACATGTTTGTACCGCCCCCCCCCCACCTCCAACAGGGACAAATTCAAGAATGCCTAGGCTGACCATCTGAAAAGGAGGACAGGGCTCCTGTAACTTTAACAGTTGTAGAGAAAAGGAAATTTCAGCCCGAGTCATTTGTATGCAATTAGTTCCTGATGAAATTCCCTCTTTATCACAACTGTTAAAGTTGCAGGGGCCCTGCCTTCTTTTGTATATGGTCACTCTAGTATAGTGCCTGCAACTTTAACTGTTGTGATGAAGAGGGAATTTCACCAGGGACTAATTGCATACAAATGACACTGGCTGAAATTCCGTTTTCTCTACAACTGTTAAAGTTACAGGAGCCCTGTCCTCCTTTTCAGATGGTCAGCCTAAGAATGCCACTTTCCCAAACATCTGAAGCTTTAAGAAAATTTACCACTTGTTTCCTTAATCCTACAAACTTGCCCTTGAATGACAACGTAGGAATGTCAATTTCAGTGCCCCATGTAGCTTGAAATGGTCAGTGTTTTATATTTGCATGTGCAGAATGCAACTTTTCCACATAGAGGTGCTCAGCATCAAGAGCACAAGTCTGCACTGAGCAATAGGATGGGCTGGGTGGGACTGCCTTCACAGCACTGCATTGGCACTGCTCTGCTGCCAAATCTTGTGATATCACTGCTGCAGAGTGGCAGCGAGCAATCTTGATGGAGCGAGGCAGTGTGGGGTTTCTGGCGGGCATTAGGTTCACCAGGCCCACCCCCTTCCCCAGCTTCTGGTGACTAATCCAAGGTCACCTTCCACCTGGGAACACTCCCAGCACAGCTGTTTGGACTCCTTAAATGTTTGCATTTGGAGTGGAACTCACACCAAAATTACACTCACACCAGAAGCTGCTATTCAGCCTATAAGGAAAAGCATATGTACACATGTGACTCCAATCTGGGCTTCATTGCAGCTGCTATTTGCAAATATTTAAAGCGATCAGAAAGCTATTCAGAGATTTCTGTCCTCACATAATTTCTCTCACTGAAAACCATGAGTCTTAAGAGCTTAACTTTGGCTGCAATTATGAATAAATAGCCACACAAAGTGAATTTCCAGGACATTTGGGTTGGTGTTTGAGTACAGGGGGGGAAAGAGTCTGTATCTGGTCTGCCCTACTACAGATTATCCTGGCACCTAAAATGCCAGTATAGGCTGCTTCCTGGTGGAGTGCTCCTGGTGCTACCAATCAAAAAGCACCATGCAGCTCTTCCATCTTTTCTTCCTTCACATATTTTTTTCTGCTAAGAAAAAAGATGGAAGAAACAATGGGAAGACAATAGCATCTGGACACACACATACTGTAAAATTCCATGAACAAGGCAGGGAGATTGCCCAATAAAAGTCCCTTGTGTCAGGCATACCAGCACAACTTTTGTTTGTCCCTGGTTTTACCAAATGTAAGGGCCCAGGTACAATGTTGCTTTGCCACTGTATGTTGAAGTTATAAAATATATTGTGTCTCACCTGTTTGTGCAAAATGAATGGAAATTTTTATATTTCAACATTTGTTTCAGATCATTAAAGACTTGTGTATAACCATGATATTTTTCTGATTTTAATTTTTTACTTTTCCTGAGGAGACTGTTAACATGTGCTCGTTTTTAATGGAAGTACATCTCTTTCTGCAGGAAAGTTAAGAGCCATTTTGCCTTCTTCCTTGCACTGGATGAATTTGCACTAATTATCTGGAACTATTGTCCTCATAAGTGTTTTTCTCTATTTGCGGAGGAAGGAGGAAGCCAGCCAGGTAAATACAGAACCAGAACTCTAGGGCTTTGCCCACTAGCCAACATGACTGAGTGACTCTGATTTGACTATCTTTGTCCTTCATATATTTTACTCTGCTTTAAGACAAAGGCACTCCCCCCCCTCCTCTGCACGTGCTGCCTTTCAGTTGTTTGGTGTGTCAAGCCAAGAGGTCTAGAAGTTTGCAATGCATCCTGCCCCATCATTGCCAGTCCCTGCTCCTCAGACCTTTCTCACTGACAAACTGATCATGTTGTCCTATCAATGATTAATATTATGCTTACATTATAAATCAAACAGGAGTGGGGGGGAGCAGATATGAAATTGCCATCCAATGCTGAATGATGCTACTGATGAAACAAATGCTCCTGCACACTGCATTGCTTGTTTCCAGCCATTGTGCCTGATAGCTCTAGCCATCCTTGAGGGATTCTTATTCATTGTGGTCAGTAGAAAGGTTTCTCAAGGGACAACACATCTGCCCAGGATCTCCCTTTCATTCATTAACCCCTCTAGGGGCTCTGACTAATTAGATCAGGCTGCTCATTTTAAGCTGATAATTGATTTAAATAGATTGCTCATTTCAGATAGAATAAAAACCTGCTAAACATTTGGTGCTGGTCTTTTCTCTGTCTCTGTCTCTCTCTCTGTCTGTCTCTGTCTTTTATATGCAACTTTCAATTGCTTGTGCAGTGTAGCATAAAATGTAGTGGTCTCCCCTTTCTAAGAAGGTCATAAAATTAATTACAATAAGTGGGAATTGAGGAAGGAGATGGATTTTTTTAAAGGAGTTTAGGGGTTTAAGTTATAACATTAATAGCAAATAAATGGCTGGAATGAAAACAAACTGTTTCCACTGCATTTCTGAATTAGAAATGTATGTGAAATCCTAAATTAAGGGAACTTGTGTATATTGGGATGGATTGGGATACTGAAACGCCAACTACTGGAATCAGTGGGATAAGGATTTAACAGTTCCATTTGCAGTGCAATCCTATATCCACTTATTTGGGAGTAAGTCTGATCAGATACTTTGGTACTTGTGTCTGCATAAAAAGGATTGAATTGCTGGTTTCATTCATTTCTGTTGGACTTACACTCTGATTATAAAGACATTCACTCCCATTAATTATGCTTAGGAATGGAGCCATTGGGCAGTATCCAATGCGGCTGTTGCACTCCTACTCATTCTGCTGTGCCAAAAGGGCCCACCACTAGCACAATGGGGAGTTAGCACTGCCTAGGGTGACCAGATAAAATCCAGGTCAGGGCTCATGTAACTTTAACAGTCGTAGAGAAAAGGGAATTTCTGCCAGTGTCATTTGTATGCGATTAGTTCCTGGTGAAATTCCCTCTTCATCACAACAGTTAAAGGTGCAGGGGCCCTGCCTTCCTTTGTATATGGTCACTCTAGTATAGTGCCTGCACCTTTTCTCTACAACACCCTAACACTGCCTAAAGCAACCCCAGAAACTAATTGATATGCTCATTTCTGGATCGGGACAAGTCAGTGGGAAAACAAGTGTTTCCATTCATTTCTGGTTGCTTTAAAACCACCAGCTCCCCATTGCACTAGTGGTGGGTCTCCCTGACAATGTAGGATACAGCCCTTAGGCATATCTAAGTCTCCAGTTTTATATGTTCTTATAAGCATCATAGTTCCATGGCCCCATGGCTCTATCCCATGCTACGCTTATGACTTACAAAGTAGGAAACAACATGCAGTGGTAGGTGGGAGGAAATCGAACAGGAAGTTACCATGCCACTGCCAGCAACCCACAGGCAGGTGTTCTGCCACTTCTTCTTCTTGAATTACATGGCCAGTCAATACATATCTATTTCTTTAGTTTCCTGGGACTAGCAAGATGGTTGGAAGTCATCATACGTTTTGATAGGTTTTCTTTGTATCTGTTTGCTTATGGCTCTGGCTCTGCTCGTCTACAGGGTAAAGCTGGTCATAAAAGCTTCATAGCATCATTAAGAAATAACTAACGTTAAGGCCGAGATATATGTATAAATTAGCATGTTAAAAAAGTAGGTTGAATGGATAAATACGTGCCTATCTGAGTACATTGCAAAGGCATCTAGAAATTGCTTCTCCTTGCAATGTCCGGGGGGGGGGGGGTGTCTATACATTTGATTAACCTTGTAGTAACTGCACAGTGGAGCTGCATTGTTTAAATGACACAGCCACCAACATGCAGCTACGTTGAGATCCCCCCCCCCCCAAACTGCATAGTTTTAAAGTGCCGATTTACAGCAACTCTTTCTTACCTTTGTTCTGGGTTATCCCTTGGGAGTTACAGAAAAGCCCTGATTGGTTATTGGAGAGAGAGGAGCTGACTTTTGTTGTGGTTGTTGGGAAAGCATGGGAATGCAAGGCAAGGGGCAGTCGGTGGGCTGTTCCAATCGGATAGCTTGCGCACGTTCCTTCTCGATCTAGCTTTATTGGTTTAGCTTCACAGAAAACGTGCTGCAGGCTTTTGAGCTGGCTCCCTTCCAAGGCAGTGGCATATAGACACCCCCAGGATTACAGATGCAATGTACTGTGCTCATTCATCACATGAGCCTACTGTGGACAGCTGATTTTACTGAACAACAACTAAGTTATTCTAGATTTTACTGCCTACAAGGCAATAAAAGGGCTATTGCTTAGAGACAGACTTGGAGCTCCATCACACCTTCTTTTTTCCCCCAGTTTGCTTCTGCAGGTTTCCCCTCCGTTTCCTATGCGAGCCTAGTGTTTTGAATCACACATGGATGGTATTGTTGCGATGCCCCAGCTTGGCCTATTCTTATTTGCGTTTCCGGACTTTGCCCGTTCAGGGATAAATTGAAAGAGAAACGAGAAACGGCGCATGCTCAGGGTGAGAGAACAGTACAACGGGGACAATGTCATGCGAGTCCAGCGCTGAAAAAGTGGATCAAAGTTGTGGCGGGTGTGCATCAAGCCGTGTGTGTGATGAACACCTCAGTGTGATGGCATGAGATCTGTATGTTTAAATCCATAGATGTTCCAATTGCATAGAAAACAAGAGAATGGGAAGTCTGATTTTGAGAAGATAAGACTGAGGGGGGATAGAGTTGGACTTTTCAAGCACCTAAAGGGTTGTCACACAGAAAAGGGCTGCAACCTGTTCTCTATCATCCAAGCTTGTAGGATGCAAAATAACAGGTTCAAGTTACAGAAAGGCAGATTTCAGTTGAACGTCTGGAAAAACTTCCTAATGGTCCAGAGCAGTCAGACAATGGAAGCAACTGCCTTGGGAGTTGGTGGGCTTTCCATCGCTGGAGGTATTCAAGCAGAAACTAGGCAGCCATCTCCCAGGGATGCGGTCAACTGAATTCCTGCACAGAGCAAGAGGTTGAACAAAGTGGCCTAAATGGCCCTTCCCAGCTCCACGATCCTATGATTCTAAGAGCAAAGGGGCACACCATGAGGGGAGCAGAACCCTTCCAATATCTGTGGCTCACCTCCCTGCAGTCTGCATCCCAAACACCATTTCCGTCCAGGGCTCTGACAGATGACATGAACCTGGTTGAAAGAGAAGTGCCTAGAAGCAGGGGTAGGCAGTTGGGTACCCACCAGATATTTTGGAATACAACTCCCATCACCTCCAGCCAACATAGTCAACAGGATGGGATTATGGTAGTCCTATACATCTGGATGGTACCAGGTTACCTACCTCTAGCCAAGAGCAATAGACTGCAGGGAGAGAAGGCAGGAAAGAAAGACAAGTTCAGCTCCCCTTCCTTGCAGGCCCCCCTTGCTCTTTAAACTCTACATCAGGGGGAGGCAACCTAGTGTCATCCAAATGTTGGTGGACTCCAATCCCATCAGCCCCAGCCAGCATAATGAATGATCAAGGATAGTGGGGAGTTGTAGTCCAACAACATCTGGAGTGCACCGAATTGCCTACCCCTGCTTTATACCATTAGCGTATATCGGGGAGGGGGATGTCGCTCAATGGGAGAGCCCCCACTTTCCATGCAGAAGGTTCCAGGTTCTAAAATGGTGATTTCATTGCCACAGAGTGCACTGGGTATGTTTATAGCGTTAAGGCTATATAATGACAAAACCTTGTGTTCAGATTTTATGGACCTGTTTCAAGAAACACACACAGAACCCTGAAATTAGGGTCAAGTCACCCACCTTAGCAAGAAACCTGACCACATAGCCTCTTGGACTGGGGCTCAAGTGCCGAGCATTACTAAGATGCCATTAAAAAAAAGTAATGAAGGGCTCATATATAGATCATAGAATAGTAGAGTTGGAAAGGGCCTATATAACGCCATCAAGTCCAACCCCTTGCTCAGTGCCGGATGTTGGACTCACTGCCCTTGTAGGCCCCTTACCCTTTTTGGGTGTTGTGATAGATGTGAACCAGCAAATACAATTGGAAGTAATGATGTCAAAACAGGCTATTTTTAATGTTCTTAAGCCAATGCTGATTTAAGAAGATCTTTTTTGTTTGTTTTTTAAGAAGAAATCATACTAATTCCTTTCCTCATTTGTATTGCGCTATGAGAGTGTATCATTTGTGCTTCCTGGTGGCTTGATCTGGAAACAACCTGTTGAGAAGGATTCTGGCCGTTATCACTTGCAGGGTTTTAAGCACACTCACCTGATTTTGAACCACTTCTTCAGCATGGGACTCCCATGAAGTCATTCGCCTCCTGCTGCTCTCCAGCCCTGAGTGCTCCGTTTTTAGTTTCTGTTTCGATTTAACCCTGAATGGGCAAAGTCCGCTTCAGGCAAGTTCAGGCAAGTTCAATAGGCTGAGCTGAGGTATCGGAGCAAAATCGACCTGGTGTGATTCAAAATGCTAGATTTGCATAGGAAATGGAGGGGGAACCCGCAGAAGCAATCCGGAGGGAAAATGGTACTTGTGATAAAGGCCTCTGCCTAAGTTCCATTGAATGGAATGGGGATGGTGGTGGCGGAGGGGGGTGGAGTCCTGCAAACACCCAGCGCTTGCCCTCCTCCCATTCATTCCAGAGAGCTTGCACATTCCAACTTCCCAGTGGATTGTGCCCTCTGCCTGCTTCAGTGGCAACAAAACTCTTCTCTCGGTTCCCAAAACTGCATTCTTTCTATTTCTCCTAACAAATTAAAACCAGAGATTCAGACTTTGCACTTCATAGGGGGTTCAAGGACTCTGTCCCTTGAAAAACTATTCAAGAGCACTTGCTAGTGGCTACAGCTGGGAATAACATCTCTTACATTGCTAATCAGCCTCTTTCCATGAGCCTACAGTTGGTAGGGAAAGGGGGAGAGGTTATAATGAATGTTTAAAAATGGTGGTGTACACAGCAAGATGACAACAGCCAGAAAACTGCATCCCTTTTGTTAATTCTGCATCCAGGCACCAGATAATTTTCTCCCTTAATGGTAAATGTTATATTACTTAGTACTAAATAGTTTTCGGAGGCAACCGGTTGTGAAAATGCATTGAAAATGATTCTTCTCAAATCCTCATTTGCAGAGATGCAGAAGTAAATTTAACTGGATGTTTCTTTAGTACAGTTTGATGATCCAAATTTCTCAATGTGGTTATAAAGCTCCGGCTTGGAAAGTGGGGGTGGGGAGTTAGAAACCTTTCCAAGAATGATTTTTTTTCCATTTTCTCTTTGAAGAGGCTAGATCTTTATTAAAGACATTTCTATTATTTCCCTGTTAGGCATATGTAGGCTTATTATGCATTTTCTGCATGGGAAATAATACTGTAATCATTTTAGTATCTTCTGAATAATAATAATAATAATAATCCAGACTTAGTCATGCCTACAGCAGACCTGTTCAAATCAATGGGTCTTAGGTCAGTTATGACTCACTTGCCCTATTGATTTCAACTGGGCTACTCTAGGCATGACTTAAGTCTGGATCTAACCATCCATATCCACATCTTCATCTTTGCAACAACAACAACAAAAAAGACAATTTGATTCTGACTAGGGTGTGGATCTGGGACACATTATTTCAAATGCATTTTTGTCAAGTCACTATTTCACAGCCTCAACTTTTCCTCCTGTAAAATAGGAATAATAAGAGCCAAATCATATGCAATGTGGTCCAATTTTTATAGGAGCAATTGTGCTGGGGGAGAAGATGATCAACACTGCCTCCATGTTGTCTCATTGCTCTAAATCACGTAGACTCTATAACATGAGACTGCTATTAGCCCAGTTGGAGGAGTAGGTAATACAGTATCTGTCTTCCTTCATTCCCTGCTCCCCTGGGGTTAATGGCAGCACCGGATGGGATGGGATTTCCTCCCTTGCCCAATCCAATAGGTTCAGCACCTTGGATAGCACCTTTATAGTTCTGGGTGGTTCTGACTGAAACCCAGTATGGATTCACAGCCCCACCAAAGTCAGAGCCACCAGCCTCCATGGCAAGAGCAGTGAGTTCCACTCCACCATGAGTTTAATCCTGCTGAAAACTCATCCAAAACAGTACACGCACACATGCATGCACACACACGCACAAGTTGCCACCTGCTAAAAGGGGTGGATTTAGAGGAGGGTGCGTTTGCTCAGCCCTGTTCTAAACGAGACTCTGAGTGAATCACATGGCAATTAATTAGATAAAAGAGCATGTCTGTTTTCTTCAAAATGCCACATGTAAGGATGGCATGGGGTTTGGGGAAACTCTTTGCAGGCTAGTCCCACTACCTACTAATCTCAAATCTCATGATTGCCACCAGATTCCCTCAATTTTTCCACCCAAAATGTTCATTATTTATTTGTTCATTTGTTTGTTCATTCATTTCCAGTATTTCCACCCTACCATTTTCTTCCAGGAATTTAGAAGGCAGCTAAATGCCTAAATAAATACATAAATGTGTTTCGATGAGATTCACTCACAAACTAGTTTGTTTGAAAAAAAATGAAGTGATCCTAATCTTGACAGCTATGCAATCACTCACAGTCACCACCCCAATATTAATTCTGCGAGGCGAGGGGTAAGCAGGCTTTCCTTTCCATAAATCTAAGCAACTGAAATCTTCTAAACTCTTGGTTCACTCTACCAAAAAAAACCTCATGTGTGTGTGTGTGTGTGTGTGTAGAGAAAGAGAGAGAAAGAGTATTTATCTTGCCTCTATACAGCTCAATAATTTTATCCAAATAAAGCAGGATGGTGAACCTCTAGCCCGCAGGCCAGATCTGAGCCATGGAGATTTCCCATTCAGCCTGCTCTTTCTCCCTTAAACTCCATAAAGGAACCACTCTCCTGCTCTTATCTCCAAGCACTGATTGGACTGATTAGAGATAAGAGCTTAAATTTCCCAAGAAAGACAACCTTTCTGCAGCACAAGTCAGGGAATCCCAACTCTTATGTCTGATCAATTACTGGAGATAACAGTGAATTAACTTCAAATACCCTGCCGAGACTTTAAATTTTAAATTACTTGATAAGTATTTAAAATTAAATGCCTTTATATTTTAGCATTGAGCTGTCCTTTGCATGTCTGAATGCTGATGCCCTGGAGCTTACTCCTGAGTAAATGTGCAAGTAGTTGGGCTGCCCAGGGTAATATAGTGGCAAGAAAACAACGTGAACCAGAGAAAATATTGAGTGAACAAGATGAAATACATAACTAAAACCACCTTTGATACAAAAGCCCAGAGCAGAGGGAACAGCAAAACACTGAAGTTGTGCATTAAGCGTGAATGTTATTGCAGTAACAACTGTCCCTATACCAATAAATCTATACTCAAGAAAGTAAGATGCTAAAGAGGTGCTTTACACTTAGGGAAGATTCTAATATATGGTAGCTTCCTTTTCTGCAATGTCCTAAGAATCTTGCATGTCTATAAATCCACTGAGAAAGTGGAACATGAAGTTGAAGTTCATACGCATCCAGTTAGTTACTTGCCATTGCTATGATACCTGAGTTTTGCTCCAAGGCATTGTGAGAAATTAAAATGGCAACTCCCAGATTCAGCTGGTTGGTGCTGATTGGAGTAGTGGGAGAGGGAGAAAATCTTTAAACAAGAGCTCAGAAAAAGCATCAGAGATGAGTCTTCCCAGGGCACTAGAGCCATGACATCTGCCTGAAGATGTCACATTCTGATGCTGGCCCTGCGAATGGAGCCAGGATGGAATCTGGTAGGTCAAGGGAAAAGCCTGGGCAGAATCTGATGGGTCATTGTGGAGCTAGAGTGGAACCTGGAAGTTGATGGGTGGAGCCTGGTTCAATCTGGAGTTTACTGGCAATAGTTATAAAGGGCACATAAATATGGTCCAATACTGATGCTTTTCCCATTAAGACTAACTCTTTTGTGAACCACATTGGATATTTTTAATAGAAAGGCAGACTAAATGCATTTAATGTTGTACTCTGATATACCAGACTTCAAGACTGTGTTGGGCTATAACTCCCAGGATCCTCCAGGGCAGAAATGGGGAAGCTTCTTCAGCCCAAGGGACAAATTGAATTTTGGAGAAGCCCTTTGGGGCCACATTCCAGTGGTGGGTGGAACCTGAAGAAAAAGGGGCAGGTCCAAAGGCAAAAATATTTTTTAAATGCCAGCATATTGTAGCTTAAAGCTCTTCCTACCAGTAATTCCTTCTTAAATGTTTTCAACCTTTTAAGAACATAAGAAGGGCCATGCTGGATCAGAACAAGGGTCCATCTAATCCAGCACTCTTTTCACACAGTGGCCAAACAGCTGTCGACCAGGGAACCACAAAACAAGTGCAGCAGCACCCTCCTGCCCATGTTCCCCAGCAATTAGTATATACAAGCTTACTGCCTCTGATACTGGAGGTAGCACAAAGCCATCAGGACTAGTAGCCATTGCTAGCCTTCTCCAGGAATTTTTCCAACCCCTTTTTAAAGCCATCCAAATTGGTGGCCATCACCACATCTTTTGGTATCGAGTTCCATAGTTTGACCATGCGCTGTTTCAAGAAGTACTTCCTTTAATCTGTCCTGAATTTCCCACCAATCAGCTTCATGGGATGACCTGAGTTCTAGTATTGTGGGAGAGGGACAAAAATTTTAGAATGGAAAAAACTGCTCAAAAGCTTGGAATTTCTCCAAGGTATTGGTGATTGGAGGAAAAGGAGCGGGGCCATTAAAAGGGAATATGGCTATCTGGGGAACCCCAGGAGGCCAAATTGAGACACCAGGCAGGCTGGATTTACCCCTCCCCAGCCTGTGGTTCCTCTACCCAGCTCTGGGGGAATGCTTGGAGTTGTAGTCCAACACATTTGGAGGGCACCAGGTTGGGGGAGATGGTGTTATATGCTCCATTGTGGATATTATTAACATTGGGAAGAGTGATGGCAGCGGAATGGCTATTTTGAACACAGTTTATACTCACAAGTAGATGTGTTTGTTTTGGATAAAAAGGACTGTTCTACTTCCTTAAAGAAATGAAAAAGAAAGAAAGAAAGAAAGAATGAACCTGCTCAGGTCATAGATCTTCAGTCCAGCATGAAAACAGGACATGTTCAGTACAAGTCTCTCATTTTAGGTTCTGTTCACAGGAGGAAAAGTTCTATCTAAATGGAAAGTACCAGGGTGGTGGCACAGGCAGAGATATAAGATGTAGTATCTTTAGAAATGGAATTAGCAAACCCAGCCAAAAGCTACCAGGGGTTTCAATTGAAGGGGACAGTTTGCTCACACTGAATAATCCAAAGCAGGGGTGAAACATTTTGAAATTCCTGCAGCTCAAAATGTGTCTGTTTTGTTCACTCTTCCCCAGCCTGGTGGCCTCCAGATGTTTCACACCACAAATCCCACAATCTCTGACCATTGGCCATGATGGCTGGGCTTGATGAGAGTTGTGGTCGAAAATATCTGGTGGGGTGGACCACATTGGAGGAGGCTGTTTTAGTTCATATTTGTCTCCCATCTACATCTTTTGCTTTTCTGTGCCATTTGCTCCTTATCCTGTCAAGCTCCCTTCCCTGGCCTCCACTGTCTGCTCTTTGTCCCTTGTGTCGCTGAAGGAAGTTACCTCAAGGCCCTCTTTCTTCTTTGCTTCTCCATTCAGTGACCCCATTCTCCCACAGAAGCCTGGCCTCTATCTATTATTTTCTCAGTTCAGTCCTATGGCAGACTCTATCCACTTCCATTCATCCTTTCTAGATACCACTCACCTTCTAGCCCTGTTCTGGAGTTCATTCTCAGCTTCCAAGGTCATCTAGAATAGATGCTGCATGAATAAGCCTTCAGACGCATAATATTTATTTATTTATTTATTTATTTATTACATTTGTATACCGCCCCACAGCCGAAGCTCTCTGGGCGGTTTACATAGGATTAAAAACAATATACAAAAATTAAAACAGCAAAAACATGCAACATACACACAATCTGTACATTTAAAACCACTTCAACACTTCAAAAAGCTACAAAAACAAAACAAACCCAGGCTCCTCAGATATTGCCAAATGCCTGAGAGAAGAGGAAAGTCTTGACCTGGCACCGAAAAGATAACAATGTTGGCGCCAGGCGGGCCTCGTCGGGGAGATCGTTCCACAATTGGGGAGCCACCACAGAGAAGGCCCTCTCTCTTGTTGCCGACCTCCGAGCTTCCCTCGGAGGAGGCACTCGGAGGAGGGCCTTAGATGTTGAACGTAGTGTTCGGGTAGGTTCATGTCGGGAAAGGCGTTCCATCAGGTATTGTGGTCCCAAGCCGTGTAAGGCTTTATAGGTTAAAACCAGCACCTTGAACCGGGCTCGGAAACATACAGGCAGCCAATGCAAGCGGGCCAGAGTAGGTCTTATATGTTCGAACCTGCTGGTGCCAGTTATCAATCTGGCCGCTGCATTTTGCACAAGCTGCAGCTTCCGAACCACCTTCAAAGGCAGCCCCACGTAGACTACATTGCAGTAATCTAACTTGGAGGTTACCAGAGCATGGACAACTGAAGCCAGGTTATCCCTGTCCAGATAGGGACATAGCTGGGCCACCAACCGAAGTTGGTAGAAGGCACTCCGTGACAGAGATGTTCTAAGAGAACCCCCAAGCTACGAACCCGCTCCTTCAAGGGGAGTGTAACCCCATCCAGAACAGGTTGAACACCCTCAATCCGGTCAGCGGAACCACCCACTAACAGCGTCTCAGTCTTGTCTGGATTGAGTTTCAGTTTATTAGCCCTCATCCAGTCCATTGTCGCAGCCAGGCACTGGTTCAGCACATCCACAGCCTCACCTGATGAAGATGAAAAGGAGAAATAGAGTTGTGTGTCATCAGCGTACTGATGACAACACACTCCAAAACTCCAGATGACTGCACTAAACGGTTTCATGTAGATGTTGAACAGCATGGGGG
This sequence comes from Anniella stebbinsi, assembly GCA_029215795.1. Lineage (NCBI taxonomy): Eukaryota > Metazoa > Chordata > Lepidosauria > Squamata > Anniellidae > Anniella > Anniella stebbinsi. The sequence continues at coordinate 243,562,751 of JARDYH010000001.1, read as the reverse complement.
ACAAAACTGACCCCTGCGGAACCCCATACTGGAGAATCCACGGGGCCGAGCAATGTTCCCCAAGCACCACCTTCTGGAGCCGACCCCCCAAGTAGGAGCGGAACCACTGCAATGCAGTGCCTCCCACTCCCAACTCAGCCAGTCTATGCACCCATGGTAATCATCCCAGGCCAGTGACTTCAAAATGTTATGTCAGAACTCTTCTTTTGGAAGCTATTTCAACTAACTAGAATTTTTTTAAATAAATAAATAAAAAGTAGCCATGTTGATTCATGAGATGAAAAAATCCCAAATCCACAATTGGGTAATAGATTTATTATTACCCAGTAAAATTCCACAAAGTCATGCAAGCTTTCAAGTTTCCCAGAACTCTTCATCAGGTAAAAAAAGCAGATGAAACATTCTGGGGAACTTGAAAGCCTCCCCAATTTTGTGGAATTTTGTCTGGCCCTAATAAAGCTATTGCCTAACTGTGGATTAACTAACTAGTTTTATTTCAGCTACTTGTTGTGTCACATGCCATTTTATTGCCCTTCCTTGGAGGGAGTTTCCAGTCATCATCAAGAATGGGGTGGAAAGGAGGAAGGGGGCTTCTTTTTCTTAGCTAGTTCCTCAGTTGGTTTTGGAAGGTCTCAACTGGAGGAAATTCTGCCATGAGGACGTGTGCAAAGATGGCAATTAATCTTCACGCAAACAGTCAAAGACTACAAAAGTGGCTGTTAACAAAGAGTCTGATTTATCTTCATCAGTAGTCGTCAGTGATCACATGTGCTTCTATTTTCATTCATGATTTTCAAAAGCTCATTATGATTATGCTGCAGTCATCGGGAAGTTAATCCATCAGGGTTCCAGTGCGGCAAAGGGAAGGAAGGAACCATAAAATATAAGTCAATGTGAACTAATTGCTACTGTTATTGTCTCAAGCCACAAAAATGTAAAACCATCAGCTCCAGGGATTCCAAATAGATTGAACAATATTTTTTTAAAGGAATCCTTCACTTGTTTTATGCCAGAATAATGAATGTAAGTGCCCCCAGGACAATCTTGAAAAGAGATAATGAATCTCAAGAGCTGATTCCCCCCTTTTTTCTCTGGCAACATTTTAACTGTAAAAGTGTTCAGTTTCAAGCAACTAGACAGGATGACTTACTGTCAACACTCCCAAAGTGCGTAGACTAATCTACCTGTTCGATGCATTGTTCAGCAGAAAGTTGCTCTTTCGTCTTCCAACTGTCAGGTATATTTTCATCTGACATGAAAAAACAAAAACATTCCCATCAAACATAAGGCATAATGTACAAAGCAATCTCAGAGGTAAAGTTATCCGGCATCTAGAAGCGCGTCGGCTAAGAATCTATAGATAATCATTTCTCTGTCTTGTCTAATGCTTTAACAGCAGGTAGCACATAAAAGGAAAACTCTTTGTTAGAATGGTCTCTCAAATGAAGGATGTTCATCATCATAGTGTTTTAAAAGGTAAATCTTGAAACATCTTCCCAAGCTCAAACTGTTCAAGTCCCTATTCCAAAAATCTGGACTATCGAGCCCCCAATCCATATAAGTATCCTGAAGACCACAACCTAGACACTCATTTCTTCTTAATAGAGTTAAATGAAATCAGTTGGATTTCAGTTTTTTAGAATTACATATATTTAAACCCACAGGTACAAGGTTGTATTTTGACAGCAGCTTATGTTAGATCAGATATGGGCCACATTAGCCTCCCAGAACCCACTGAAAGCTGCATCCACCCCAATTGCTGAATTTGCTGTGACAGCAGTGGCAAAAAGGCAGTGCCGATTTAGCCAGGAAACAAGGTGCACATGGGGAACATGTGCCCTGTTCCAAACAGAATCATGCTTATACTATCCACTCCCAGTAGTAAACATCATGAATTCACTGGCACATCACATATAAATTGCTGAGTCATGTGCCATAATATGCTTTACATGATCTCACTTTCCCATCCTATTCCCTCCACCAGGTCTCTAACCATTTTATTGGGAGCTTGGCTTCACAGCCTCCACATTTTCTCTTGAGGTATCAAGAAATGAAGACCTCACTGTGTGCAGTGCTTATTCATGCATTTGGCAGACATAGTATGAGCATTTTGGATGCTGGAGGCTACATGCTCCAAAGGAAGAAGCAGAGGGCCTCATGCTGCCTCACCACAGCCTGGTGCATTGCTGCATGCTTGGCAGGAAAATCTGCACCTTGTCATCTGTCCATGGAGAAAAGGATTCCACCTTTGGGCATTGCTGATTCACTCATTCATGTGAGTAAGAGATGTAAGGGACCTCAAAAGTGTTAAGAAACTAGGGTGGCCATGGGCCCTCTTTTACAAAGGACAGTCCTCCGTTTGAAGGGCTGCCAATGGACTTTTCTCTAGTTTGAAGGTGTCTTCTGTTTGAAGACTGTCCAATCCAAGTATGGAAAGAACTATCAGAAGGAAGAGCTGGGCCTTGAGGTTGCCCATCAACAGCACCTGGACAGCAGATTGAGCAAGACACACAAATCACAGTCCTCCACACTATGGTGAGCTGTACTGCATTTCTATTTAAATTATAATAATAATTTCCAAATATGCACTGATACATAAATTAGCACATGCAAATCTTTTGGGAGGTATGCTCTCTCTCTCTCTCTCTCTCTCTCTCTCTGGTGATTCGTAAGTGGCCACCCTGTAAGAAGCCTCCACATCAGACAGATGGTTGACACACACTAGGGCTGGAGGGGAATCTGAAAAATGGCATTCTGCCTCTCTGCCTTCCAAACTCAGGACCTGAAGTCTGCCTCATAACAGAATCCAACATGTCAATGCAAAGCAAGTCAAAACAGAGAAGGGATAGAAAGTTGGGCTGTGGGAGTTCCCCCTTCATGCACTCAAGGCAGGCTCAGATTGGGGCAGGGTCGATTTGCCATCACTGCACTCATTGTTTTGGCAGAGATATACATCTGAAAATGGGGCAAACCATGTATGTGTGAACTTCCCCTTGTCACATGGAGTCCTCAGAATGGGGCTAAGGCAGCCAAGAACTTGTGTATTCATATAAAAGTCTCTATCTTGTGTGCGCGTATATGCAAACACACACACACACACTATACACATATACATACCTATAAATGGCTCCTATCTATATCTATAATACTTTACTTTGCCTTATGTTAATCTCCCCAGGAACCTGCTAGGATAACTTACCCTTAGGGCAGGGGAGAAATAGTCCTTCGGAAATGTTGATTTATGAACTATTACAAACTGGGTGGAAAATTGATCAGCTAAAACCTTGCTATAGGACTCATGATTTTGTGAGATATATTATTGTATTCCAAGATGATCTTGTATTGCAATAAGATTTCTTCCTTCTCTCTCCCCATCCCTTGTTTGCCATATATATATATATATATATATATGCGCACACACACACATATTTCAGCAATAAATTTTCTTGGCTCTAGTTTAAAACAAAATCAGTGAGATCTGGGGAAGTGCTTTCTGAAAAGAATACAAAAAGAAGTGAATCACCCTGAGAAAAGTTTCTTGGCTGGGGCCACCCCAGGCTATTCTAATCCATCATAATATGTTGACTCTTTGATTCTGCTAGATAGAGTGGGAGAAAAGCTCAGCTGAGGTGGAATGTGCAGAATGCCTTGGTAGTAAGTGTGAACCATTCTGATGAGACAATTACCATCTTCTCTTTTTCTTATTTGCTTCACTCTGGGTCCTCCACAGGTCCATCCCTGCAGCCCACCCAGAAGCTATCATATTTGTTGCATGTGACTGATGGATTCATCATGGGTTGGCTGAAGCTCCCTGGTAGAGGCCTTGCTTTGCATGCAGCAGGCCTCAGGTTTGATCCCCAGCATCTCCAGTTAGGGCTAAGACAGAATCCTGTCTGAAACCCTGAAGAGCTGATGCCAGACACTGACAACAATATAATATTCAGAATCAGACAGCTTTCTGTGTTCCCATGTTTCCATGGGATGATAGACATCTTAGGAAGCCCATAATGGGTTTGAAGCTGTGTTCTAACATATCCAAAAGGCAAGGGGTGAGGAACATATTTAAACAAGCTGCCGTGCACCCACAGAAGTTCTGACTAGGGATGGGGGGAGGGAAATGTGTAGCTAATTTTGATTTTTTAACTAATATGCCTGAAGTAGGCAATGTGCCCCGGACACCTTTATTGGCAAAGTGGGGACCTCCAGCTGCCACCATTTTATTTTCTCACACATGAGGCTCAGAGATATGCTTAGGAAATGAAGACAGCGGGCAGCTGCAGGTCAGTGCTTTCCTCTGCATTGCACTCAACCACCGAGAAAAATTGTCTGTTTTTACTTCCGTATAGTGAACTGGAGTGGGGGGGAGCTAAAGAGAGTAGTGGGATAAGCCAGAGGGAGGGGGAACAAGGGAAGCCAGCAGGAGATGGTTGGGAGGATCATGTACATGTGGGGTGTGTGTGTGTGTGAGAAAGAGAGAGAGAGAGAGAGAACATCTATGGGTGGTGAGCTAGGCTGAGAATGAGAGAATATGGATGGTTATCCAAATTGGTTGGCTGTGGGGTGGGGGGAGGGAGAATTTGCCTTCTGTGACATAGGTTTCTGTTGGCACTGCAATCTGTGAATTGTTCACTGTGTTGGGGCTTCCACCCTAACTCTGCCTGTATTCAGTCTTTTCGGCAGATTATTTGTCCTTCGCAACTAGCCACTACTCCCAAAACAGCCATTTTGCAATGGTGCCCAGGACAGTTTCTCAAATTGCCACAAGCCCAAAGGTATTGCCTGTCCCTGCAATACATTAACTGAAACTCAGCGCCTATCTACACAGTCCCTTGGAACGTTTTAAATAGTATTTTAAAACTTTCCAAATAGGTGCTTTCTAAAACGTCTTAGGCCACATTACTGAGTACTCACGTTACAGGAGAAAAATTATTCAGTCTTTAAAGCGGTGTGTGCGGTCACACACTCTTCTGCCCCGTCTCTTTCTGTTTCGTTTTTACAATGAGTTTAGGGCAAGGCATTGTGGGTGCTGTAGTTCAGTCACCCACTTCCTCATTAGTTCCTCTGTCATTCCCTAGCTTTCAATAAGTATAGGGCTAAGAATTGTGAGTGTTGTAGTTCACTCGCCCACTTCCTCCTTAGCCCCTCTTTCTTCCCCACCAATCAACTGCTAAGCATTTGGGCGCCAGTAAACAAAGCACTGCCCCCATGAATCACAAATGGTAAGGAAGGACACATTATTTTACTTAAAATGATTTATTAAAAGTGTATATAGCTGAAGTGAGTTTTAAAAAACTTCGGGTATACAACGTTCAAGGGAGTGCGTCATATGGCCCAAAGAGTTTTCATAACCCTTATAAAATGTTAAAAACCTAGCGTGTAGATCGGCTCTCAGTTATTCTTTGGAATTCACACTTTTCCAAATTTTGCAAAGGAGTTCTCCAATTTTAAACAAATGTATGCAAAAATGTGTATATTAGGAGAACATGAACACAAATGTGTGTACTTTAATGAAAGCATTGTTCAAAAATGCAATAATGGGGAAATTGCTAGCCACTAATGTGTATATTAGGCAAAATTATGTACAAAAAATGCAAGCTTTAGGAAAGCACACACATAAAAATGCATACAAATTTTAATGTGAGCTTTAAAAGAAATTCTCAAAGTATAGGATGAACCGAGTTTAAATATGGGAAAGGGGAAGAAACCAAAATTGACATATTTGTCCATTTGGACATGTACACCTCTCCCCACTCCTCTGAATGGAAGGGGCAGCACTGTGCCCCCAAGGAATGTGCACGAGGAACTGCACCTTTTATTGACATGAATGGGACCCATTGATGTGTGTGGCAGATGGTGAGACTTCAAATGGATATCCGAGGCTAGTGTCAGTGGTTAGCATTGTTGGCCACTTACTGACGCCCCCACCCCTGCATGGGTTGCAGTGCCAATCCTGAGAACCTCCTGTTTCTCCTGACTGTCGCTGCCTACACATCTATCAGCTCTGAGCACGTAAACCCTGGCAAGAGTGACCCTGAGCCATGGCCACCATTGCAGCCTTTTTATGATTGGCTAAAACTCCCCCCATAGCAGTCATTTTGTGAGAACACCCACAACACTTAAAATTCTAGATGTGCTCACTGACCCTAAAGGTTTGGGAACCTCTGCACAACATATATTACAACAACAACCAGGGCAGTTTGAAGGACGCATTTCGTGTCACATCTTATTTGGTCCTAAATCTGCCTTCACAACTCATTATGAAAGCTCACCCAAAAGTTCAGCATCAAACATTGCTTGAAAAATGAGCAACTACTTCAGTTCATGCTTATATAGTAGCACAGGCCATGTTGTTTCCTTATTCCTAGGTAGTTCATAAATGTTTAAGGCATCTCTTCCCTGTGCCCTCGTTAGCCCTTAATGTTGATATAAATAATATTTTTAAGGCAGAAAGGACCCGATGACCATCTTGTCAGGCCTCCCCAAGGTAAGCCCTGAGCAAAAAACATATATTTTAGAAAGCTGGCAGGTCTGTTTAATTAACTGAGAATCCGCTACCTTTATAAGCAATGCCTTCCCGTTTTTGGAACCACCTCCCATCTTTACTCACAATGCTATTCATTTGTTACCTAATTTGTACTTGGAGAGTGTGCTGCTTCAGCTTCTGTCCACACTGGCTAAGTTTACAATTGCCTGCTAATTTAAATTTGAGAGAAGGACATGACATTGTCTATAGTAAATCCATATCCATATTTGTTCTGGTGTGGGCTTCCTTGCTGTCATTAGGACCATAAGAATTTCAAGTAGCCAGGTGTTATTAACCCAATATCAGGGGTAGTGGGAGGAGGTTTAAAATGCCATCGTTTGCCTTAAAGGCATCCAAGATGGAGATGAAATCTGAACCAAGACTGCCCAGCTCAATAAATAACCACAACACTACATCACCAAACTAATCAACATTAGTGTTGTCAGGTGACTAACAATTTGGGACTGCTATTTTGTAGTATTCATTTAGTGACAGAAACCAAGGTGCCACTAGTTTTCCCCATGATCACCGCAAATCAGCAGAACAACCCACATTCAGAATGTTGTCATAAATTGCTAATAAACCAAGCAAGATGGTTTTTGCAACACATAGTTATTTGGGAGTGATCATGCATGTGCCAAAGGGCAAATTCACTAAAGCCAAGTCAGCCAACTCAGATTTGAATCACACATACTTTCTACAGGGCAACTGCTTATATTATACTAAACAAACATAACTGCATCATTGTGTTTAGTAGGACTGAAGGTATAGCTCCTGGTAAGACCAGAAGCATCTCAACTCTGGCTGATTGTTGCCTCCATCCACTATCCACTGCTGCTCTAGTTTACTGCTCCTATGTTGCTGTCATCTGCCACTAGTGCTGTGATTTGCTCCTGCCGCCATCTTGAACATATGAAATATCCTAAAGTGAATGCCTTGAGAAAAAGGGAAAATAGACATAGTTGAGCTGCAAAACCCAGGCAGGAATGGCAACATTACCCCCCATAGTTCATGTGGCCTTGGAACCTGTACGTGCAATCATTGAACATGTGAAGGGGTGTCTTGCCTCTCCTACGACACCCATTTATAGCATTCGAGCATGGTGATGATACCAGTGAATGAAAGCAATGATGGTTAGGAACCGGTGGAGACTGGTGGCTCAAATTTCAGTGGGGCTGTGAATCTATTCTGGGTTTCAGTCAGAACCAACCAGAACTCTAAAGGAGACATCCAAGGTTCTGAAGCCTATCCCCCAAATTTCTGAGGAGCAATCTTTAAGTTCACTCTGAATTTTACTTCAAGCAACACTTTTAGAGGCATACAACTGTAACCTAGGATGGCCTTACAAGGTGGAGAACAGCAGTGAGATGTTGGAGGATAAATCTGTATGTACCACAGAGCTTGTTCTGTACCTGCCTGTTGCCCTCAGGTATGGTAGAAAACTAGCTAGCCTGTTGCCCTCAGGTATGGTAGAAAACACTGACCCATTGCCAGGATTGAAGTAAGATTCACCTGCCTGTCCGATCAGCACCTGTATGGGGAATGGGGGCCATGTGGTCCTTTTCATCAGGCACCAAAATTTCTTGGGCTGGCCCTGACTCCAACTGAAATGTCTTCACAGTACCAGCATCATGCTTTGGGTGATGGCACTGAGTATTTGCTTTTCTCCGCCATCTCTCCCTCATCCTGAGCAAATGTTTTCTGGTGCAGCAACTCTTGACTTTCAGTTATTATGTGGCAGTTGGCAAGATGGCTGAGTGCTTACACTTCCTCTTACAGTTAGCAGGAAAAAATGCTAATTTGTGATGCCCATTAGCTCCCACTCTTTCTCAAGAATATTCAAAGGCCAAGAGTTTATCTCCAGTTCAAATAGGGCTGGTTTAAGATGGTCATTCTCTACATTCAGTTCATTCTTTCTGCCTGAGAAATATGACTCCAGTTGGGCATTCAATATGACAAAAGGAGGGCTGAAATTGCCTTTTTGTCTCTCCTGCAATAAGGGGGGGATGGACAAATTAGTTTCATATATATTCCTTCTGGATGATCCAGAAGGCAGGGAAGACCCATAGGTCTTGTGAGAATATAAAACAAAAGACTGAAAAGAAATGGATGTTCTTTTAATGTGGAAGCTGAGGACAAGGCAGGTGCTACAAGCTGTGGGGAAGCCTGACCCACATAGGTCAGTATGCCAAGAAAGCACTTTAAATCTCTCTAGCCTAGGATCCGGTCTAGCTCAGCAAATAACTGTTTTCTAGTTTTACTTCTTACGATTTCTCATACAACTTTCCCTAATCAAAGTCTTCGTTAGATTCACTCTAACAGGACTGGAAGTGTTGCTACTTAAGGAATGAGGAAAGAATAGAGGAGGACTAACTGACTTTGGGGTATCCCGTTCTCTACAGGAGTAATATGCATACTTCAGAATTGTTTGTCTGGGCTGGGCCTAACAGACATGGTGTTATAGTGGTTCTAGTTCCTTCAGGTAGTTCAGTCTTAGAAGGTGGTGTTGGGAGACTTCTGTTCCATCCCATGGCTAATGGGGTGCCACAAGGTTCCCTCTTGTCTACATGACATTGCTGGGGGAAGTCATCCAGAGGCTTGAGGCTGGAGTGTAATCAATATGCATTGGGTGGCATTCCCACAATGCCCATGATGTAATATCACTTCAGCTCTTTGTGGAAAATTTGAACGATGGCAACTCCCAGGGCCAGCTAATTATCACTCAACAGAGCACTGATACTACTAGGCACCATTGCTCACTGCCCGTTAAGCCCACAAGAGGCACTTTGCCAAGGGCCCCCTCAAACATGGAGTGGGCCCTTCACTTTTGACAAATGCATGCCCTGGCTTGTGCTCATGTCATATAGCCCTTCAGCAGCCAAAGTCTAGGTGTCCCTGGTGCTCCCTCAAAACTCTGACCCAGCTGCATACTCAAGCAAATACCTCAGACGCTTTGACTTTTACCAGCCTGACCTTCACTCCCAATGTTCACCATAATTCTGTGATGGGGGGGAGGATTGTCTCCAACAGTGGTGGGCCCTGAGGAGGATGGTGCACAGTCTGATGGAGCCCTGTCCTGACCCGTAGTTTAGTGGCAAATTTTGAAGTGCAAGCGCTCATCACAACAGCCCCCATAGCCATTCTCCCAAGAAGAGACAAAAACCCAGGAAACTGTGTTGAGCCGTCCTGTATCAGCAGAAGCACATACCATGATATCCAAATCGTTAGGATCAGTGGGCAGTCATACAAGAATGAATTGGCAAAGGCTGGTGGTGTAGTGGTTAGCAGGTTGGACTTTGGTTGAGGAGACCTAGGCCCTTTCCACACCAGGCATTTCACCTGAAATGGCCCCTGGCTGGTCCCTGTGAGTCCAAATGATGCACTGGGACTCCCGGGGGGGGGGGGTTGGCCATGGGATTTTCTAGGGATAAGGCAACGCTGGAAAATCCCGAATCTTCCATGTTGCTGCCCATCCCAGGTGCTGTCATGCTTACTCACGAGTAAGTGCGGCAGCAAAATGGGCATGGAGCCACACACAGCGGCTCCATGCCCATCAGGGGAGGGGGAAAGAAAGTCCACCATCCCTAGGATGGCGGGGTGGGGGCCCCATTTTCACTGAGGAATTTATTATTTTTTTACTTAAGTTTTCCTTTGGAGTGCAGGAGCGCTCTTCTCGGATCTTTGGGAGTGGGGAAATGGTGGACGCGACATACGACGGCCTGGGAGAAACCAGGGCCATCGCACTTCTGATGTAAATTGAGAACGCTTATCCCAGAAGCAGCTACTTCTGGGATAGACCACTCTCTGCCCTCTACACCCCTATGGTGTAGAAAGGGCCCTAGGTTCATAGTCCTGATCAGCCATGCTAGGGTGGCCATGTGTCCTGTTTTAAGGAAGGCACTCTTCTAATTGAAGGCTGGCTTAAGGAGTATCCTCTACTTTGAAAGTGACCTCTGTTTGAAGGGTCCAAGTCCAGTCCAAGTCTGACATAAAGAGAAAGAAACATCAGAAGGAGGAGCTGGAGCCTTGAAATTTCCCATTAACAGCACCAAGACAACACACTGAGCAAGACATATGAGTCACCTGGTTACAGTCCTCCACACTATAGTGAGGTGTACTGTATTTCTATTAAAATTATCATAATTACCTCTAAATACACATGCACAAATACATATATGCATGAATATTCCAATTTTATACTAGGGCTGTGCACGGACCACCCGATTTGTTTCAGATCCCGATTTTCACTTCTGGATCGGGCCCAATTCACTTCGGGTTGATTTGGACCTCCTCCGATTTGCTTCGGAACTGAATCTGAAGCATGATTCAGACCTCCAAATCGAGATTCGGATGACTAATTTTCCTCATAGACTTGCATTGGGGGAAATAGATGCCTATAACTTTTTGATTTTTAAAGATAGAAACATGAAAGTTGGGGACCTTGCAATTGGCCTGGAGCTACTCATGTGTGACAAATTTCAGGTGCAGGCGTTGACTCGCAAGGAATTTTTAAAAATGCATTTTTCCAAAAATTCATAGCCACAATATGCCTGCACATTTGTGTCTCAAATTTGCCACACATGAATAGCTCCAGACCATCTGTAATGTGCCCAAGGTTCATGTTTCTATCTTTAAAAGTAAAAAAGTTATAGGCATTTCTTTCCCCCAATGCAACCCTGTGGGGAAAACACTTAAAATGGCGTCCAAATCCGCGAATTGATTCAAATCGATTCAAACCAAACCAGTATGGTCCAGATCGATTCAGACCTCCCCCGATCCATTTTGGATTGGTTTTAGGGAGGTCCAAATCACCCCAATTGGCTTCAGATTCGGGATTCAGATCTGAAGCGATGCACAGCCCTATTTTATACAAATATGTGTTCTTTTGGGTCCTCCATTTTTGTGATTCACAAGTGGACATTCATTGGGTAACTAAAGCCCTTTCTGCAGCAGCAATTTTTCCTGGGGCTTCCCCTGCCTGCTCACGGAGAGTCTACATGACACACAGAGCATCCCACAAGCCCCTCCCATTTTCCCGGGAGTTCAGAGAACACTGTTATCCTGGTTCATTCCCTGCTCCCGGGAGAGCAGCAGGATGGGTAGCTGGTGTGGCTGCCCATCCCAGGCGCAGCCGCACTTACCTGCGAGTAAGCGTGGCTGCACCGGTGGCCATGGAGCTGCACCGCTCAGCTCCGAGGCCATCAGGAGGGGGGACAGCAAAATCGGCATTCCCAGGATGATAGGGGGGAGGGGGCTGGATCGTGTATGTGTGTGTGTTTTTTTAGGGTACTTACATTTGCGCAGGAGCTCTTGTGCACTCTTCCATGGAACTTTTTTTTAAAAAAATGGCCAGCGCGACTTGCAGTGGCCCTGGAGAGGCCCGGGCTGTCGCTTTCTGGTGCGATCTCATCACCCCAAACCTGGAAGTAAGCACTTCCGGGTTTCCCCGCTTCCTGCCCTCTCTGCCCCTATGTTGCGGAAAGGGCCTTAGTGCCAAGTCTTCACAATAAAGGGGTCATGTGATCACCCTAACCTGTTCACCAACACACACCCCGTCCCAGATTACAGCACTGACAAATATCGCTCCAGCAAATGATGTCATTGCTCCTGCTATGAAAATAGTACCAGAGCAGTGCTCTCCTGCATTCCTGTTCCACTACATCACAGGTACTGACACTAGGCCCTGGGAAGCTAAGTACACCCCAGCTGCTATAGAAATCTCTGATCCTGACAAGATGAGGTTCATGTAAAAGTTTTTATGTCGTCAAACAGAGAAAGATAGACTACAATAAGGGCATTTTGCCTGTGGTCGTCACCAAAAAAGCATTAAAACAGCCTTCAAAAACATATATAGCAATAAGATACCACATCTTGCATGTCTATTAAGACATTGTATTGTTGCGAAGCCAACCCAATTTTTGTGAACCGCCCAGACAGCTTCGGCTATTGGGCAGTATATAAATGTAATAAATAAATAAATAAATACGCACACACCACACACAATGTTCACATGAAAAAAAAAGGCCTGCCAGAGACAAATGAGGAGGATTTTTGAGTTTACTGAAATCTGAAATGATGGTACAGTTGTTTCTTGGGGAACAAAGTAAGCAGAATCTTATAGAGTGCACAGTTTAATATTTTATTTTTTCAGAAAAGCATATTGGCCCTTGAAGTGCAGCCTGAAAGGCCTTTCCCCCATAGGGAGACAGACTAACAAAGGAAATTGGGCCGCTCTTTTTTCTGCTTGCAATATAGTGTGTGAGCTCTTTTGGGTGAATGCTTTTACACACACCCTTAGGAAGTGTTTCAGCGGCAACTGCACAGCAGCAAATCAGAAAATGTGTTCTTGCTATGAAAAAGTTATTGTTTAGTAGATAATAAAGCCCAGAATATGGAAAGTGTCGTTTTAACTAAATATACAAAGTATATGTAAAATTAGTAACTGTGTTACATTGTGTTACATTGTGTCACATACATCGTGCAAATAACAACAGCAGTTTTAAGTTTCAAATAGTTGGTTTACACACACACACACACACACACACACACCAATCCCCGAAGCTTTGTTCTGGATGTCAGCATTTCCCTTACTCTCCCAGTACAGTGAAATGAGATCATCTTCATATTGGCTGGTCAGAGAAGTATTGAGCTATAAAAAATGACTAAGCAGGATGTTAAGATGTGCAGGTTCCGAAGTAACAGGGTTTCTTTTTAACATTACAAAATTACACCTTGCAGTTGTGTTAGCACAACTTGGCATACATTTTGACTGCCCGTAGGGATGCAAACTTTAATGTAAAGTAGCTGCTGTATAGAATGGCCCAGTTTAGAGGATCTTGGCCCAGCATGATCTCCTGCAGTACAGGCTGTTGGTGCAGATCACTACCAGACAAGATCACCTGGAGATGCCATCAAGATGGACACTCAGCTTCTTCAGTGTGTGAGACTGGGGACATCTCTTCAGAGTTACCCTAATTCTGCAAATAACAGCAGCCACAGGTCCAGGTTCCACATTTGATTCAAATTACAATTAAAAATCATATGCTGCCAAATGCCTGGGAGTAGAAGAAAGTCTTAATCTGGCACTGACAAGATTACAATGTTGGCATCAGGCAGGCCTCACTGGGGAGACCATTCCATAATCGGGGGCACCATCAAGAATGCCCCCTCCCTCGTTGCCATAATCTAAGGAGGGCCTTAGATTATGAGTGTAGTATATGGGTAGGTTCATGCCAGGAGAGGCGCTCTATCAGATATTGTGGTCATGAGCTATGTAAGACTCATGCAAAGTGCTGACTCATGGGGTCATGAGCCCCATTGGTGGCCCTTCCATTCCTGGGAGCAATCATGTGGGGACTAACATGAGTTTGAAGCAGGCCTATTTTCTTTTTTCTTGCTGAAAATATGAATGGAGATGTTTATGTCAACCACTAATCCTGGTTCCAGTTTAGAGAACTGCAAGTAGACCAGGGGCGGATCTACACTACTGCTTTATAATGGTTTATAATGGTTTTAAACCATTATAAATGGTTTATAACCATTATAAAAGTTATAAACTATTTTAAAGTGTAATAGCCTTCTTGGTGTAGATCTGCCCTTGAAGACTAAACGCTTAAATCTATGTTTTTTTGTTGGAAGATGGAAAGCAGACATCATGCCAAGAGTGGGAGCTGTGCAATTGCTATCCCAAATTCAGGGCTTTAAATGAGTGATTTATAGTACACTCTTGACTGGCCACTTGTGGATGTTCGCAGGTCATTTGAAGATGTTGTGAGCCTCCTATGCATCTCCTGTTCCTTTTCCTGGGTTTTCCGTAAACAAATAAACCTCAGAAACCCTGGTTCTTCTGAAATATTGTCGGGTTTTGTTAGGATTTCATGCCATGTGCAGTCAAAGTTGCGCTATACAATGCCCACTATGGGGCACTGTCCCATTAAACTGTATGGCCTGGGAGGTTTATATTACAGGCCACATGGTCGTTACTCTCTTCCCATGTAATTCAGTTCATTTTAAATGCGGAAGAGAAGCAGAAATCAGAGCGACGGTAAGGAAATGCAATTTCGCCCCTGTCTGAAAGCCCTCTCAGTCAGCCTGAAGAGAAGATTGGCAAAATGAAATGAATTAGCAGGAACATTGGGGAGAATTGGACAACCACAGCCATTTCAGGTTCCCCCTCCTCTTGTGCTGCCTAACAAAGGGCACTGTGAGCACTTTCCCTCAGGAGCACCTCACAGTGCATCGAAGCTACTGGAGACACCAAGACTGTGCCATGCTGGCTGCTCTTGTACAGGTTGCATAGATGCTAGCCGAATCATGAGATGTTCTAAAGAATCCACCTATGGCAGAGAACTGAGCTTGCAATTTAGAAGCACCAACTTTCCCCAGAAGATGTGATGAAGGCAGCATTTCCAGGACAGCCTCAGCCACGGACATTGCACATAGGTTAGTTCTGCATTCAATATGCATAACCAGCAACATCTTCAAGTTGCTTCCGTGCTTCTGCTGGAGTCTAGTTATGTGTGTACCTCAGATGAAGTAGCCTCAGGAGACAAAAATGTTAACTCCATGCAGTTCGATGGATCTGATTTTGGGGCTGTTGGTGGTGGAGGTGGTGGTGGATTTATACATAAAGCAGCCTCGTGCATAGGATCTGCATTGGGAAAATCCACATAGAACACTGTTACTGACCTGGTATGATTTACATATAATCTATATTAATTTTAATCTATGCAATTCAATCATGCTTTTCACTTGACTGCTTTTAATATTTTATTAACCTTAACTCTCCTGGAATAAGTTACATACTTTAAAATAGTTTATATGACTTTGATGTGGTCCAGTTTTCAGTTTCCTACCTCAAATGACAAGATGTATTTCATTGGTAAGCTATGCCATTGCTGTGCCAAAAACTGTCCTCCAATTTCCTAGAGGTTTATCTTCCTCCATGAAAGAGACTTTCATTGTTCTACCTTATTCTCAGGGAGTTCTTTAATTTATTTCGGTAATGTTTTTGAGATTATCTAATCACCGTGAGGCAACTGAGGGTGCTGTTTGTGTGTGTTTTCTTTCTATTACACTCCTCTCTATTGCTTTGCAGGTTCCCAGGCTGCCTGTGCTTCCTGAACTGAAAAAGACCTACGAGAGGAATAGCTTCATTATGTTTTTGGTTTTAATTGAAGTGTGGGAAGTCAAGGAGGCTACAGGCTGCTGGAGAGATCAAAGTACAATGAAAGACAGGACACTCAGGCACACTCCTTGGCCACCACTTAAGTAAGGTAAGAAGAGGAAACCTGAACCCAACCCATACGAATGTCTCTGAAATTTTCTTTGACCAGTGTGGTGTAGCAGCTAGACTGTTGGACTGGGAGTCAGGAGATCCGTGTTTTAGTCCCCACTTGGCCATGGAAGCTCACTGGGTGACTTTGAGCCAGTCACACACTTTCAGCCCAACCTACCTCACAGGGTTGTTGTTGTGAGGATAAAAATGGAGAGGAGGAGAAGGAGAATTATGTACACCATACCACCTTGGGTTCCTTGGAGAAAAAAAGGTGGGATATAAATGTAATAAATAAATGAAATAAATAAATTTTGAATTGCTTTTTGAAATCAAATTGAATGAGAATGGTTGAAAAAATGCAGGAGAAATTTTTGGCACAGCGCTAGCTTTTAAATGAAAATTCCAGCAGCCATCCCTCCACCTCATCCCCCCCATCCTGAGAGTTTGTGACCTCCACATATGATCCAATCGAATGCTGTTTTCTTACCATGCCAGAATTCCAGGGGAGAAAATGTTGCCATTTCTAATTGTTAGGAAGTTCTACTTCTTGATATGGAGATGGGATGCTGGCAAGCTGCAGGAAGTAGGTTGAACATCCTATAGAAATCTGTGATGGGACTGGGGAAAGAACAGGATAAGTAAGGAACCGGAGCCTGCATGATGCCGCTTACAATTCTGGAATACCGTGCCGAGCTGCTGTAAGGCAACAGCAGCTGCTTTCATATGGTAATCTTCATGGAAGGCAACGTTGTTTCTGGGTGAAGAACCAGCCAAGCCCAAGTTCACTGAACCCAGCATCCCATTCAATCAAACACTTGGAAAAAACAATGAGTGACACAAAGAAGGGGAAAGACTTTTATTTTGACTCGGCAACCGAAAAGATGCCAATAGAAGGGGGGGGGGATTAAATGTTTGAAGTGGGGTTTTAATACAAAAAAACCCCCCTGCACATTGGGGAAGAGTTTTCTTCCAGGGTTTCTGAATGCATAATACATTTCCCCCCTAAATGAAATAATAATGACTTAGTGTTCCAACATGCAAGGTGCAAAATAAAATAAAATAAAATGACGACGCAAACAATGGGCATAATAACATGAACTGAAAGAACTAAGTGGCAATCTGCCAAAATTTCTCCCCTCAGTCTTTCAGAGGGGTAGGAATGCAGTGGAAGCTTCCAGGGCTTTCAGCAGTAGGTGTGAAACTGACTTTTTATTGCTGCATCTTCTAAGTTTGTGTCACTTGCAAAAGACAAATTCCTCCCTTAGTGTCTCACCTTCTGATTTCCCATTGCATTTTATATGCTCTTTTGCCTCTTTTTGTTCCATTTTATTCCTACATTGAAATAAAGGCAACAAAGGCTAGTCTATTTTCATGGAAATTGCCTAGTGGCGACAATTTTGGCATTGCTTCCAGGAGAGTGATCCTCTTATGTGAGCCATGATGCTTTTTAGGCAGCCGTTTGCTCACGAATGAGCGATGGAACACGAGCAACTACAAAGCACATGCAAAAGCAGGATGGGGTTTATGCCACCCTCAGAGAAGCTGCAATCTGGTGCAAGTGTCCAGAAAACATTTGGCAATGTGTATTGAAAATATTGACTGCTTAAGTTGGGGCATTTCTTTTGTAAATTTCAGTACCACAGTCAGTATTTGGGGTGGGAATGTTCAGATGTCTCACTGTGGAACTCCCTTCCTATTGACCTGCCCCCTTCCCTGTCTGTATAGGTGTTCAGGTGAGGTTTCCTCTTTAAAGGTGCCTTGTCAAGCAGAGATTGCAATTAGCTGACATATCTGAGCACAGCTTCTCAGTGGATCCTGTGGGTTGTATCCAACATCCACAAGCAGAATGGAAAGCGGCTATCAGAATGGTTTTCCCTGCCACACTGCATAGCCCCACATGCCCCCCAACAAATCTGCTCCTGCGGGTTGGAGACTGTAGCGGGAAGGAGAGCAAGGGGGAAGTGCCACTGCATGAGTGAGCGGTAGGATGCACATGCGCCATTGGATTTGATGAATGTTTGCTGAAGGGGGCATTTTTATCTTGGCTTGGTGGATTGATTTGTGAGGGCCCAGCCCTAAAAAGATAAATTAGATAGATAGATAGATAGATAGATAGATAGATAGATAGATAGATAGATTGATAGATGTGTGTGTGTGTGTGTGTGTTTGTATGCTTGATATTCATGTAACTGGACTGGGAGAGTGTGTCCCTCTAGGTCCCCCTGGACCTTTTGGTGGATTTTGATACCATTGACCATGACATCCTTCTGAGGCATCTGTCTGAGATGGGGTAGTTTTGAGGGTATTCTTTTCAGCTTTGAATACAGAGTGCAAGTTCCACATTTAATTCTGGATTGCATTTCTAGCTCAACCTTTCTCTAAGGACCTCAGGTACTGTCTATGTTAGGCTGCCCAGATAAAATCCAGGTCAGGGCTCATGTAACTTTAACTGTTGTAGAGAAAAGGGAATTTCAGCCAGTGTCATTTGTATGCAATTAGTTCCTGGTGAAATTCCCTCTTCATCAGAACAGTTAAAGGTGCAGGCACTATACTAGAGAGACCAGATACAAAAGAAGGCAGGGCCCCTGCAACTTTAACTGTTGTGATGAAGAGGGAATTTCTCCAGGAACTAATTGCATACAAATGACTCTGGCTAAAATTTCCTTTTCTCTACAACTGTTAAAGTTACAGGAGCCCTGACCTGGATTTTATCTGGTCAGCCTAGTCTATGTACTTCTTCTTATGTTACCCTCACAACAGCTCTTAGGCCAGATCTACACCTTGAGGACTTTCAGATGGGGAAAATCATGTTTCCTTACCATTTCTCTCTTCCTGGTTCTCTTCCGCATTTGAAATTACCACAATTACATGAAGAAGAGAGCAGCAACCACATGGCCTGTTCATTTCAATGGGACAGCACCCTCTAGTGGGCATTTTATAGCACAACCTCAGAAGAGTTGGGTTTTCTGAGGTTTATTTTGCGACGCTAAACCTGAGAAAAGGAGGAGACATGCAGGAGGCTGACAGCATCGTCAAAAGGACCTGTGTGCGAACATCCATGAGTAGCCAGTAACAAGCATGCTATAAATCGCTCATTTAAAGAAGCTCCTTGTCTCAAATCATTATGAATGTGGAATAAAAGCAGGATATAACACTAAGAAAGTGGTATATGGATGTGAATTGTGCCTCAACAGTTATCAACGCACTTCAAAACTGCTATAAAAATGTTGTGTAGATCTAGCCTCAGAGGGTGGTTAAACTGTATGATAGTTGCTGCAAACATAACCAGAAATAGAGAGGCAGTAAATAAAGAACTACGGCAGCAGAAGTGGGAAACCCTTTAAGCCCAAAGGGCAAATTCAATTCTGGAGAAGCTCTTGTGGGGGGGGGGGGATACATTCCAGGGGTGGGCAGGGCTGATGGCCAAAAATACAAAGATACATTCCAGCATATTGCAACTTGAAGTGCTGGTAACTAAGCCTTAGGAGAGGCATTTCAATCTTTTAGGATGGGGAAAAAACTGCACAAAATCTGGGAAGCCACAAAACAATCAGTGGTTGTTGACTATGTGGCAAATCCCAGAGGGCCCAGACTGATACCCCAGGATAGCCAGTTTTGGCCCTCAGGCCTGAGGTTTCCCACCCTTGAACTTAATATTGATATAAACTTACAAACAAGTTCTGCAGAGGTGACAGACAGTGCCAATAACTTATAAAGGCAGCTGACTAGCCTCTGAGTGGCCTAAGGCTTAGTTACTGGCAATAAGAGATTTAAGCTGGTATTTTGGGTGATTTTGGTACCACACAGTTTTCCTTTGGCCCTACCTCTTCACTTTCTGTCCTGCTCACCTATAGAATGCACCCTGAGAACGTCTCCAAAATTGAATTTGTCCCTCAGACTGAAAGGTTCATCACCCAGTCATATTGCAACTAAGTCTGTAACCAAGTTGTCATTGTGCAGGATGGGGAGCTCTCAGTGACTCTGCAGAGCCACCAGAACCAGATCCTAGTCCTTCTGAAGTGACCCCGCCACCTCAGACCTCCAGGAGGTGCCACTATCCACAAACTCTGGGGAGTGGACCTCAGACTCTTCTATTGAGCAGTGAGAGCTGGAGGAAAATTCCCCTAATGGTCCCTCCCCCCCCCCCCAACCTTTATTTCCCAGAAGAAGCCAACACCTTCTAGAAAAGGCCACTAGTCTTTTAACAATCAGCTGCAGCACCTCAGGGGGTGGAGTCTGCCTGTTACTCCCAGGTGTTCTGTTGTAATTTCTTGTTAGTTCTCTTGCTCCAGGATTGCTGACCAAGG
Organism: Anniella stebbinsi; assembly: GCA_029215795.1. Classification (NCBI taxonomy): domain Eukaryota; kingdom Metazoa; phylum Chordata; class Lepidosauria; order Squamata; family Anniellidae; genus Anniella; species Anniella stebbinsi. The sequence continues at coordinate 243,542,644 of JARDYH010000001.1, read as the reverse complement.
TCCTGAAATTCACCCTTGGTCCAGATGTGCTTCAGCCACCTTGATCGTGGCATGTCTCCCTGCCTGAGTAGTCACCCAGGACAGATGATGGATTCCCTAATGGAGCATGACATGTTGCTTAAGCCCTAACCAGGCAAGTTGGAATGTCTAACAGCAGCTGAAGACCCAATTGCTCCAACCTGCAGCAGAAACTGACAGCTGTAATTTGGCCCAGAATACTGCCCAACAAATTGAGTTAAGCCTTACTTTGTGATAAGTTTCTTAAAAGGGATTGCTGCCTGCTGGGCCACTCCATATCTGTGTCAATCCATCCCCTTGTTGGGGAATTATTTGCTTTCTGAGTTCAAAGGAGACTTTGACGTTCTGCAGGACAGGGAGGCTGTCAGTTGGCAGACCCATCAACTTCAACTAGGATCGGGCTCTGTCTTGGATTATGCCAGTGCTTTTCCCCTATGCACCCACGATCTGGACAGGAACAAGGCAGCACTTGTTGATCATTTCCAGGAGGGGCTGGCAGCTCTCACTGGGGATGAGTTAGTCCATAGTGATTTCCCAGCAGATCTCCCCACCTTGATGACTGATTCCCTGATGGAATATGACACAAGGTTAAGCACTTATAACTGAAACAAGTGCACATTCGTCCATGTTTATAGACACTGCTCTATAAAGGCTCCAGTATTTTTTTGTAGGGGCAATTTCAGAAGGTGGTGTTAGGGGAGTCCTGTTTGATACCATGACTGTTGGTCTGTGGTATACCTCAAGGAACCATCTTATCTCCCAAGCTATTTAACATATACATGAAACCATTGGGGGGTATTGTCTGGAGTTTTGGGGTTTGGCACCACCAACATGCTGATGACACCCAACTCTATCTCTCCTTTCCATCTAAATCCAAGGAAGCTGTTGTAGTTCTATTCGGTGTCTGATGTTGGTCATGGACTGAAGGAGGGTGAACAAAGTGAATATTAATCCAGACAAGACAGGGGTGCTTCTGGTTAGTCAAAAGGCGGATCAGGGAATATTGAATCAATGTATGCTGGCTGGAGTTACACACACACTCCTGAAGACTCAGGTTTTTGGGTATACTCCTGGACTCAGCCCTGAACCTAGCTTCCCAAGTTTAAACAGTAACCAGGAGTATGTTTGCACAGCTGAGTCTAGTATGCCAACTGTGCCTGTTCCTGGAGATGTATGACCTTACCATAGTCAAGCATGCCTCAGCTACATCCTGTTGCACTACTGTCACATGCTCTGTGTGGGGCTGCCTTTCTAAAGTGTTCAGTAAACTTCAGCTGGTCCAGAATGCTGTAGCCAGACTGTTGACCAGGAGCAGTTAAAGGGAGCGCATGACTCCATTGTTACAACAGCTTCAGTGGTCTGTTTCTGGGCACAATTCAAAGTGCTAGTTATGACCCAAAAGCTCTATGTAGCTTTGGGTCAGGCTACCTGAAAAACTTCCTTCTCCTGTACGTTCAGTAGGGGAGGCCCTCCTTGATGCCAGTGGAATGTTTGGTGGTGATGCACAAAAGGGCCTTCTTGGTGGCTGCTCCCAGTCTTTGGAACTCATTGCTGAGGGAGGCTTGGTTTTCTCCCTTTCTGCTGGTTTTCCTCCAGAAAGCAAATACATTTTTCTTCGAGCAAGCCTTTGGCATGTATGTGGTTCTGCTGGGTTGGGTGTTGTTTTTATTATCTTATTGCTGTGTCTTTTAAATGCGTTTTTAATGTATTTGCTGTTTTGATCCTTATTATTGTTAGGCTCCTTGAGCAACATTTCCTTGATGGAAAGGTGGAGATATAAATCAAATTAATAAATGTGTCTGTGTGTCCTAAGGATAATTCCTACCACAGGTTGTGTATGTGGCTCTCATCTTGATTGTTTTTAAATGGGCCTTAAAAAGCTGGATTTCAAAACCACCTGTTTTTAATTAATGCAAACCCATTTTTTATTTTATATATGTGAGCTGTTTAAAATGTTTTCTGCTGCTGTTCCCATTAGAGTGTTTCCAGACGGAGGGGTCCTATAGCTAACCATCAAAAGGCATATTTTCTTCTTTAATGGATTTTCTTCAGTAAGAAAAAGACAGAAGATGAGGTGGGAAAACACTGAGAGGTCATGAGTGGAAGACACTGTCATCTGGACTCCCTGGTAAAATCCTATGAATGAGGCAGGATAATGGCAGAATAAAAGACTGCTATTTTTTCAATAATAATAATAATAATAATAATAATAATAAATGTATTTCTTACCTGCCTCTCCCCCTGGACTGAGGCGGGAAACAACATTAAATACAAAACAGCATAAAATACATAAAACTGATTAAAAATGTATACAACTAATGAATGATTAAAAGCATATAAAACTAATACATTATTAAAAGGCATCTTAAAATTCAACTGGGCTTTCTTAAATTCCAGAAGATTGTTAAGTTGGCGGATCTCTCCCGGCAAGCCATTCCACAGTCTGGGAGCGGCAGAAGAGAAGGTCCTCTGGGTAACGGTTGTCAGCCTAGTTTTTGCTGACTGGAGCAAGTTCTTCCCAGAGGACCTGAGTGTGCGGGGTGGATTGTATGGGAGAAGGCGATCCCGCAGGTAACCTGGACCCAAACCATGTAGGGCTTTAAAGGTAATAACCAACACTTTATACTTCGCCCGGAAACTAATTGGCAGCCAGTGAAGTGATTTTAAAATTGGTGTAATATGGTCACCTCTAGATGTATTGGTGACCAACCTGGCTGCCTTATTTTGAACTCATTGTAGTTTCCAGACTAGGCACAAGGGTAGCCCTATGTACAGCGCATTGCAGAAGTCGAGCCTCGAAGTTACCAGCGCGTGCACTACCACCTTTAGGTCTTCCAAGTCTAGGAAGGGGCGCAGCTGGCGTATCAGCCAAAGCTGATAGTAGGCACTCCTTTTACTTCTATGGCATATCCTCTGTTGCCCAGTTCAAACGTTCTGTACCTGAACAGAGTAAACATATGATGAGAGAGCGCACCCCTGCCCTGCCCTCTCCAATGTCGCTTTCTGTTGGTCTGTACTAGTGGAAGCCAAGTGTCTGAGAAGGAGAGCCTCCTGTATTCATGGTGGTTCTCCATGTGAGCCAGAACTCAGAATTTCCAGCATTCTGGCTCACATAGAGAGCTTCCACAGATAAATGTGGAGAATATTATGGTCCTCCTAAAAGTTTAAACAGTTTGGGCAGAAATTCCCCCTACAGGTCCTCCAAGCCCCCCTACAATAGATCTTGTTACATTCTGAGTGTGTGTGTGTGTGTGTGTGTGTGTGTGTGTGATATAGCTCCTCTTGATCTTTGTGTGTCTTCTGTGCTGTATTGTAGTGCATAGGGAGATGGCATTTGGTGTCTCTACATTAAGGGGAAATCACATTGTTTACCTGGGGCTTTTGTGCTTTCTGCTTTTTGGCACGATTGTTACAGGCTGCATTACATGGGCACAGAGGGTGACCACGTGGTTTGACTTGAATACTTCCCCTCTGCTCACTTCAATAAGACAGTGCCATTTAATGGTGGAAGATCCCACTTTTTTAAAGGTGGTTCTTTTCATGGTGGAATTTGCAAGTGATACTGCAGGAGATGTCCTGGTCATTGACAACATCGTGTAAAAGACCCACAAACTTTTGTGAGTGGCCAATCACAAGCATGCAGTAAATCACTCGTTTAGAGGAGCCCTAAGTGTGGGGCTTCCTAGCCTGATCTGCTTGTGTCTTTGCCTGTGTGCATGTATGTGTTGGGCTTGTGTGGGGGGGGGGAGTCACAAGTCTTCATATGGAGGGAGAGAGAGAGAGAGAGAGAGAGAGAGACATCCTTCCACCATCGTACCTCTGCTACTTCTTCCCCTTTCTCTTTCCAGGCTCCCCGTCTTTTCCATGTTGCCCAGTCCTAGCTTTTCCCCTCCCCTTCTTCTGATCCCTAACACCAAAACCTGCTCATGCCTCCCCCTCTGCTCTCCTTCCTATTCTTCTTCCTTACCCCCTTTCCTGTAGCCCCTCTGCCCCACCCTCCAGCCTCAGACTTCCTGTCACCCACCCAGCATTTCTACACACTGCACCACCACCAAAGGAATTGTAACCACTTTACTTTATTTTCAATTTATTTTGCAGAGGTAATAATGACAGATGAAAGGGGTAATTCATTAAAAGTGAACTGCTAAATTTTGGAACAGGGACATTAATTCCTGGGTGACCCCCTGATTAACTCCAGGGTTGCATTTGGATTAACACTGTCAGATTTTTGAAATTCCATTTCAAAGTGGTCCAGTGTTGCCTTTTATAGAGTGGGTGGGTGTATATGTTCACAAGAGATGTACGCAAATCAAGTCACTCTCCTCCTCCTCCTCTTCTCCTCCTCCTCCTCCTCTCGTCTTCTTCTTCTGCTGCTGCTGCTGCTGCTGCATTTCTTCACATCATTGCAGAACTGAAGAACTATTTATTTTATTTATTAAAACATTTATCCCGCCCTATGTCACTAGGATCTCAGAGCGGAGTACAGATAAAATTATACAAACAATATAAAACAATAAATATACACAGCTAGAAACAAATTAAACCATTAATCAAGCTAAAACCAGTATAGAATTTAAAAGTAGTAAAACCCAATTAAAACAGTTAAAATGTGCAAGCTTGGTGAATTTAGACATCAAAGGCTTGGTTAAAAAGCCATGTCTTTACTTGGCATCAAAATGAAATCAGAGCTGGCACCAGTTGAGCCTCCAAGGGGAGGGCATTCCACAGCCGGGGTGCCACAACAGAGAAAGTCCTCTCCCGTGTCCCACCATAATGTATGGGACGCGGAGGAGGGCTCCTCCAACAGATCTCAAGTCTTGGGCAGGTGTATCTAAGGAGAGGTGCTCCCTCAAGTATCGAGGACACCAGCCATTTAGGGCTTTCAGTGTCATTACCAACAACTTGAATTCCGACTGGAAGCATATAGGCAGCCAGTGCAATTCCTTTTAAAACCGGTGTTATATGGCCTTTGTGGGATGTACCGGTCAGCAGTCTAGCTGCTGCATTTTGGGATGATCTGGGATAGGGTACAAATTAACTGAAGCATTTCTTTTAGTTTGGGTGATTTGGACGAAAAATGACTCAGGTGGCTTTGCCTTCTATGAAATTTAAATTAATTCTAGTCATACTTTCTAAATGTGTATATGTAGATATAAATAAGCATAAGCTAAATTTATGCAATTTGTGTTTTACGGGCCTTGGCCCCAAGTCTTTTCAATGCCCAGTAACACCCCTCCTGTAACTATGCAGGTATATGCATAGATACAATCTTAGTTAACACTGCGGGGGTGAGGGAGAAAGAACCCACCTCCCGCAATCAAAGGGGCTGGGAACTCTGGGGATTGTGGCAGTAAAATATCTGAAGCTTACTTCCCATATGGACTATTTCCAGATATGCATCCAGTAACTTGTTTCTGCATGCAGATCGCTCTTGGAGAATAAATGTAACTACATATATGAAGTAATAATTATTAAAATAAATGCTAAGGACACTTTAAACACACACAAAACAGCACTAGGATATAAAAGAGCAGGTTTTATGGGGGCAAACCAATATAATTAATACTTCAGATTTTGGATTACATAAATACTACAAATGCATCGTCTTTCGCATAGTTATTATTGGTGAAGGGCCAAGTTCTTGCTCCTCCATGGCTCCATGTTGCAGAAGGAGTTGAGTGAAGTATAAATATAGCCATCAAAATTGATCATTTTCACAACCTCATCCTAGTAATATTTAACTGGAAGTAAGTTGCGCCGAGTTCAGTGTGCCTTATTTCCTGCCATATACGCTTAGCCTCGTTATTTTCATCATTAGTGTTCAACTTGAAGAGAAAACTAGCATGATTATGAATAACATCATATATTCAAGGAAAGGCACAAAACTGTCTCCCTGGTTCTGCTACATAACTGATGCATATTTGTAATTAAGCCTAAACTGAGATTTTCTTTTCCTCCTCCAGGCAAGGCATAAAGAATATTTCTTCTTTTTTTATACGTTATGAATGTAAAGTCTTGTTCAAATCCACAAATATAACCTATGGATATTTGCAACGTAAACATCCCAGGGAGCATGTTTCATAATTATCCCCTCGTGCCCTTGCCATTCCATAAGCTGTATTGTATACACATATTTATGACCAAATACTGACACTGTTATGGGAATATTGCTGGGAATATTTTTATTGGGCTTGTTTCCTCTTCATGAAACTGCATAGAAGTTAGCTATTTTCTGAGTTCAAAAATGAAAACAAACTACCATCCACAGGATACCATGAGTACGGATTAAATACGCAAAGGATGGCCACTTACACATCACATAAAAAGGACACTGGTTTGCGTGAAATTTGCATACACTAGCTTATATGAGTAGGTGCAAATTTAGAAATAATATATACTTTATAGTTTATTTATAATACTGTTATGCCACTTAGAGAGCAATCCTATAGCCCTTAAACAGTATCTAGGCAGAGGGCATAGGATTGTTCAGTTTACTGGCTCCAAAGTTGGAGACAGGACTCTGATATTGGCAGCAGTAAACTGCACTCCCTCTCCGTTTTCCCTTGTAGCTGGTGTGGAGAGAACCATGCCGGCTACCTCTTGGCACTAACAAAATGGAGCACTGAGACAGGAAAAAGGTGTTGGTCCTGGGGCAGGGAGGGGAGGAGACTGAGGAAGTTGCTTTACACAGCTTACTATGCTCACCCCAGCCTCCTTCCCTTCTGCTCCAAAGTGTTAGTCAGGCTAGACAGGAGAAATTGCCCATCTAGCAAAAATGCAGGGTGGCTGGAGCATGAAGGCAAGGATCATATTAAGATAATCAGCAGCCTCCAACTTTGGAGGTTGACAACTATCAACATAGGATTTCACCCTTAATATATTAAAATCCCCAAGTGGTTCACATTAAAATCCAATATAATGATATAGAAACAAGATTAAAATACAGAATTAAAATATTAAGGACATTTAAAACATTACAACATCATAAAATAAAAAGGTGATAACTAGTTCTGTGCAAAATCCTACCCCCCTATTTTTCCTCTCCCTACAAAAGAGACATTGCTTTTTCTGCCTCTTTTGCAGAGCAGGGGAGAATTTTGAAGAATTTTCTCCTTGGGGAATAGGAGATGGTTTCCACATATCTTTTTACATTTGGAAAGTAGCTGGAGCATGTTGTTGTTCTTCCTTGAAAACACCTCCAGCTCAAAATTCTTTTCAGAGAGGCTTCTCCAACCCAGCTGTACTTCTTGAACATCCATAAGACCATGTGACCTTGCCCTCTCCTACAGGCATTCAGGGAACACTCCAGGGTTGCAGAACTAGAAATGTCCTGCTTTCTGACAGGCTCAAGTAAGACAAATTTCAGCAATCCATGCTAAGTTGAAAGTGGGAACAATAGTTTCCATGATCCTCAGCTTTCCCAGCATGCATGGCAGCATTTGAGGCCCTGAACTCTGCTGCCACCTTCAGGTCCCAAATGTAATTGTGAAGTGGAGGAGGGGCTTCAGGAAAAGCCCCATTCACATAGTGTTCTGATGCCATCAACAAAAACAAAAAGTAAAGAGCAATGAAGAAGAGAAAATGGCTCAGAGAAGATGTATCAAAGCTACATGAACATGTTCGTAATGAGTATTGATGTTGGTGAAATTCATATCTCCAGACTTGGAATAATAAATTTTGCCAGTTGTTAAGGCTTACTTCAGAAATAAGTTCCATTATGGAACCAGAAGTTCTTCTCTTGTAGCTTGGTTTCAGGGTTCCATGGACCCCCTGAGCAACTCCTTAAGGATCATTGCTTCCTTAAGAGTCCCACCTTCTTTCTTTTCCCTTTCCCCTTCCCAGTAACGTGGGGTTTACGCTGTAAACATGAGGTGACTGGCACACCAGACACTTTAAATTTAACACAACAGTTTAATATAGTCTGACCAGATAAAGTCCAGGTCAGGGCTCATGTAACTTTAACAGTTGTAGAGAAAAGGGAATTTCAGCCAGTGTCATTTGTATGCAATTAATTCCTGGTGAAATTCCCTCTTCATCACAACAGTTAAAGTTGCAGGTACTATACTAGAGTGACCATATACAAAAGAAGGCAGGGCCCCTGCAACTTTAACAGTTGTGATGAAGAGGGAATTTCACCAATAACTAATTACATACAAATGACACTGGCTGAAATTCCCTTTTATCTACAACTGTTAAAGTTCCATGAGTCCTGACCTGGATTTTATCTGGTCACCCTAGATATGGATAATGGCATTTCAAATATATATGCATGCAGTGAATACCTGGAGAAAACTGGACATCACCATCTGTGGAGGAAAATATTTGGGAGAAAACTGGTTTCAGCTCTACATTCATCATTCTAAAATAAGAAGCCCATGAACAAAAGGGCTCCAAAGACTTCTGGGAACTTACTGTAGTCCATATGCAGCCCTATTGTCACTGATTTTGGCAAATTGACTGTGAGAAGCTAATCTCTCAAACACCTCTCATGCCAATAGATACCACAGCATACCTGTGCATGCATTAATTTGCTCTTTAGTTTCATCAACATGCCATTTATAAATGGGGAGTGTCAATATGAACATCACGAGCCAGTTACTTGCCCAATAGGGATGTGCGACGGATCGGACCCGATCCATGATCCGGGCCCGATCCAGCCAAAATCGGAACATTAATTAACGATTCCAATTTCAAAAAATGGAGGTCCAATTTTTTCCGATCTGATTTTTTCCCGATTTTGATTGGGAAAAAATGGAAAATTGGACCTCATTTTTTGTGTTTTCGCCACAGGCTTGCATTAGGGGAAAGAAAGCTTTCCCCCAATGCAAGTCTATGGGGAAAACATGGCGGCGGGTGACTGGGGACCTCCCTCCCTCCCACCACTTGCGCTCCTTACCTGCTGCCTCCTCGCTGCCGCCCACAGGTCCAATCTACTGAGAAACAAACTTCGCGGCCTGCCTCTCAGTAGAGCACCGGGTGATGATGTAATTACCCGATGCTCTACTGAGAGGCAGGCCGCGAAGCCTGTTTCTCAGTAGATTGGACCTGCGGGCGGCAGCGGATGGAAGCGGATGGCCCTGGCAGGTAAGGAGTGCAAGTGGGGGGGGGGGCCTGCCGGGGCTGTACGCTTCCATCTGCTGCCGACCAGCAGGCGGCAGCGGACGGCCCCGGCAGGTAAGGAGCATGAGTGGGGGGGGGAGGAGGAGGTCCCTGTCGGATGTCAGGCGCTTCATGGACAATTCACTAGGTTGGCCTAGTGAATTGTGAGTTGAAAGCTTGGCAATAGTTGTGAGAAAGTCTGTCTCTGTTCTGTGCTTATCTGTGGCTGCTAGCCGAGGCCTTGAGTTCCTTGAGAATGAATGTATGTTTAGAAAAGGTGTGGGCTATCTTGCAAGCTGTCTCTCACATAGTGTCATCATCAAGAGGAGGTTGAACCGTGCCGCCATGTTGGCACATGAGTTTGGATTACGGGCTTGAAGCCCTGTCTGTCAAAGTGGCTTGGAAGTAGCCAGCCTCCATCCTATATAGTGGAACGAGCAAAGGGAGGCCCTTTGCTAGGAAACATCTGTTCGACTGTTCGATTGTTCTACGGTTACCATCTGTTCTACGCTTGCCGTGAAACTCCTCATGTTTGGGATTCTATCTGGTTTGGAGATGTTGGATGCACTCTGTACATGTTCTGTTACTATTTGGACTTGGAATTTCTAAGAACTGTGCCATTGAAATGTGCTCTGAGGCTTTTCATAGATTTGGACTTGCAGATTACTGTTCTGGATTCGTGTTCTATGGCCTGTTCCCTGCATGGAGCCAAAGTACAGGCACAGGGAAGCTCCGAGGCTGATCGTTGCTGTTCTGGAATTGTGTGTGTGTGTGACCTGTGAGAGAGTCTCCTCTCAGAGCCTTTGTTACAGGCAGAGGGTTTTTCCTAGGTCAAAGAGGTTCGTCCCCTGACATCTTGCTTACGTGATCAGCTCAGTGTTCCTGGCAGGCTGAGTCTGGTTTGGTACAAGATGGATCTGTGTACTGTCAGACTTCATGCACTTCTGTGCTGGGGTTTCTCCTTGAGTTTTGCTCGTGTTCCTGATGAGTCAGTGTGTGTGGCCGCTGCTAACTGTTTCGCATGGGACAGGGGCCAACTCTAAATGTCTCCCCGAGTGATTGCTGTTCGCGTTAAGCCATTGTACCTGAAAGCTATCTGGTCCGTCTTCAGCTTCAAGTGTGTGCATGCAGAAATGAAACCGTTATGCTTGAATTCCGTGTGATTTCACAATAAAAGAGGTCTCACCGTTTTGGAGTGTGTCAGTTTGCCTAAAGTTCGTGAGCAGAAGCCTGGGGTGGGCTTGCGTCATGACAGTCCCCACTTACCTTCCGGGGCCTCCTGATTCTGTCCGCTGCTGCCCGCTGGTCGAATCTACTGAGAAACAGGCTTCACGGCCTGCCTCTCAGTAGAGCGCCAAGTGATGACGTCATCACCCGGCGCTCTACTGAGAGGCAGGCTGCGAAGCCTGTTTCTCAGTAGATTGGACCTGCGGGCGGAAGCGGACAACCCCGGCAGGTAAGGCGCACGAGTGGGAGGGAAGGGGACCTGCAGGGGCCACCCGCTTCCATCCGCGGCCGCCCACTGGTAGAAGGGACCAGCGGGCGGAAGCGGGCAGCCCCGGCAGGTAAGGAGCGTGAGTGGGGGGGAGGTGGAAGTCCCCACTCACCCGCCCCTATGTTTTTGCCATAGGCTTGCATTGGGGGAAAGCTTTCTTTCCCCCAATGTAAGCCTATGGTGAAAAGACCTAAAATGGCATCCCATCTGAAACTCGGACGTCCGATTTTCGGATCAGAATTGTATTGGGTCCGATCCGGATGACATCCGATCCAATCCGACACCACAGTGCCAGTCCCGATCCGATTTTTTGGGACTGTGCACATCCCTATTGCCCACCATGTAAATGCACTGGGGTGATGGAACATAGTTCCCTGTATCTCTAACAGAGTTCTGACCTGCACGGAGCTGAATATTACCATCTGCTTGTTGCTGCAGATATAACTGTTCTTTAAGGTTACACAAGCACAGCCACATCCCTGCGGTTGTGCTTGTACAGCATCCCAAAGTGGGGCTGCTCTCCAGGCTCTATGAAGTGCAAGGAGTTCAGGAAGGCTGGTTTGAGTGTCACTTCGAGGTGAGAGGCCCTGACTCAGTGGTACAGCTTAGGCTTTGCATGCAGAAGGGGACACGATCCAATTCCTGACACAGGTAGGATCTACACTACTGCTTTAAAACAGTTTATAAAAGTAGTGACAACTGTTGGGGCCCAGGACACACTCCATATACAGTTTTCAAACCATTTTCAAAGCATCATATCATAATCTGGCCACAGTGAAGCCTGGTGACTCTGATTTTGGTGAAGCTGTGAATCCATTCTCGGGTATTGTCAGAGCCAGCCAGAACTCTTGTGGTGACATGATTCAGCACATGATGCTCCTTTAAAGTGCTGGCTGGTTCTGATTAAAACCCAGAATGGATTTAAACCCCCATTGAAATCAGAGTCACCAGCCTCCACTATCCTGACATCTGCAGTTACAAAAGATCCCAGGTCTCAGATATGGGAATATCCTCTGCCTGAGAGCTTGGCAAGCTCCTGCCCATCAAAGCAGTTAAGAATCAGCTACTTCAGCCTTCCCCAACCTGGTATCTTCCAGATGTTCTGGGCCAGATCTACACCAAGCTGGATATAACACTTTGAAAACAGTATATGGAATGTGTCCTGGGCCTCAACAGTTGTCAATACCATTATAAACCATTTTAAAGTAGCATTGTAGATCCTGCCCTGAACGGCAACTCCCATCAGCCCCAGCCAGCACGGCCACTGGTCAGGGATGATAGAAGTTTTAATCTAAATCATCTGGAGGGCACCATGTTAGGGAAGGTGGCAGTAGCTGGACCCAATGATCTGATGCAGGCTTAAGACAGTCCTTCTGTCTACCTAGATCAGCCTTCCCCAATCTGTTGTCCTCCTGATATTTTGACATACAGTTCCCAAGATTCCTGACCATTGGCATGGAGGTTGGGGCTGGTGAGACCTGAATTCCAAAATATATGGAGGACACCAGGGTAATATCCAATGTTAGTCCAATGTCGTGTAGATCCACTAACTTAAGATTCATGCATTTCAATGGGTCTACTCCATATAGGACTAACATTGGATGCTACCCTGGGTTGGGAAAGGCTGACCCATCCCTTGCATTAAGTAAGTGCCTCCCATTTGTGCAAACAACATAGCCCCGATCCAGTCTGTTAGCCTGCAAAAGTATTCTAATAGTTCAAAAAAAAAAGTGACAAGGTTGGCAAACAGAGGACACGAAGCAAGACTGTTGCCAGAGGATTTTAAGATGCAGTAAAAGATGCACAGAAAAATTTCATTTCCTGTGTTATAGGGGTGCAAATAATATCAGTATGAAAAACCTGGCAGGAAGATTTAAGATAGCAGAAGGGTTTCTCTCTCCCCCCCACCCCCTCATTTTTGTACATTGATAAGTATTTGTTCATTTCCTGACAACAAAAAAATAGAAATCTCTTCAGAAATTAAATACCCAGGCTTGTTGAAGCACTTTTGTGACGTTCTGTGGTAGACTGGCTCCCTTTCATTGGAAATCCACAGCCGGAATAATAATCACAGCATCAGTTATTATACTTGTATCAGTTCTGCGAGGCAAGCGGGTAATACAGCGTAAGGCCGAATTCACTGACTTTTGTGTCACTTATTTTCTCTGTGGGCCAGATTTGCATTTTAATGGAAGTAGTTTATAGACTTCTTTGCTGCCTTCATAGTGCCACAAGTGGCATCATTAAGTGAGTTAAGCCGGATTAATGCTGATAGTGAAGTCAGATAATACAATAACAGAGGGCTTCATTTCCATTTGGATTAGGTGAGGAGAGCAAGGCTGTCTGGTGCTGGGTGATAATTTGTAAGCGCGATATGTTGTACTTGAGAGGATAAGATTAAATTTAGTGGGTTTAACTGTCATCCCAGTAAGTCAATTACTTCATCTTTTCAGGCTTTGAATTTCTTTTATAAATAAAATAAATGGAATATTGAGCTGCCTCTACGGCCATTTCAAGCTTCCACGGAAAAGAATTACACATGCTGGGCCTCTCCTCTCCCCCCTCTTTTTTCCTCCCCCCGAAGAATGAAAATAAAATACAAAAAATAGGAAGAAGCAGAAGAAGAAGCTGCAATTTCTGATTCAGCTCCATAAACAAAATATAAACTCCATTCAGGTGCCAGCATGGCAGCAGCTTAGAAATAATGTCCATCTCTCATAGCACAAGCATGACAGATTCCATTGTGACTTTAGTTTATCCATAATAGGAAATATTTATGTTGTGCCTGCTCCTTTTCTAAGAGTATCTGCTCGGTTGCAGAAGGCTTACACTAAAATGCTGATCCACACTATCATTTAACCCTTTTACATTCTGATAACTGCAAATATTGCAAGCTTCAACTTTTGGGGCATTATATTAGAGAGCTTCTAATGCATGTTGAAAGCATTGGATCTTTGAGCTTTTAAAAATGTATTTATTGAAATTTTCAGATAATTTGAGGTATATGTTCCACTCTCACAGGATAAACCCTTGTATGGCCAATTTTGAGGCATGAAAAATTCAGTGACATGGTATTCACACACAAAATATAGATAGATAAGCACCAATATCTTTATTTCAGGTTCTATGTCCTAGATGGAAAACAGGCCTGCCAAGGCCATCAGCAAGGGAATGTTTTGAAATTGAAGCCTCTCTAATTTGAGATCCACCAGTGAGATAATGCCAATCAGGAGTACAAAATAGCCATCTATAAAGATTGTATGATTCTTGGCCATATACCAACCACTATATTAAAACACTGCTGAAGTCTCACCCAGTCGCAGCCTACATTGTGCCAAGTGAAATGGTTCTCAGATGGGCAGGCGTGTTGACCTTGAATTTGGCCAAGAGAAGTACTGGCTTTCCACCATCTCGCTCTCTAATCCACTGGGGGTTGATGGCTCTGATTTCACTGGGGTTGTGAATCCATTCTGGATTTTAATCAGAACCATCAGAACTCTAAAAGAGCTATTCAATGTGTTGAACCCTAGCCTCAAAAGAGGTTCTGTACCTTGGACAGCTCCGTTAGAGTTCTGGCTGGTTTTGACTGAAACCCTGAATGGATTCACAGCCCCACCGAAATTGGAGCTACTGGCCTACATGCTCTAAGTTAGACTTCCCCAACCTGGTTCCCTCCAGATCTGCTGGACTGCAACTCCCATAATTGTCAGTTATGTCAGTTATGGAAGTTGCAGTCTAACACATCTTTTCCTACCAAAACCCTGAGATACTTATTGGAATCCCTGATCCAGCTGCCCTCCCATGCTGATATCCAGTAGATGGATACTCTGGAACAGGTCTTTTCAGTAGTAGTGCACCAATTATGGAAAACCACCCCTAGAGTGTCCCCCTGGCACCTACTTTGTTATTCTTTCAGTGACCAGATAAAAAGGAGGAAAGGACTCCTGCAGCTTTAACTGTTGTGATGAAAAGGGAATTTCAGCAGGTGCTGCATGCATACAAATGACACCTGCTGAAATTCCTTTTTCTATATCACTATTAAAGATACAGGAGCCCTGTCCTCCCTTCCATATGGTCACCCTATTAAAGCCCACGGGAAAACCAGTGACCAAACCATGATGATCGTATGAAAAAAGCCTGTCTGAAAGTGCCCTTAGAAAAGAGAAAAAGTTCTACATCTTCTTACATGCCCCATCCAGTATGCCTGTCTAAACATACATAAGATTGGACCCTTAATCTCCATTATTTTAGTTCTTCTGATGTTTGTTTCTAGCCTCTGCCATTTTTAACTGATTGTTTACTGTTCTGGTTCTGTTTGGGGTTGTTGTTTTTTAACATGGATATTGGATTTTAACCTTGGTTTTATTGTATGTTGCCCTGAGAACTTTCAGCTACAGGGCAACTAATACATTTTAGAAAATAAAATAAATACATTTCCAGAAGGCAGCCTGTCGCATGGCAGGGGGGAAAATCTTATTCTAGCCTTCTGCCAGGGGTAACAACAGGAAAACTAGTTTGGGAAGCACAGAGATAGCACAGACACAAATAGGGGGACAGATACATTGTTAAATACAAATATACTGTGACAGAAAACTGGGGGAATAAATGGTGGAGTGGAAGATATTTGGATGAGTCCCTGCTACCCCTTGGAGACATCCCTGTCTTCTGCTCATGTCCCTGCCTCTGAAGGCCACAGCTGTTCCCTAAATGATACAGCGTGGTATGTATGACATTGGGGCTGTTCACACACATTCTCCCATAGCTTATCTAACCCATGGTGAGGTTGTGGGGCGTGCAGTCCTGCTCAGTGGGTTTTGAATGTGGAAATCCTACTCTGGGGGGGGGGGGGTTGTGGACCTGGTGAGGTGGGTTATGTGAGGGTTAAACAACCCTCACATAGCCCATAGTAGAGCTAAACAATGGGAGATGTCCCATGCCCCCCATTGATTGTTGATAATGACACTTGAACCTGGAATTGTGTGTTGTTGGGGAAAAGACAACCTAGAGTTGTAACCCATAATTTGTTCATGTGCCCATGCCCTGGGTTGTTTAGCTCTGCTGCAGCAGGTGGGCGGGAGCCAGCACGCTAGTTTATTCCTGTTCGCTCATGACTACCCGTGGGTAGTTGTGATGAAACTGGTTCTTTTGCAGTACAAAGGAGCAGGTGCAGGAGGATACATATTATGGCTTTGGATTGACATATGGTTGAGGATTACACTCCACATCCTGCACCCCAGAAGAGCTTTTGTGCCTTTAACAGTTGAGTAGCAACTGAAGAACTGCTGAATTTCTGCTTCTCAAATGGCAGTTGCATGTATTTGATAGATCTGATATTTTATCTGGATATGGTGCTAATGAGCCATGTTAACAGGGTATACGTTGAAAACATCCATATATATATATATGTGTGTGTGTGTGTGCGTGTATGTACACACACACACACACACACACATAAAGTCACACAAATCCTGCAAGGGGGAACACTGATAACCCTAACATGCCAATGTTGCCTATACGTGCATTTCTGTAGCAGCGATTCCAGCTCTCCATTTAGTCTGCATTATGAGCCAAAGCTTTTTGATATATTCCAGCTTGCAGACTGTAGGACAACAATTGTGAGCAACAGAAAATGTTGTTCCGTGCAATTTTTTAATGCTTTGGTGGCCACCTTTCAGTTCTGTAACCAAAATGTTTCAGGTGGCATTTATAAACCAGCAGTGCAACTCTATGCATGCTTACTCAGAAGTAAGCTTACACACATCTGAAAGGAGCTTATTAACAAGAACGTGTGATTAGAATTGCAGCCAAAGACCCCATTCAGATGACACGCTATGCCACAGTGGTTAAGCTTTTTGAGTTAAACATTGTGGCTTAGTGTGCTGTGTGAACCTTTCCTAACCATGGTGGATACATAGCCACAGTTTAAGCACACTCACTAACCATTTGCTGCAAACAGGTTAGCAGCCTAACCATAGCTTAGTGTTTTGTCTGAACAGGCCCTAAACCTGTAAGATATCTAGTTGCTGAGCACCTAGATCTATAAGCATGTATACTTTCCTATCTCATAAAATTAGCCCAGTATAGTCATCATTGTACTAAACAAAATATTTTCTGGATAATCTCATGTTGGATATTGTTGACCCAAGTGAACACAGAGTGATGGACTGACGATCCTAAGCAGCAGCCACTCAAGGAAATTGTAGAATGATGTCCAGGATTGACCAAGTCAGCACTATGTGTTTATGAAAGAGTTCTTGGTCTGCATAGTTCTCATGCCCTCTATTTTCAAAGCTCAAAAGTAAGTGCAGCTCCCTACATAACCAATACTGCACCATCTATGTAGTGATGCAGCTAGGTAATTGTAGAACTGGGACTTCATGGTCTTGAGGGGCAGGTTGTGTGTGCTTTAGACTGCCATGTTTAGTTGTGAAGCACACAGTTAACATTTCTCTTCTCTTCCCCACCCCCACCATTTAATGCTTTATAACTGCTTCTTGATGCCTGATATGCTAGAGCCTGACAATCATGAGAGAGAGAGAGAGAGAGAGAGAGAGAACATGTACAGTTTTGCATTTCAAACTTACCTAAACCACAGCTCCAGGGGGGAGGGGAGAATGGAGTTTGCTTCTGCTGCCCTGATACTAAACATAGTTATTTAGGAAAATGTACCATTTTGTTGGAGGCAAAAGTAATTTATTTATTTATTACATTTATGTCCTGTTTTTAATAATAATAATAATAATGACTATAAAAAGGCTTTCGTCTCCATCCCACACAGTTGGCTGAAAAAAGTATTGGAAATATACAAAATACATCCCTCAATCCAAAACTTTATGACAAGAATCATGGAGACATGGGGAACGACAATACACGTAACAACAGACAAGGACCATATAAAGACAGAACAAATAAATATCAAACGTGGCATATTCCAAGGTGACACATTCAGTGCCTATGGTTTTGCCTGTGTCTGAATCCACTATCCAACACCCTTAACAACACCATATATGGCATCAACATAAAACACCCAAAACAAGCAAAGCACAGAATCAATCACCTCCTGTACATGGATGACATCAATATCTCTGCTTCAACTTCAACACAGATAAAAGGCTTCCTGCGAATCACTGAAGAACTGATGACGACATGAAAATGGAATTTGGGATAGGAAAATGCAAGATGCTACACATAGAAAGAGGAAAATGGAAAGAAGAAGCAACATCAGAAACACTAATTAACGAAATATTAGATAACATGGAAGAAAATGAAGCAATCAAATACCTAGGATTCCAACAAAACACAAAAATCAATCACTCCACAGTAAAAACTCAACTAAGAATGCAATATAAAACTCGTCTATCACAAATCCTAAATCTAAACTCAACTTGAAAAACATTTTCAAAGCCATCAACACCTATGCAATACCCATGCTCACATACTCATTCAGAATCATACACTGGTCACACACTGAACTTGAAGAAATAAACAGACTCCATCGCACCGAACTCACAAAACACTGCATGCTCCATCCCAACTCATGCATTGAAAGAATAACAATCAGCAGGAAAGAAGGAGGAAGAGGTCTGCTGGACATTAACAGAATTCATGCTAAACAGATAAAATCACTCAGAGAATTCTTCCACACCAAAAACACCCCCATTCATAAAGCCATAGTAAAAGCAGTTAAAAACTACCCCCCCACTCAACCTAGCACTACATTACGAAGATCAAACACAACCACTTACACTTGCAGAGAAAAAAGAAAAATGGGCACAAAAAGTACTCCATGGGAAGCACTACAAAATAATACAGAACCCACAAATAAACAAAGAACAATCATACAAATGGCTCAGGAAGGGGGAGTTATTTCCAGAAACAGAAGGATTCCTAATAGCTATATGGGATCAAGTTATAGCAACCAAGAACTACCAAAAATACATTGTAAAAGATAACAGCATAACAACAGACCTATGCAGGAAATGCCTTCAATTCTAAGAAACAGTAGACCATATAATAGGAGGATGTAAAATTCTGGCAGGAATGGACTATACGGACAGACACAATACAGCTGCAAAAATAATTCACCAACAACTGGCCATCAAATTCAACCTTATCAAACAACCTACCCCATGCTATACATATTCACCCAACAATGCAGATCATAAAATATACTGGGACAGAACAATTCATATGGACAAGACAATACCCTGCAACTGACCAGACATGAGGGTCATAGACAAAAAAGAAAAACACATAGCAATACTGAATGACAAAAATGTTGAAAAGAAAGAAGAAAAGAGAGACAAATACACCACTGGCCATGGAAGTCAAAGAACTATGGCAACAGGAAAAGGTCACAATTATCCCATTAGTCACCTCAGTCACCGGCATCACAACAAAACAATATACAGAAAATCTCCAGAAACCGGGCACACCAACATCAAGAAAGCAGTCATAATTAAAACATGCTCAATCATCAAGAAATTCCTGAATCAATAAAAGACAGCATGATTTGGCAAAGCCCGTCATGTCCATCCAGAAAAACCGCTATGAGCAAGAAAGAGATGAAATAATAATAATAACACATGTAACCATTAACATGCCTTGCCAGCCCTCAACTACAATTTTTTTAAAAAATGAGAAAACAATATGTCAAGTAGAGTCAACCTGGGTGGGCCCTGGCCTGCCCATGCCAGCCTTGGTGCTGATAATGTGCTTGCTTGCTCTCTGTGTGGTCCTTTGTTGGGGGCTTCTGTGCTGTGGGGCCCTGGACCTTGGCCCTGAGGTCCAACCCTAGCTGCACCACCACATTCATGCATAAGAAGGAAGCACCACGAGGCTTGGGGAAACCCCAAGGTATGCAACAAATCTTTAAGTCAAACTCTAAGGGGGTGGGGAGAGCCCAATGAGGAGTGAGCATGTTCAGTGGTCATATGATGCCTGCCGATGTGGGAAAGAAGTGAAAACTGGAATGGAGTGGAGTATTGCAGATGAGGGCATATCTGACTGTCTGGAACAATGAACAGAAGCCCTCTACACACTGCAACGTTCCATTGCAAGTCCCTCGAATAAGAAAAGTGCTGCTTAAAATGCTCATTCACTACTGCATGATCCTCCCTTCAGCTACAATCCCAGAATAATTCAGGGCTCTTCTGGGAGTTGTGGTGTACAGGGAACATATTATCACTTGTGGTGGCAATGCTAGAAGATTCAGCACTTTGAGAATGGGGCTCTTCTCGTAGCTACAGAGAAATTATAGGCATGTTGTTGCCAAGAGACTAGGTACTGCCATGACTCAATCCAGTGAATAATTACCAGTTCCTTCACAGGAAATTAGTCGTGCATCTATTGATGACTGCTAAATACATAAGTAACATGTAGCTGGAAAGTAGAGTTCTCACCTGGGATTCATCAGTGTCTGGGAAAGATCTGGGACATGGGAAAAAGCAGTGTTTGAATAAATGAATATCACTGGTGTTCTGGCTGTTTGGCTCCCCTTCCTGGAATTTGCTGAGGTTTCACATGCTGTGGTTCCTGCTCTCACCTCTCATACTTGAAATATCATCTAATGGAAAGGGTCTTCTAGATAATATGAATTAGGTATATGACATGATCCTCATTCTCTCCCAGCTAGCCACTGGAATAACAAAATGCCATGTTTACTATGTTTTTATTTCATTGTGTTTTTATTTTATTTTCTGAACGTTTTGTAAACCACCTTGGTGGGCTTCAGAAAGGCAGTGTAGTAATATCATAAGATAACGACGACGACAACAACAACAACAACAACAACTACCACCTCTGCTCTGAACTAAGGTGAGGTCATCTAAATGAAGCCTACTCTGAAAGTTTGGCTGAGACTTGCTTCTGGACATAAAGTGCAACAAACAAAGTACTTTCACCAGTAAGAAAATGTTCAAAGGTTATCTGTAGGATGAAAGACATTATCCCATATCTGTCGAACATGGTGAGACAGGCAAGCATAAGAACAGACATGCTTGCTCAGACCAAAGGCCTAGCTAGTCCGACATGCTGTTTTCTACAGTGACTAATCAGATGCCTCTGGAAAAACCACAAGCAGGACGTGAGCGCAATAGCAACTTCCTGCTGTTGTTCACCAGTAACTGGTATTCAGAGGCTTGCTGCTTCTGAACCTGAAAGTAGCATATCTTCATCATTAATAGCCTTATCCTCCATATATTTGTCTTATCCCCTTTGAAAGTCATCTACGGCCAGATCTACACCAAGCAAGATATAGTGGTATGAAAGTGGTATATAAAAGGAAGGAGCCACACTACTGCTTTATAGTGGTATTGAAGTGCACTGACAACTGTTAGGGCCCATTGACACATACCATATACCACTACATCCTGCTTGGTGTGGCTCCTGCCTTTTATATACCCGTTTCATATCGGTTTCATACTGCTATATCCTGCTTGGTGTAGATCTGGCCATACGTTGGTGGCCGTCACCACATCTTGTAACAGCAAATTCCATCACTTAAATACACATTGTGTAAAGAAGTAGTTCCTTTTGCCTGTCCTGAATCTCCCACCATTCAGCTTCATTTGGTAGACCTTGATTCTGGTATGATTTTGTACACCTATGTCATGTCCTCCCTTACTTTTTTTTTTTAAAAAAAAAACCTAGAAAGCCCTAAATGTTGTAACTGGTCCTCGTAGTTGTTCCAACACTCTGATTATTTTGGTTGCCCTTTCCTGCACATTTTCCAGCTCTACAATGTTATTTTTGGAGATACAGTGAGCAGAAATGTACACATTGCTCCAAGTGTGGTTGCACCATAGATGTGTAAGGGCATATGATGTAGCCGTTGTATTATTGATTCCTTTTCTAATGAGAACTCGTATGGCATCTGCCCTTTCATGCCCCCCATAGCCTTCTAAAACATTAAATAAGGGGTCCATCACAAAAGCTGAGGGGGCTGATTCCCTCTGCCCCCTCTGTAATTCAAGTACTGAGCACAATTGGTCAATAACCAAAGGCAAAATTAATTTGCACAAATCCCTCCAGTATTAGAAAAACACATTGAATTTCTAACCTTTAAAATACTTTCGGTCCCAAAGATGTATCCCCAAATTTTATTGTGCAAAGTTTCAGGTTAGAGTAAAGCTAATCAGTCTCCCATGTCATGGGAATGTTTTATAAAAACCACTGCTTTTTATAAAGTACAGGAGACAAAAGTAATTTACTTGCCATGTTTATCACATATGGAGTTGTTGAAATAATGAGCACCATAAAATTAAATTTACCATTGTCTCAATTGGTATGAAGGTTACATTCATAAACTTTGTTTATTTTAATAGGTTTGTTGTACAGTTGCAGACATATGCTATTATGGTGCAATGGATATGCTTTGGATATTTTTGTAATTGTGGGTAGTATAAAAGTCATTTTCTGTTAGATTGCACAAATCCATTACATTATGAGAAAGATACATTATAGTAATAGGATTAATGTGCAACTCATAAACATGATCAGTAATATTCTTTGTGATAAATTATCTCATTTTAATCACTTGGAATGTGGAGAGATTTAAGGATAGTCCCAGCTTTGATTTGCATAATTGTGTTACAGACAGACAAATTGCATTATATTCTTCATTAACAATAGATGGCTTGTATAACTATTGTATTTTTGAAGGCACTGCTTTTATGTTCATCCTGCAATTTGTCATTTGGTGACATTGCTGTGCAGTACACTTTGGAGAGAATGGAAACTAAAAGATTACTTGATTTTAGCTGAGTTTGGTGATATCTTTGCATTCAATTGCACAGCGGTAAGCTATTGTTTGTTTTAACAAATTATAATCCAACAGCTCAAAATAATTTTAAATAAAAAATTGCCCATTTGTAGTACACCCCCTGCTTATGGCTGTTCTCAGAAAAGTGTCAGTGTTCATAAATGAGCCTCGAATAGAAAAACACACAATGAAATTAAATTCAAAACATTGGGGGGAGGGTGCTTTACTTTTTTCGCATTTTGCTAATGCCAAATTCTGTTATTCTCTCTCTCTCTCTCTCTCTCTCTCTCTCACACACACACACACACACACACACACACACTCTTCTGAAAAACGCCCAAGCCAATAAAGAAGAGTTGGTAAGACACTCTCCACAAAGCATCTTTGTGGTTCCTATGGGCTCTTGTTACAATCCTAAAGCTGCAATCCTGTGATGGCTTGTGCAGAAATATGTTCTATTCATGGGTTCTGACAGACCCACATAATGCCATGGGAACAGGACCTGTATTAATCCCTTCCCTGTTGGGAAATACTCTGCATATGCATTGTTGCTGCCTATGCAAAATGTTCCCTGACCTTGAGGAGTGTGAAAACCCAGTTCATATGAAGCTCTGCTTCTACATATCAATATGTAGGTCAAAACTACTAATCAGGGTGAACATGTTGGAATCAATCTTACCTTCAAGGAAAGGAGTATCTGTAGATCTATACAGCCAGTAATTTGACTTTGGACTTGCCTCACCACTGAGATTCCAGCACCTAGTTTTAGATTCAAAACTCCAAAATGCAACCATCTTTTCTCACCCTCCCCACACTCCACCCCTGTAATGGTGGCTAAAATGAGCATACCATCTGGATCTTCAGCCTCTAGAAGTCTGTGTAATCTCAAAAAATTGTGAATATGCAACAGCTCTCACTATTCTCATGCTCCTGTTTTGTTTTTTCGTTTTCAGTTTTTTTGTGTCTGCTTCCAGCTGAAAAAAAAATATTCATATAGAAATAGAGATTTTGAGCTTGTTTTTGTTGGATGAAGAATACGTATAGGTAGTTCTCACATTCGTTTTCAACTGGTTTCCAATGCAGCAAAATTCAACAATGTATTGAGTCCATCGAATGGGAATTGATAAAAGAACAACAAACCATTCCAACGGATCCCATAGACACACTTCCATTCCACAGCTCTTCCCTTCCTTTCCCCTGAAACAAAGCAGTGTGATGAGAACAATGACTGATAAGAATGTGTTTAAACTTACTTGGGTTAAATTAGAAACACAATAGCTTCCCTGCTGGTACTTTCAGCGATGCCACAGTCAATGATAACTTCTTGCAAACCTGCCATTGCAAATTACGCTGCTCTTCATCTTGTCAATGGACAAGTAGATTGCTGCAAGTGTTGTCCCTAAGGAGAGTCAAGCATATGAATACAATATTTTATTTTATTTTAATAAAAAAAAATGTACTGCCCGTTCTTTTATCGGAATGTTCCATGGCACAACCTTGCATGCAATTTAGATGTGTCTGTATTCTGAAATATTAGTACCAATGAATGAAAAGACTATTAGGAAATGGAGAAACTGTGTATGAATCAGCAAAGTGAAGAAAAAGGGGTGGCTGGTTGTTTTTTACCTGAATGCTGTGATAATCATAGGAAAGTTAATTTCCTCACATATAATTGTTTCTGAATAAAGTAATATTAGTCAGTCGAAAACCTTTGATCCATAATTGGTCTTAGTTTCTATGGAAACTGGTCACGAGCTATTCCTTCCCAGCCAGAATGAGAAAGGCAAAGGTTTAAATGTCTTAGTCATGAGAGAAATAATGGGAACCACAGAGTGGACAAAGAATCATTGGCATTTCAAAGGGGTGATAGAAAGAGCAGCAAGGGCCATGTTTAAGCATCTACGGATTGTCAATCACCTCTCATCCAAACCAAAGGACCATCTTCTCCTGCATGAACTTGACCACCCATTAAAATTGGCCTCAGAGGTTCTTCTCTGTGTGTCCCCACAGTGGACCTCCTCCTTCTCCCACATGCACACACAAGGAGTGGTAACCACCCAAAGTGATAACTGAAGGCATGGCACTTTCCATTGTACCACCTGTTAATGGAACTCTCTTCCAATGATACTTATCTGGAATTGCTTTTATTTGTGTTTGAGCACCAGGGGTTGTATTCAATGTTGTCCATCTGCCAGATGAAAAGACATCATTGATGGAACAAGTTGCCCCTCCTCAATTCCCCTAAATCTGTTCCAGAGGATTGAGAGGCTGTCTGAAGCAGATTTGGGGGCATGCAGGGACTAGAGAAGAGGAGGAGAAGAGAAAGTCCCTTTGAGCAAGTGGAACTCCATTCGTGTGACACAACATTTTCCTTTGCCAAAGCCTTTTAATGCTGTATTTGTCCTGTGCTGGATTTTAAGAACAGGGATGGGAAACGTGGGGTGGGAAATGTGTTGGACTGCTGCCATCATCAGCCCTAGCAAGAATAGACAATGGTGAGGGATAATGGGAATTGCAGTGCAAAAACATCTGGAGGGACACACTTTCCCCACCCCTGCTTTAGATTTTACCTATAATGTTGTTCTTTGTTGTGATTAACTGATCTGCTTTCATTGTTTTATTGACTGTACTTAATTTTATGGAATTGTTTTTTTCCAAACCACTGCGGGAACCATGTTGGTTACAGAGTGGGGTAAAAATAATCTAAAATTAAAATGAAATAAATTCCAGAGAACCATGAAGCCCCAAATTAGTATATCTGGCTACACAACATGGGGGGGGGGGGGGGAATGAATGTCAAAATGAATATATTTATTCCAGTATAAAAAGGGGGGAAATAAAACGGAGTTCCTTCAAAGCATCTTGCTTCATCTGAACCCCTTTCAAAAATCCTGCAATTCATCCTTCTCTTTGTACTCTTTCAGCTTATTTTTTCCTCATATACGGGAACATAAGTGAACAACTATCACTGCCATTTTGCATCTCTACCTTGTATGATTTGAATACCAAATATGAGTAAGGGTGTATGTTGTTGACCCAAAAGTATAGGAATGACTGGCACAGATCCCTCATTATCTTGGTTTTATCTCTATGTAACATTCATTATTTCAGAAAATATACGATGTTTTCTAAATGTATTTTCCAAGATACCTACCCACATCGCATTGTGGTTGTAATATTAAATTTAACTGGCATGTCAAATGTTGATCTTACGAATACCATCTCAAATGATATGGATCACAGTAACCACAGTTTCAGTGCATAAAATATTTCAGGTCCTGCCAAAATTACTACAGTAAACATGAAAAATAAAAGCAAACACATGTGAATATATATAAGCCTTTGAGATGCTTTTGAAAGCCCCAGAATTCTGCCCTCTAGTGATGAGAAGACTCTTGCAGAGCTGGGCAAGAGTTATCAGCATGTCTAACTCTATAGATTCAGGAAATAGATGGACAGGCTGGTCACATGTACAGCTCAAGATCTGATGATGTAATGCCGATGGTTTTGCTTCAGCTATCAGGGAAAGAGAGGGCTTGCTTTATTAGCTTTGATTGTTAACTGGAATGGGAATGATAGGTTATGAGGTAAGGAATGTTCATGTTCTTCCAAGTTCTAGGGTGGCGGTTGCATGAAGCTGGATCTTGTGGGCTCCTAGAAGGCCTGTTGGAAACAGACTTACTAGCTGAAAATGAGCAGACTCCTAAACCGAAAAAAAGGAAAAGAGGCTATTAAAAAGCTGATTGTGATGACAACAGCTACTATTACTATCACCACTGCCACCACCATGGACACTGCCAGTGCTTTCTGGTTACAATCATCGGTCTAGGTTCAGCCCTAAATTCACATTTGAGACCAACCATCCTGGGCAGAATGGTTGATCTTCAAAGCATCAGATCTTTCTTGAAATTGTCCATCTTTTCAATGGAAATTGGGCAGAAGAAGAAGCACTGGGCATGTGGTAGCTGCTCCCTCAGGAATTTGACACATAACTAACAGAGAGAATGAGGGATTGGGAAACATATTTTTGAGCTACTGGGATTAATATGTAACCCATATCCTGCACTACCTAGGTCCCACCAAGCCAGCAGTAGCTGACTGATCAGGAAATGTCATGTGTTTGCTGCCTGCTAGAACAGAAAAAGAGGGTGTCCAGACGGAGAGGCGGGTAAGAAATAAATTGTTATTATTATTATTATTATTATTATTATTACTATTATTGGCTTGGTGGGTCACAAGTCATGCAACCCCAGTATCTGTGTCTTCCAAAGCAATCTTTGATTCAACTGTTTTCATAGTCAAATAAAAGTCTTCATTTTGACATTTATGTGCTCTTTTGTGTGCCCAAATGTGCAAACATTAGGTTCCGAGTTTTGTGGGTGGGGGATAGAAATAAAATATATAATTCAGGCTTTTACACACACACACACACCATTCCACAATTTTCCTTCAAGGCTTTTTCTGACTGCAGACAATGATGCGCCTAGTACATTGTCCTTATTGGAAGCAAAACCTCCTTGAGAAATTAATAAGATTAAGTTACACCTCAGTGGAAAATCAGTGCGTATGAAACTAATGAAAATTTACTGCACATACTGGTGAGGAAAGTTGCTCATTGTACTAGTGAGCTCATCCAAAATGTTTCCTGTATGAGTGCAAGCTTTACTGAGCAAGCATTAGGAACGTCTGTTTATAGCAAATGCTAGAGGAGATAGGGTCAAACTATGTACAGATGTTCAGTTATTGCCCACTGGTCTGTAACTCTCACCCCATTCCCCAAAGGTGTGCTTATTAGAATTATTTTAGGCTATCAATGGCTAATAATCATGATAGTGAAGTGATGCTACTGCCTAGAGCAGAGGTGTGTTGCCTTTGAATAACAGCTGCACTCAGGAATAAAGAGATGAAATGCAAATCATCGGAGGGACAAGGGTCACAACATTATTAAACTTCTTAACTTAGTTACAAACAACTTCTGCAACAACCTAATGCTGCATTCAAATGCAGTAGCCACCTAGCGATTATACCTACCTAGCCATGGCCCTGGATTGGTGGTATTCCTACCACTCACCCATTGCTTCCTATTCTCCCCACCCCCAAAACATAGCATAAATGTGGACAGTAACAAAAATAAAATAATTAAGAGAATAATGTTGAGGGAGGCCTTCCTAAATCACTTCCTACTCTAGGTGCCATGACTCTGGATGGATGAGCCCAGTTGTCCCTAAAGAGGATCTACAGTCCCACACCTGGATCTCACAATCTTGAATGGTGAGTTTCAGGAATCCCAAATCACCTTAAAGGTGCCTACATGTGACACCTCTCTGGTGTCACTTTGAGCCATATCTATTACTTACTCCCACCCCACAGAGAACAGTCAGTAAGGGGGAGAAAACCTGCAAATTGTGGCCAATCTGTTTGACAGGCAAACAATTCCTGCTTGGCCAAAATGCAACATGCTATACCTGCAGTGTGAACCAGTTTTTAGCAACTACTGCCCAGTCACTAATAGCCCTTCTTAGGGAAGGTGCTTCAGAGGCTGGCAGCTGCATAGGTTCAGACACCCTTAGAAGACACAAAATATTATCCAGACCCTTTTCAGTCTGGGTTTGGGGACTGAATCAGCCTTGGACACCCTGACAGATCACTTTTATCAGGAGAAATATGAGGGGGCAGGTGCAACTGTATTGAATTTACTTTGCTCTCTCAACATCATTTAATACTGTGGACCACAGTGTCCTTCTGGACCGGCTGTGTGGATTGAGAGTGAGAGGCACTGTGTTACAATGGTTCAGTTCCTAAATGCAGGGTTAAGTCCAGAGGAGAGCTTTGGGAAACCATACCTCAGGCCTATGGCTATTTTCTGTCCCAATGCAATTCAACATCTATATGAATCCATCTATATGGGCTGTCATTTAGAGATCTAGAGTAAAGTGTCATCAGTACTCTGATGATATCCAACTCTGTTTCTCTGTATCATCTGAGCCAGGAGAGGCTGTGCAGGCCCTGGATCCAATGCTTGGACTCAATGCTAGGTTAGATGGCCACCAATATGTTGAGGCTGAATCCTGACAACACAGGGGCACTGTAAAGATAATGGTACCCTTGCCCAGGGATTAGGGAAGTTGTCTCTTCCAGATGGGGTTTCACTCCCTCTGAAGGAGCAGGTGCAGAGGTTGGTGGTGTTCCTGGATCCATCATTGCCAATGGAGGCAGACACAAGTGGTCTCTATGGCGAGAGTGCCTTGTTCCAACTTCAGTTGGTTCACCAGCTACAGACAAGCATAGCCAGGCTGGCCATAGTGATCCATGCACTGGTAACTTCAAGATTGGACTATTGCAATTCACTTTATGCAGGGCTGCCTTTGAAGCTGCAGCTAGTGCAAAATGCTGAGGCTAGGCTGCTGAGTAAGACAGCCTACCAGGAACATATTACTCTAGTTCTGAAAGAATTGCACTGATTTCCAGAAAGCTCGCAATCCAAGTTCAAGCTGACCTATAAAGCCCTATGTGGCTTAGGATCTGGATACCAGATGGAGTTCCTTCTCCCTTATGTGCCTGCCTGGATATTAAGGTCTAGTAGGGATGCTTTCATGACAGTGCTGCACTTGCCTAGGGTTCAATATGCAGCAACCCAAGGGAGAGAGTGTGCTTCAATTGTGGAATTCCTCTCGCCTCCCATACAGTTGGTACCAGCTAAGGACTTGTTTGTTCATCCAGGCATTTGATCAAACCTGTGTTGCTGCTTCTTATAAACTGTTATTTACCTGTGTTTCTGTTCTCCCCTATTTTACTGCTATCAGTTGATGTTTGCATGATTTGTCTGTGCTTTATTGGTTTTGTACCCCCACTTTGAAATAATTTTATAAAGATAAGTGGGTAATAAAATCAATTAACAACCAACCAGTAGGAGTTGGCTACTGCGCTCATGTCCTGCCCATGGGATTCCCAGGATAAACATAGCTGGCCACTGTTGGAAACAGGATGATGGATTAGATAGGACTTTAGTCTTGTCCAGCAGGGCTCTTCCTATGCTCTTATTTAGGATAAAAGCATAGGCTTTTATGAATCTTTTTTCCTTTTTATTTAACAAAATAAAACAGAAAACAAGCCATGAAAAGAAACATGAAAAAAGAACAAGCAATTACATGCAAATTAATAACAATATTCCATCAAGTACAATATTATTTTAAGAAAAGAAAAGAAAAAAGGGGGGAGATCATGCATGAGTTTCAAGAAAGAAAGACCAAATATCCATAACTTTATCCACTTGTGAGTGGCGCCTATATACCACCTGTTCAAATATTGATAGCACTGAAGTCAGTCAATTGCATTATGGGAGGTGAACACTTATCCTTCCAACATTGTAATATCAGTCTTTGGGCTGTCACAAGGGGTCAAAAAAATCTATTTGTGCTGACCAGACATTAACTTCCAAGAAACCAGTAAATAGTTTAGGAAGACTTGTACATCAATATTAAAGACTGTTCCAATGCATGGTTTATCCATATTATAACTTCCTCCTCAAAAGACATAGGCTTGATGGTAATTTTGACATGTCAGAATCATAGTGTAGAAGGAGACCATAGGTCATTTAGCACAACTCCAAACCTCGACCCAAAGGTTCTTTCCGCACCATAGGGGCGGAAAGGACAGGAAGCAGGGAAACCCAGTAGCCACTTCCGGGTTCAGCGTGATGAGGCCGCACCACAATGCGGTGGCCTGGGTTTCTCCTGGGCAGATGCAAGTTGCGCCGGTCATTTTTTTAAAAAAAAAATCTGTGGAGGTATGCACGAGCGGTCCTGGGGTTGGCGATTTTGCTGTTGCCCTCTCCTGATGGCCTTGGAGCCACGTGGTGCACCTCCGTGGCCATCAGTGCAGCTGTGCTTACTCACAGGTAAGTGCAGCTGCGCCCGGGATGGGCGGCCACACCAGCCGCCCATCTTGCTTCCCTCCCGGGAGCAGGGAATGAACCGGGATAATAGCATTCCCTGAACTCCCAGGAAAATGGAGGGCTGGCCCCTGCCTGCTTGCAGGATGCTCTGTGCATCATGCGGACTCTCCTCGAGCAGACAGGGGCAGCCCCTCGAAAAATGGCTGGTGCGGAAAGTACCAAAGTCAACATATCTCCACCAATAAACTATCACAATCCAGACCCACAGTAGACAAAAGTACCTGAATAACAAATAGCTTCAGAAAGATTTGAGGAAGAAAATCAAGCCTCCATTCTTCTCTGATACTTCAGGAGAGGATGAGGCTTTCTGGAATTTTGGATGTTTTAACCTAGGGTGACCAGATAAAATCCAGGTCAGGGCTCATGTAACTTTAACAGTTGTAGAGAAAAGGGAATTTCAGCCAGTGTCATTTATATGCAATTAGTTCCTGGTGATATTCCCTCTTCATCACAACAGTTAAAGGTGCAGGCACTATACTAGAGTGATCATATACAAAAGAAGGCAGGGCCCCTGCAACTTTAACTGTTGTGATGAAGAGGGAATTTTATCTGGTCAGCCTATTTTAACCTGGGAAAATTCCACTTGCTATCTCAGTTGTGGTGATCAGGCAGGCCCAGAGTGTGATAAAGACCCAGCCATAATGCCCAGACTTCCTGATTTGTGTCAAAAAGCATGCATGTCACTCTAGAGGAACAACCTGTAGTTTGTTCCATCCACCCCCCCTTTGTTATTGGAGCCTTTGTTGTCTCTTTGTATGATGAATTTACCCCAAGGTATGTTTGGATTCCCATTCACCATAGACACTCTGTTCACTTTATCAACTGGCATGGTCTCTTTTACATGACCACATCTGCATTCCCGCCAATATCACTTCCTTGACTAACATTACTAATGTGTGCAGGGGTGGCTTTCCACAAATTCAGCATTTATGAAGGAATCAAATTATAATCTCTTGCCATACCAGAAAGAGGAAATTTGCGTAGATTGGTATCGGTTGTCAGACAATGAGGAACAACGGTCAAATGAAATGCAAGCTCAGTTGTTCCTGAGTGCTTACCAGACCTGTCATTAATGGCAAATGGGTCTGGAATATGATTGGCCACTGGGACAACTGGATGTACATTACAGTAGGCTGACCAGATAAAATCCAGGTCAGGGGTCTTGTAACTTTAACAGTTGTAGAGAAAAGGGAATTTCAGCCAGTGTCATTTGTATGCAATTCGTTCCTGGTGAAATTCCCTCTTCATCACAACAGTTAAAGATGCAGGCACTATACTAGAGTGACCATATACAAAAGAAGGCAGAGCCCCTGCAACTTTAACTGTCGTGATGAAGAGGGAATTTCACCAGGAACTAATTGCATACAAATGACACTGGCTGAAATTCCCTTTTCTCTACAACTGTTAAAGTTACAAGAGCCCTGACCTGGATTTTATCTGGTCACCCTACATTACAGGATGTAGCTTGGAAAGAGTCCTCCCTCCCCCCCCCCCCCCCCCCCCGCCCAGCCAGGACCTCTTTGCCTTTAATAACTGCATGTTTAACTATTGCTCTGAAATGTAGAGCTGGTTTTCCTCAACCTTGGCAAAGGGGTATCTTTTTCACAGCAGATTCCACAGGCCTTTTCCTACAAAAGTTGAACAGTCCAGCCACTCATGAACCAGGAACTGACCACGCTCACTAGAACATTCCTTGAACAGCTTGAAGAGCTGAAGTTAAGTTCTCTGGAAACTGAAAGCACAGGAGTTCAGAGCATTTTTCATTAAAGCAGAGAAAGAGAATAGTTATCAATAATTCTGACTTTGCTAGTGGCAGCTTAGGATCTAATAACAGTGAGAGATGAAACTTAAGAGTGCAGAACTACCTGGTTCCAAGGCTAAATAAAATTAAAGGTGTTGAGACTCAAATTGTCATGTTCTTGTGTCATGTGTCTCTTCTGTTGAAATGTCTTTTGAAAAGTTGTTGTTGAATCTCTGACACATGAAACCATTGAAAATCTGCCTGTACTTAAGACTGACAACTGAACCCCTCTAACCCTCAGAAGTAAGGCCAGTGGTAATGAGATGGGGCCTTATCAACATGAATGATGCTCTCCAACTCCCAATTTGGAACTCACTCCCCAGTGATGTTGCCCTAGTGACATCCTTGGTTGCAATTTTCCCTCCAAGGTGGTTTTCATTTTAATTAGTCCAGGCTTTTGAAGATTACTACTTGTATTCTTTTTATGGTGGGATTTAACTCCTGCTTATTTTTGCTGTTTAGAGCGCAACATTCCCTCCATTCAAAGTTATGCCAGCAAGAGCCCAGGAGAGTAGGAGGAACAGCATAGACCTTTTCTCCTTCCCATCTTCCTAAAATGCAGTTTACATTAGATGTGCCTCTGAACCCATCTAACTCAGGGCAGGCGGAGGAGCTGGTGGAACCAATGGATTCATGGCATGCCCCATAAAACTCATTTCCTCCCCTCCCAAGGCTGCAACACTGGCTGTAGGAGAGGGAGCCCCCATGGAGCTTTCTGCTGCAGCTGGGTGGGGGATTTCCTCCTCTGAAGTCATAGCTCCATCTGTGGCCTTGGAGGGGGAAATCCTCTGCATCCAATGACCCCTCAGACACTGCCTAGGGTGTGGGCTTCAAATCTAGCCCTTTGGAAGTGCCAATCTGTCTTCCCCCCGCCCCCAGGATTCCCCAGAAGGCAATGTCACTTAAAGCTGAGAACTGTATTGACAAATTGAGGGAATTACTTTTTACTGGTTACTTTTTACACACACACACACACACACACACACACACACACATTTTTAAAAAGGCTATGGGTTCTGGGTGTTTTGTTACCCATGGCAACAAGACACCCTGGCTGGGTTCACATGACTCAACAAGCTGTGCTGCTGAAGGTATTAATTCAAATCCACTACGCACATGGGGGCAGCAGGGGAGAATATAGGAGTGTCTCTCCCCTCCTCCCTTCAGGCTGGCTTCTAAGAAATCTCACCGGGCCAGTTCACATGACACAATAAGCTGCCCTGAAAATAAGCTTCAATGCATTGCTTGTTTGCTCATGAACCATATTACTCTCGACAAATGATTAGGCACTCCGCGGTTTGTCGCAGCTTGTTTCCCCCTTAGGCCCTTTCTTCATCTAAGGGTGGAGAGAGAGGGAGGGAGGGGGTAATCCCAGACTTACCTACTTCCAGGATTGTCCCCCAGTTTCTAAACAGGAAGCACAACATCCCGGGAGGAAAGGGACTTCGCGCCCACCATTTTTTTAAAAAAAGAAACAGGAGCCCTCGTCATGAGGCAGAGAAGGTAGGAACCCCCCACATGTGCCCCCCACCATTCTGGGGATTGCAAAATTGTTTTACCCACCTACCTCACCCTCATGGGCATGAAGCCACCCCTCGTAGCTCCGTGCCCGTTTTAAGACCTGGGATGGCGGGAAAATCAGGATATCCCTGGTTTCCACTATCCCAGGGTTATCCCTAGGTCATCCCCGGTTGCCCCTGGGATCCCTTGTGAACAAGGACAAGCTAGGGATGATCCCAGGATAAATACCTGGTGTAGACATGGCCTTAGTCCTCCCACCCTCTCCCATCACATATCCCATAGGTCTGTGCAGTACAACAGTCTATTCTTCTACTCTAATGAGTAATTAGCAGAGTAAAGTTTATTTTGTAGATTTTTTTCAAAAAAAAATGGGGAGATTTGCACAAAATTAATGTTTTAAAACTTTCAGGAAGATTTGCACAAATTTGCTAAAGAGCAATAACTATGCTTTAGTGAATTTGCACAAATCTCCCCAAAAGGTTTTTTTAAAAGCTAAATTTGCATAATTCTCCTTGAAGGTGAAAAAAATAACATAACATTTGTGTGACTCTCCCCAAAATAGAAAATAAAAGTGTTGATGTCTAGGCAGGTGACGAAGTGGAGGAGTAAATTTAGTACCAATATTTCAAGATGTAGTACAGAGGAGAGCCACCAGGTTTGCACTGCTCTTGCCAGGTGTCTCTGAGAAACCACACACAAACCATCATGCTGGTTCACACATCATGACAAGCCACTTTGAAAACAACCCAACAACAAGCCATAGGTTGTATGAGTTATTGTGATCAGGTCCATGTATTAAAAAAACCCAAAACCCACTCTTTTCCCCTACAACATTGAATGTGAATTGTGGATCAAAGGCATGAAATCACAAAAGCCATTTTTTAAAAAATCCAAAATTGTTTGATTTCTCTCCCCCCCCCCCCATTTTTTTTTATTTTTTTTTTAGAAACACCCAAACAAATTCCTTGGAGGGGGGAAACCAGGGAAAAGCCTATTCCCCCCCCCCAATTTCTTCTTCTTCTTTGACCTTCACATCTCTGTTTATTATAGAGTTCTGATGAAAGCTTTTCTCCAAGGTTTTATTTTGCCCCATGAAGAAAAGCACCAGCTTGAAACACTTAGGCCACCCAACTCTCCAATGAACAGTTGGCAGTACCTGCAGCTTTTCCCTCCCGTGACTTCCCACCACTGCTAGCCTCCCACTGCTTGGGAGTGAGAAACATTATATTCTACTGGGGACATGTCCATTCAGACACATAACTTTCTTTATTCATACTTTAAATACTATAACTTTCTTTGTAACTCACATGGGAATAATCTTTTCGATATAGATAATTTGAGGTATTTATATGTAAGCTGTAAGGAATCAGACACACATAGAATTTGTGCCTTAACTTTAATGATAAAAAATTAGATTATAGTTAGGCTTTCAAGCAATCACCTTATTCCAAATAACTGTAAAGTCTCTTTGAAGGTCAATATATTCATTTTCCTCTAGCTATACAGTTTCAACAGCAAACCAGGCATGAAGACTGTTAAGCCTTTGGAATTGTCTATCAGTTCTGGGAGTTACAGATTTTAACCCATAGAGAAATGTGTATTACCCGCAAAATGAGAGATCAGTTAACAAAAAGAGAAGTACAACATATAATTGTCTAGAATTGAGCTGGCAATTTAAACTGAACCATTCTGATATGCTACTAGCAAGAGAGAGAAGAGAGAGAGATTGCCAGTACAAATGCAAGTTTGCTATGAAAGGATTTTGGCTATGAAAATACCATGGAAAAATCTGCAGAATACTGTCAACAGCCAAATTTGGATATACATGAATATCAAAATTTGTTCTTCTGTGCTCCTCCCTACAAGATCAGGGAATGCAACATTGTGCTACTGCATGTTGGACTACAACTCCCATCATCTCAACCACATAGCTAATGGGCACATTAACTGGGGTCATGGGAGTTGTAGTCCAACACATTTGAAGGGCATCAGACTGGGGGAGATGAGCAATTGTTACTCTTTGTAATGAGAACAATCATTATCTTTTTCCTACTTTGCTGTTCAATGGAGAGAGAAACTTCCAAAGAAGAATATTTCTGCTCTTGGGCTATTTATCATTTTTTTGGCCATTTATCAAAACTTTTCTTTTGGTCTTTTCAAAGCCTTGTACATGTGTTATAGGTTTCAACTGCAATCTTGAAAGGTGGCTCAGAAATGCATAAAATAAACAAACAAACGTCTATTTCTGTTTTGTTGTTATTGGTAGTGGTGGCGGCAGCATTTTTTTTTTCGTTTTCAAAATAGCACCTCTTTACAGCCACCAGCCAATATAATTTATTTTTTAAAAGCAACTTGTTGAGAGGCACTATCCAGGTGGACCATTCCACAAGTGTAGCCTACCTCTGGTACTGTTCTGCATGCAGAGCTACCGCCAATGGGGATTTCACACATCCTTTAAAAAGCCCTGAAATGAGCAGAAACACTCGTTTCTGGATCAGGTCAGGTTGCTAGAGCTCCCTTATGCAAACTCTGCCGACCTGCCCCATTTCAAACATGAGTCTTCCCACTCATTCCTGGTTCCTAGAGGAAGCACTAAATCCCCATCGTGCTAGCAGTGCGTGACCCTTACAGAATGGAGTCAGCAGTGCCCCCCCACTTGCCCAGTGGCCCACTTGCATGCAGCCATAGGTATTTAACTCCTCTCCTTAAAACTTTTTTTTTATGTGATGTCACCTGTCTGTTGGGAGTGGGGAAATTTTATATCCCATAACCTGCCTGTGTCTTCAGAATAGCACTTCCGGGAGAGCCATTTCGGCAACCTCAGATCAAATTAGCACATTAAGGAACCCAGGCAACAGAATGAGGTGGCAGCATTTCAGAGCGGTAGAATGAACTGCACCACTTCAGGCCACTGAGGTAGGGGATCCATGTTTTGAATGCTGTTGTGACAGCAGGGTGTGAGCGTTGGGGGGGGGGGGGTCTAATCTTTCTCCCAAACATATTTTCCATTTTTTGGAAAATGTCAGGCAGTTAGGGGTGTTACATGGAGGAACATTAACAAATCACTTTCCCCACCCCCTCTTGCAGTGTAAAGTGCTATAGTACATTCTACCTCCTCAGAATGTAATTCCCCTTCATTTTGCTGCGTATTTAGAGTCTAGACCAGGACAGCATTCCATTAGACAGAGTTGGAGCAATGAGTGCTCAGATTCAGTCCAAGCACTCCTTCTATTCCTCACACCAGTTATTGGACTAGACCAGGGGTGGACAACATGTGGCCCTCCACATATTGTTGGACTTCAGCTCCCATCAGCCCTGACCATTGGTTGTGTTCTCTAGGGCTGACAGCAGTTGTAGTCCAAGAACATCTGGAGGGGCATAAGTTACCTGCCCTTGGCATAGACCAGGGGTGGGAAGACAGTAGATTTACAGACGTTTTGGACTTTAACTCCCAGCATTCCTGATCACTGGTCAGGCTGGCAGGGGCTTCTGGGAGTTGGAGTCAAACATCTGGAGATCTACCTTCTACCCACCGGTGGCCTAGATGACCCTTTGGCTCCAGGAATGCCACAGCCGATGCATGGACAACTGCAGCACTTACTCTTCTCTGAAGGTTTTATATTCCCCCTAGTATTATTAATATTTACTCCAAAGTGGAACCCGTGTTCCCATTATTCAAGAAAATCAGGTCCAGGGATGGGTGGGGGGTGGGGAGCAATGAACAAAGGAGAACAAAAAAAGAATTCTTTCCCTAAGATTCTCAAACGGTTTTCCCAAAAGAATAATTAAAATCCTAAATTAACTTCTTCATTTTTATCACCTGATGAGCATAATTAGCAAACAGTGTATAATGACAGCAAATAATTGTTCCTTTTTCAACTCATTAGAGAAGTGTAATGACTATATTTTCACACATAAGCTAAAGCTACATTGTATTTACTAGCTATGCTTACCTGGAAAGTGGTGTGTCTGTCAACATCAAAGAAACAAAATGTTTAAGCACAGTGTATAATAGTTCTAGAGGGAGGCAGCTTTTGAGCTGTTTCTCCATCACTACAAAGACTTCTAAAGAGATCCCTGGGTTGCAAGACCTTGCAAAAAGACATTCATGTAAAGAAATGTCATCTTTTCATCTCTTCTCTGTTATGGGTAATCATCGCTACTTCCTGCCCATATTTATGATGTGCTTCTTTCCATTATGAGAAAGTGTGTGTGTCCTAAAGCAGCTATATTGGGAAACATGAGAATATGTGTGCATACTTCAATTGCAACATTGCAGTACGTTACTCTCTGGTCACAAGACCTGCTTTGTGCATCAATAGAACTGCCCCATGTACACCTACCATCCCCTCCGGATTTTTATTTTATTTCTTAAGAATGTGTTTAATTGGACAAAAATGTTTTAACTGGAAGGCTGGTATGCTGCAAAGTGAAATGCTGCCCTCCAGCACCTTCTTTATTTTAGTTCAAAAGAATGGCTTTGTGTTTTCAAGCTCAGATCCCAACTCTTCCTTGTATTTAGGTTCTTGGGCAGGTTGCATTTCTTTTAGTCTTACCTGTTCACCTTCTGGGAAATGAGTATTTTGTGACTGGCCATAACCACCATAGCAACCATGTTTTGAATTGGCAAAACAAGAACAAAAGCAAAAGCAAACCTTTGCATAGGAGCCATTTTGCGAGAGCACCCACAACACTCTCTCAAAATTCTAAATGTGCCAGGACCCCTTTGGGAGGAGGCAGAACCAGGTCCATGCTTTGCTGGGTTCAAGGAAAGTCTACAGGGATCATGTGAATGCATGGAGCTACCTTATATGGGTCCATCTAGCCCAGTGTGATTTGCTCTGACTGATAGTGGCCTGACTCAGGAGAGGTTTCTCTCTGCCCTGCTACATAAGATCCTTTTAACTAGGCTGACCATCTGAAAAGGAGGACAGGGCTCCTGTAACTTTAACAGTTGTAGAGAAAAGGGAATTTCAGCCAGTGTCATTTGTATGCAATTAGTTCCTGGTGAAATTCCCTCTTGATCACAACAGTTAAAGTTGCAGGCACTATACTAGAGTGACCATATACAAAAGAAGGCAGGGCCCCTGCAACTTTAACAGTTGTGATGAAGAGGGAATTTCACCAGGAACTAATTGCCTACAAATGACACTGGCTGAAATTCCCTTTTCTCTACAATGGTTAAAGTTACAGGAGCCCTGACCTACTTTTCAGATGGCCAGCCTATTTTAACTGGAGATGCTGGGGACTGAGCCTGTTATCACACATGTTTGAGCTATAGGCAGCAGTGCCCTTGTTGAGACCTGGGAGCCACAAACAGCTCTTGGAAAGTTCAGCTGCAGCCCTTGTCCCAGCAAAGGTCTCCACACATTCTGTGGCTCCTGGCATCATCCCCAAGATGCTGATGCAGTGGGCAACCCCTGTGGTCTGCAGATGCTACTGAGGGCAAGAGGGAAACTTCTAGAGGGAGAAGAAATCTGAAGAAGCATGTTAGGGAGGAGCTGCCTAGGAGGTATGGATGGTGTAGGAAGGAGAAAGTTGCTGCAAAGAGGTGTGGCTAGGGGAGAGAGAGCAGGTTCAGGCAAATAGGGACAAACTTAAGCCTGGGCCAGAAATAAGAGAGAGGAAGGCCTGGATAAGGGTGATAGTCAGTGTTGTACCCTGCTTTGGGATATGTGTGGCAATTTTACAGGAGACAGACCCAGGCTTTGGGACCTTCCCCCCATGTTCTGCAGGCCTCACCTCGGAAGGGGGCATTCATGTGTTTCATTCTAGGGCCTTTTCCGTTTCATGGGGTGGTGTAATTGGCACCTTTCCTAGCCTTTTCCCTCCACCCATGTTCTGCAAGCCCTACACAGGCTCCAGATTGTCTGCATCCCTCTTGAAGTATGGTGCTTCGTTTTATCTGTCCTGACTTTCAGCTTCATGGGATGATCCCAGGTTCTAGTATTATGCAAGAGGGAGAAAAATGTCTCCCTATCCACATTCTCCACACCATGCATAATTTTGTACACCTTTATTATGTCTCCCCTAATCCTCCTTTTTTCCAAGTTGAACAATCCCAACTGTTGTAACCTTCCCTCATAGGGGAGATGCTTCAGCCCCTTCATCATTTAGTTGCACTTTTCTCACCATCGGAAATCAATTTTATAAAGTGGCAAGACTCCCTCTTTTGGCCTTAGATCAGGGGTCCCTTACCTCTTTCAGCCTAAAGGCTAAAATCCATTTTGGAGAAGCTTTCAGGAACCACATTCCAGTGGTGGGCGAGACTAATGACAAAAGATGAAGTGAAAAATACCAGTAGACTTTAGCTTAAAGGCATGATCAGTAGTCAGGGAAAAGGGGTGGGGCCAGGGGAAGGGGTGGGGCCAGTTTGGGACCCCAAGAGGGCAGGATTTGGCCCATGGGCCTAAGGTTCTGCATCCCTGCCTTAAAGGGACGCTGTCAGACAAATACTGGATTAAATGGATCATTTCAGGGAGAAAAGGGCAAGGGTGGGGAAATAAGAATTGGGGCACATCAGACAAGTCTTTTA
Organism: Anniella stebbinsi; assembly: GCA_029215795.1. Lineage (NCBI taxonomy): Eukaryota > Metazoa > Chordata > Lepidosauria > Squamata > Anniellidae > Anniella > Anniella stebbinsi. The sequence goes on along the minus strand of JARDYH010000001.1, from coordinate 243,502,460 downwards.
TGACATACTCATTACTGGGTACTCACAGATTCTTGCTCGTCCCTCTCACGACATCGTCTGCCTCCCATGGGCCTCCCGCCCCTTCTAGCCTTTTTTGTGCCACAAAAAATCACCCCAGTGAGTCCAAATAAAGACAGAAGTTGCCTCTATCTCCTGCTGTGTGCAGGAAAAATGACGCGATAAAGACACCTCCTGAATGGGCCATGTGCACTTTTTTACTTCCTCTTTCCTTTCCCTTAGAGAAAGAGGAAGTATCGAGCAACAAAAGTGGGGCGGAGAAGCGACGGTAGGCGAGCGTGATTCCCCGCCCGCCTCCCCTCCGTCTGATGGAGCTCTTGGGCAGAAGCAATTGAAAGACAGTATGGAAGGTGAGAGGGTAGAGAAGCAGCAGAGTGGAATGTGAGGGGAGGGTATGTGGAGCTGAAAAGATGGGTCCCGTGGAATTCGGGTCTAGGAGTGCAAAATATCTAGTAAGTCCAAAAAAGGAGGGACTATTTCATGAACACCATGAAGGGGTTTTTTTTCCCTACAGGGGAAACCTCAGGGCCACCAAACCATATTGATATTTTGAAGTTTTAAAATATGCTGGCACTTAGTCAAGACACCACAGCATTAGCATTATTTTAATCATTTTTCCCATTGAAGGAAAAAAGCTGCCAGTGTAATTAAATGATTGCATTGTATTGTACAAATAACCATGTAATGACATCATTAGAAATTCTTGGTTTTTCATGGTAAGACCAAACTTAATTGCCATGTAATCTGAAGAAAGCAAGCAAGGTTGTGATTATTCTGTAATCCAATTTAATTACAGGGTAACAGATTGGTTAGTTGTTCCTTGCACAAAATACACATTCAGGAAAGTGGAATCAGTAGAGAAAAGATTAATTTTCCTTTGGAGAAATGTATTTAATTTTTTTTAATGGTTGAATGACACTCATATTTTGAAAGGAGCAGGCAAACCAAACCAAAGGATATATGAAGTGACAGCTTCTGAGCTGAGGAAATAAGGCATATCTCCAGTAATCAATAATGAAGCAAATGTTCTCTTAGGTTAGTAAGTCCCAAATGGTGTGCCATGGCGCATTAGTGCAGCACAAGAAAAGTTGTAGTATGCCACAAAAAAATTAAGCATGGAATTCAAGGAGATGGCAGACGCAAAGGTTGAGAGGACCCTTGGCAAACTGATGTTCAGTGGGCTCCTTCCTATGTGGGGGAGCCTCCCTCCAATTCTTGTAGCATGACAGTGGGGCAGGATATATATTTTTTCTCCAATAAGAACTGATAGAGCTCCTTTGGAATACAGCCTTCTGGTGTTCACCATTTTGTTTTTCTCAAAATGGACGTATCAGTCTGGGCATGGTGGGAAAAGCAAAATGGTGTTCCACACACTCAGTGCATCATCAGAGGGGAGGGAAATCGCATTTCCTTACCTTTGCTTCCCCCCCACTACTGTCCCATGATACTTCCTCTTTCTTCACAATGGGGATGAAAGAGGAAGTAAACAATGACCACATGGCCCATTCAGTGGCCATTTTTATTGCGCTACTTTTCCTGCACACAGCAGGAAATGGCAGCAGATTTGTGTTTTACAAAAATGGATTTAAAGGGGTCTATTTTGTGATGAAAAGAAAGCAAGAAGGAATGGGAGGCGCATGCGAGGCAGATGTCATCGTCAAAAGGACCCGCAAATATCCTTAAGTGGGGAGTAATGAGAGTGTGATAAAACGCTTGTCCGATGGCGCTGTCAGTCAGGGCTAGTTTCAGGTTTGAAAGGGCCCTGGGCAAACTATCCTCTGGTGGGCCCTCTCTTTCATCAGTGGGTCCTGGCAGATTTACCTGGTAGTAGCAGCACCAACACTCCAAGCAACAGTCTAAGCAGCTTCAGGCAGCTGGGTATGGCTGCCATGTACATTTCCTGTAATGTAGCATTCCTCTGAAGCATTGTGGGGAATTTAAATAATGGCTAGATCTACTTACCATCTTGGAGTGCCAAATAGAAAATGTTCTTTAAATTGGAAGCCAAAGGCAGGCATCTTCAGTAGCCCTTCTCAGGTGCTGGGACCCTTGCAGCTAACTAAAAATACTGTGTGCTGACACCAGACCTGCGCTCAGTAAACACATCAGGGAGGAATGGCTGAAGAGGGTTAACGTGTTAGTAAAATGTGGGGCTTGTTTTGCTCCGAAAAATGCACAACTCTGGGACTTAATTTGACTTTTCACTGGCCTTTAATTTGATTACATTGCAAAAGACTACAAATGAGGGGTAATATATGGTAAGGTAATATATTAACCATATATTAAATCCTATGGAAATGTAGACATCAATATGTTAGGGATCCAAGGATAATGCAAATATTCCTCTTCCTTTTCTCTTGTCTGCTTGGCCTGCTGCGTTCTTCCATTCAATTCTAACCTTCCATTCTCTAATCCCTTAATCTGTTCAAAACTAACCTAGAAAGTAGTAGAAGGAAGTGCCATGAAGGGGGAAGGCACATAAAGAGACATTTTCCTGACTCTTGAAAAGAGGTGGGACTGCTATTCCTGGAAACTATTTAATAAAGGATCTTCAAAACTGAAACAGTTGACATCCATTGCCTTTATTTGCCTGGTAAGATTCTGGTATTTCCAGTGCTGTGTGGCTGTGAAGCTTTCATCTTACAGAAGAGTAATGAAAATTACCATGCCTTGCTGCACACTACGCAATTAGCATAATGTGTACTTTGGTCCAGTCTGGGACAAACATAGCAGCAGACTTTGCTGATTTTATTTAAATACAACAACCAGATCTCTCCCTCTGGAGGTGCTTACATCAGTCAGATGGTGTGATTGCCCAACTGGTGGAAAGGTGTCCGGAGACTGGAAGGCTGTCATATAACCTAAAGATAGTTATTCAATTGATGACACACTGTCTTGGCTGCCCCTTTTGTTATTTCTCTCCAAAAGGAGGCAAGAACTTGTAGGGCAGCTACAGGACTCAGTCTCCCCAATGCAAGTATGAATAATTTCTTTGCCTGAGATTCTGTGCACTCAGATTACTTTCTTTTGTGTCTGTGAGCATCTCTACATCAAGCAAAAATCCTGCACCCTTACTGGCCTTTCTTCTTCCAGACTCTTTCCGGGTTTACAGTGCTCCTTTAGACGGCGAACACTTGATTTGGAATTGAAAACTTCCCTTCTTGGCAATGCTCTATATGTGTTCAACGAAACAATGCCATCTAGTGGCTGAATTCTAGTGCAAAGCCAGCATTTCACACTGCTGATATGGTGCCATGAACTGTTATTATAGCTTATCTCCAATATTTTTGAAAGTGTATAAAGGGGGGGGGGGGAAGCGTTGTGTAAAGTTCCCACAAACGTATTATTTATTTATTGCATTTATATCCCGCCTTTTTTCCTCCAAAGAACCCAACGCCGTGTACATAATCCTCCTCCTATCCATTTTATCCTCACAGCAACAACCCTGTGAGGTAGGTTGGGCTGAGAGTCTGTGACTGGTTCAAAGTCACCCAGCAGGTTTCCACGGCCGAGTGGGGCTAGAATCCATATCTGCCGATTGCCAGTCCAACACTTTAGCCACTACACCACACTGGCTCTCAACTTTTGTGAGTGACCAATCACGAGCATGCAATAAATCACTTGTGTAGAGACGCTCTGTGTGTTTCTTTCTCTGTGTGTGTGCTGGGTTGCCTGAAAGACATACAGAGTGGCAACCACAGCCAGAAGAATTGGCATCATACTGGGAGGGACGTTTGTGCCTGCATGCGTGGATGATGAATGGTTGAGATGTATGTTGCATGTATGTGAGAGAGAGAACAAGGAAGGGGAGGAAGAATGAAAGGAAGGAAGGCTGTGAGGTTGGGTGGTGCTGGAAAGTATTACAGACTCATAGGATTTACTGCAATTTGGGGCAAATATTTACAGCTGGACCTGCCTCTGTTCTTTTGGTTTTGAAGCTCTATATCTTTGGCCCTATTTATATATCTATTTAAAACTATAGTAATTGTTTCTAAATTTTGCATCTATACTTCCATAGTAGCATATGCAAAATTATGTCCTCTTTTATCCTTTATTTGTTTGTTTGTTTGTTTATTAAAACATTTGTATCCCCCTCCCTATAATCACTAGGATCTCAGGGCGGCCTGCAGATAAAAAAAGAACAATATAAACATAAATAATCTACACAGCTAAAAATGGATTAAATCGTTAACAAATTAAAACCAGTTGAAAAATTTTAAAAGCAATGAAACAATTAAAACTATGTTTAACAATAGAGAATTTAGCCCTTGAAGGCTTTGATAAAAAGCCATGTTTTAACTTGGTGCCAAAATGAAGCCAGTGTCGGCACCAGTTGGGCCTCCAAGGGGAGGGTATTTTGGGTGATGCAAGTCCCCTTTTTTCGCAATGAGTAAGTGGCCACTGTAAATAAGGGTGCAACTTTCACCCATTCTAAACTCCCTTGAATTTTGCCTTTGCCTTTGCCTTTAGTAGAATGTGGACCGCATCTTCAAATATTACTTCTGTTTTCAATAAAAATTTAGTAACTTCAGATTTCTCAGTTTCAAGGCATAAATTGTGTATATCAGTTCAGTGACTTCAAAGACTTCTGTTCCTTCAAATATAAGATTTAACAACATTCACACAGTAGCATAATATTACTTCTTGCTTGCTTTCCTAAATATATATAATCGCTCACTCTATCTGAGCTACTAAAAACATATCAAGTCTTACATCAGGGACCTACTATTTTATAGCATAGCTTCCTTTCACGAGACAAAACTGTTTCTCTCTATTAATGCCAATAGCAAAATAAAGTGTTTAGAATTATCAGTATCACAGATGGGCAAAAGCATGTAACTGCATTTCTGTAATTTTAGGTCATTATGTGTTATATTCACCATCCTCTAAATGCTGCCATGTGTTCGCAGTATTTTTTAAGGACGCTTGTCCATGCCAAAAGAACACAGAGGAAATATCATCTAGGGTGCTGATCTCAGCAGAAAATATTTATCAGTGGAAGGTTATTATAATCACCCATAATTTAGTCTCAAACATATAGTCATTTCACACAATGTTTCAACTGTGCAAAGATTTTATGTGATGGAAAGCAGGTTGAACACCCACCTGAGTGTGCCTATTCTCTCTCTTGGGTTTCCTGAAACCTGTAGTTCCAATATAATGTCGGACTAGCTTAGGGCTTGTCCGCATACAGAGACTAGCATGTGAAAGCCTGATCCATGTGACCATTACTCATCAAAATTAAGGACCCATTTCAAACCGGCTTCAGGGCAGGATATGGAGTTGAGACCGCTATGGTCGCCTTAGTGGATGATTCTTCGCCTGAGTATTGACAGGGGGAGTGTGTCCCTGTTGGTACTCCTGGACCTCTCAGTGGCTTTCGATACTATCGACCATGGTATCCTTCTGGAACGCCTGGGGGGATTGGGAATTGGGGGCACTGTGCTTCAGTGGTTCCAGTCCTATCTCTCAGGCAGGTTTCAGATGGTGATACTTGGGGATAGCTGCTCTTCAAAGAAGGAGCTGCTATGTGGTGTGCCACAAGGTGCCATCCTGTGTTTAACATTTATATGAAACCGCTGGGAGAGATCATCCGGAGGCATGGGGCGGGGTGCTATCAGTACGCTGATGACACCCAAGTATATTTCTCTATGCCTTCAACAACATCATCAGCTAAGGATAGTGTGTCTCCTCTGAATGAATGCTTGGAGGCGGTAATAGGCTGGATGAGGAAAAACAAACTGAAGCTGAATCCAGACAAGACGGAGGTGCTTGCTGTCAAAGGCCCTAACCTGGGTTTGGAGGTGTGTCAACCAGTTCTGGATGGGGTTACACACACACACACCCCGAAAGACCGTGTTCGCAGATTGGGGGTACTCCGTCGCTCCAAATGACAGCCCAGATAGATGCGACAGCCAGGAGTGCCTACTATCAGCTTCGGCTGATACGCCAGCTGCGCCCCTTCCTAGAGTTGGAAGACCTAAAGGTGGTAGTGCACGCGCTGGTAACTTCGAGGCTATACTTCTGCAATGCGCTGTACATAGGGCTACCTTTGTGCCAAGTCTGGAAACTTCAACTAGTTCAAAATATGGCAGCCAGGTTGGTAACCAGTACATCTAGGGGTGACCACATACCACCAGTCTTAAAATCACTCCACTGGCTGCCAATTAGTTTCTGGGCAAAGTATAAAGTGATGGTTATTACCTTTAAAGCCCTACATGGTTTGGGTCCAGGTTACCTGTGGGATCGCCTTCTCCCATATAATCCGCCCCGCACACTCAGGTCCTCTGGGAAGAATTTGCTTCAATCAGCCAGAACTAGGCTGACGAGCGTTACCCAGAGGACCTTCTTTTCTGCCGCTCCCAGACTGTGGAATGGCCTGCCAGAGGAGATTCGACAAATTAAAGATAGCTGTGATCTCTTCCAGCAGACTATCCAGTTGAATTTTAAGATGTTATTAATAATGTATTTGTTTTTTATTTGTTTTAATGTTTTATCTATTTTATGATTCCTGTATTTATATTTATTGTTGTTCCCTGCCTCGATCTGGATGTAGAGGCGGGTTAGAAATAAAATAAGTAAATAAAATAATTAAGCCTATTCAAAGGTTGCATCCCGAGGCAGGAGAGCCACACTGGCTGAATTCGGACGACACATTAAACAACTGGGGGGGGGGGGGGGCACGGTTGATTATTTATTACCATGTTGTGTGGGGTGTACCCCCTGTAAAGTTGATTATTACCCCACCATTGACTATCGTGTTGTCTGAATTCAGCCACTGAGTGTGTTGGTGCAGTCAACATGATCCTTCTCCACTACCACACATACTACACAGTTGGATAATTGTATGAACCAGCCAGTACATATAACTAACTAGTTAACATAGGACCAGTTGATAGCTATCCTTCTAATCCTTTAGAATAAAAGATCCTTAGAGACAAAGTACACGTTATGCTAATTGCATAGAGTGAAGCTGAAAGTTAGGTTTTTATTTACTCTAGTATAAGCATGCATGGTCCTGATTTGGATCAAGACCATCACTCTCCAGTAGGGGAGGATTAAACCTTTCCCACCACCGTTTCCCCCAAATTTCACCCTCTGTGGGTGGGTGAGGGGTAAAGAAAAAAGAAAAAACCCTATGTGTGGCAGATAAGGCAGACTGGCTAAACAGGCAGAAGCTGAAGATTGGCCTAGACGAGATGTGTCAAACACCTTCAACCCAATTTCAGATAAGCTCTAGGGAGTCACATTCTAGTGTTGGGTGGATCTGAAGTCAAAAGAAGTGGGACAATCTGGGTAAACCCAGATTTTGCCTGTAGGCCTGAGGTTCAATACCGTTGGTCTAGACTCTAGATAAAATTTTGTCCTGTTCCTCTTCCTGCCTATTTTCCCGTTCCACCTTTTTAGGAACATAGGGAGCTGCCTTCTTCGGAGTCAGACCAATGGTCCATCTTGTCCAGGATTTTCAACACTGACTGGCAGCAACTTTCCATTTTCAGGCAGGGTTTTTTTCCTGCCCTATCTAGAGATGCTGGGAATCAAACCTGGAACCTTCTGCATGCAAAGCATGTGTTCTCCCACTGAGCTATGACTTCCTTCAGTATTGGAGTTTTCTGAGGTGTAATACGCACTGATGCATCTCTTTATTCAGTCACTATAGACATCTTGCTGGCCTTCTCATGACTGTATCTCAGTTCACAAACACCAGCTTTTTTTAAAAAAAAAAAGCTTACAGTACCAAAGGTACTGGAATTTGTATGGGTGCAACTGCACAAATCCAGGTTTTGGGGGGAGGATTAAAATTCCAAGCATCTGACTCCACATGAAGGAAATGCATATGTAATATGGGGAAAGCATTTTTATGACAGTGAGAGATAAAATTGAAAAAAAAAATGCAGCCCCAACTTTCTTTTGTACTATTGGTTTTCTCCAGTTTAGGTAACATTTCCAAATAGCACACAAGGATGCCAAAAGACCTGCTTCTCCTTTGCAATCTTCTATAGCCAGATCCAATTCATTTTTCGAAAGAGCTTTTCTTTCATGCAGGCCCATATGTTTATCAGCTTGGTTCATACCAAAGCATTTTGCTTGCCGGTAGGAAATGTTTCAGAAAGACATAGTTAAAACATGTCACAAGAACAATGCCAATTAAACCAAATCATGGTAGTGATGGTGGCCGTATTTAATAGCTCTATGGTATCTCAACTATTCCAGAAGTAGCAAGTGGGAAAGCATTCAGGATTTAAAAAGTTCTGGCATTTATTTTCTTAAAAATAGGAAAGGGGGGGAATAAAACATAATTGCAAGACGTACATTTCTTTTCTGATACAAATATCTGGTGGCGAAGCTATCACCTTGTACACAATAAGGGAGCTCTAATAAATCTATTCAATCTGATCTTCATAATCATGGTTATCTGTAAAGTAGAAAATTAATTGGATGAAGTTAAATATCCCCTTTACATGTCAACAAAATTGGTTTTCCCAGGGATTAAAGGATTAATGTGGTGTTAAGTCCCTAAAGAGGTTAAAACACTTTATTATTCATTACAAAGCACATAGATTGGGCTGTTATTATGTCACCACTCTTCATTCTGTTAAAATGAGGGTTGCAAAGACAAAAATTAACATTTTTAAAGCAACAGATATAACTAAAATCCTCATTTTTTTGTTTAACTTTATTTTTAAATAAAACTTTATGAGCCTTGTATCTTATAGATGCTTGGTTTCCATACACATGCATTACATCTTTTTATAATTATTATATTCAATTAAATTACAATATTTTATGCAAAGCCCCTTGCTTTTATTCTGCAAGTGGATGACATTCCCCAATCCAATTTCTCTCCACATTAAAAAAAAAAAACTTTTAAAAACTAATTTCTGTACTCTGTGCCCTTCCTCATTCTACATGCTTGGACTATTTTGTTGAATCTATTAGTTCTTGGAGAGAGCAATTCTATGGTCTCTGGGACACTCTCCCGAGCTTTTTCCAAATAATAAAACATCTGAGGATTTTAGCATTTTTTCATAGCACCAGAACCTGCCTCTTGTTTCACCCACATTCTCCCAGGGACCATAGGATAGCTTGTAAAATTCTTACTAGGTCAGAGACAGTGCTCCAACCTTAAAAGGGGGAGTCAGAGATCCAACCCCAAACTCTACCTCGGAGAAGAAGGAAAGGAGGGTGTTTGGTGGGTTAGGAGAGGAGGAGACAGGAGAGGCCAGAATACAAATTATCTTGAGCCTCTTCCAATCTCCATCACTCCCCTTCTGAAGCACCATTGTTAGAAAGGCTGAAAAGCCCATCTAGCAAAAATGCAGGAGATCAGAAGACATGGAGATGAAGATTTGCTCCGCTATTCTTCTCAGCCATAGGAATCTTGCAAGCCTCTGATTTCAGAGACTTTCAGGCATTGAGGACACAGTCCATAGGACTACACCATTAAAATATTAGTTGCTGTTCACTAAGAGCCTATCTACACTACTGCTTTAAACCAGTTAATTAACTGGTTTAAAACGGTTATAAACCATTTTAAAGCAGTAGTGTAGATAGGCTCCTAATCAACATAGAAGAAAAGCTTTATTGAGTATGAATCTTGTAGTCCATAAGAAGAGCACTGTTGGAACTCAACAAAGGTCCACCTTTTCCAGCCTCTCGTTCTAATCTCTGCCTCTCTGTTGTGGCTACACACAGACTGTTGGAAAGAGCAATAGGAGAAGGCATGTATATGTCCCAAAACAGAAGAGAAGATATTTTCAGGAGCCTGTAAAAAAAACCTTCCTATTATGCCCAATGTGTTTTGGAAAGAACTTTCCTTCCTCAGGGGCCGCTTATCTTTCTCCAAATCTGTCACAAAGAATATTTGTAATCCTTCCTCTGTTTTAAAATGCTCACTCATTTTTGAGCATTTTAAAATAAAGGCAGCACTGGAAAGATTCTTTGCGAACTTATTTGAAGAAAGGAAAGTCCTTTCCCAAATGCATTGAGCATAATCAAAAAAAAAATTATCATGCACATATTGCCACAAATCCTGAATTGTACCCTTAAAACGAAGGTCCGATTCACATATAGTCATCACTAGGGTTATCATCATTTCATAAGTTCACTCAGCTCACGGTGGAACTTGAAGTTCCCCTGAAAAGCTTTGGGTTTGAAGCAATGTGAGAAAAATACAACGTTCGGTCCTCTGGCATTTCATCTGCAATGGCTGTTTTTCAAGTCTTAGAGCTCCATCAGATGAGTATCTTATTGCACGCTCGTTACTGGGCACTCACGGATTTTTGCAGGTCCCTCTCATGACGACATCTGCCTCCCACATGCCTTCCGCCCCTTCTATCCTTCTTCGTGCCACAAAAAAACACCCCAGTAAGTCTGATTTATTTTAAAGACAGAAATTGTCACTAACTCCTGCTGTGTGCAGTGGAAGCAGTGGGATGAAAATGGCCCACTGAATGGGCCATGTGGACGTTGTTTACTTCCTCTTTCAAAAGAGGAAGTAATGAGGGATAAATGCACTGGCAGAGAAGCGACGGTAAGCAAACACGATTTCTCCTCGTGTGATGATGCTCTTAGGCAAGTCATCACTTAATGTAGTCATCAAGCGATGAACGTTCAACTGCTATTATTCAGAGCTAGGGATGCAGAAAACCCAACTCTGCTTGGGCACTATTTCAGGCTGGTCCTGGCCACATTTTTTTTAAGTTCATGGAAAATAATATGTATCTATGGCAAATTAATTTAATGTTGTTTTTATATACTATGGGAAAATTACAGTCGATTTGTATATTTACTGCAAAACTTATATCTGTACAATTAATGGCCCATTGCTGGAATTCTTTTTTGAGAACTAATAAATGTCCCAAACCACAACATTACATCTGTGTTTTTCAAAAATGGTACCCGACTCATGTGACAGTGCAAGACTTGAAGAAGCAGGCAGCAGCCTCGAGGCCAAACAACAGGCAAAAACCAATATTGCCCAGTATGCCAGCATTCAGCCATCTATAGGCCATATCACCATATAAATCCTTGCCATTTTGTGGATATCTCACTGGTGGAAATAATATTTAATTTGTGAATGGGATGATGTTTTTAAAACACTTTCATTTGTGAGTGCACTAAAGTTTTAAAAATTCAGTTGCAAATGAATAATAGCATTCTGTTTTTACAAGCTTTTTGTATATCTTGTTCCACAATGCAGGCTGAGAGGCAGAGTATAGAGCAAAATGTTAGAGAAAGAAGCAGGTGAGTTACAGATTCCATTCTTCAGTTTTGTTGTGCATGAGAGCGCTGCAAAATATATAGCCCAGTACAATCTAGAAGGGAATGCGATATGATATCTACTTTCTTCTTTGTGGCTTTACAGCCTATAAATTTAATTGTGTGCAATTTTGGAGGATTGCAAAGGAGAATGGAGCTTTATCATCTAATGTATGCAGAATCAGTGTCCAGCCACCTGGACGTTCGCCAGTGGATAAGGTTACACCCTCTGGTATGCAACAGGGTGTTTGGAGAAGAGGGAATGTGTGTGAACCTCCAAAACGAGACAGGGAATGCAAAAGTTTGAAAGATGGGGATTGAGTTATTAAGTGGCATGAATTCAGAAACACTGTGCATAGGAAATTTGGGAATAAGAGAGAGATTTGCACCCTACACAGTTTTAAATTGCATTATTGGCATTTGCCCAACACGTAACACCATACATCACTGGCTTTACCAGCGTCCTGGGATGATCTTTTTGAAAAAAATCCACCATATCCTTCTGGCCTATCGTGCTGCAATACATAGATCCCTCCATGGAATACAGTGCTTTTTATTGCCCACTTGACTTAAGTATGGAGGGAGGGGTATCCCTGGCCCCAAGCTGACTTCTGAAAGAAAAAGTAAGGGAGCTTACGGCATCCCAAAGCAGAACGCCAATTGAATAGCCCACTGTTGTATTCTATTTTGAAAATTCACACTTTCTAAATTCATCTGTATTTTGTTGTAGCAATTTCTTGAAACTTTAAATATTTACCCTTAAAGAATGCAATGGCTCCCCACCACCCCACATACAACAGCTGGCACCTACCACATTCATGCAGGTATTATGCAAAATATGCTTACATAAACAGTTAAACTACTCCCCTCCCTTTCTCCTTTTTCCTTTGGGTCACGACTTTGGTCCCCTCTACAAGATTTCGCTTTGACACCCGGTTGCCCGATTATGCGCATATACGGATAAGTGCATTTACTCCTAATACCTATTCACAAGAGGCGGTGAAGCGCATTACCGGCTGTATGAAACACGCTTTAAAGTTGTTTACATGCGGAGAATCGCATGTTTACATGGCCACAAGGCACTTTAACTCCCTTGGTAAATTAAAACTCGCTATTTAACGCGCATGCGAAGATGCGAATAATCGGAGGTAAAAAGCGCCTCAACCCCCGATTTGCGCTCTGCTCTTGTAGAGGTAAAATCTGTAATGCACCTTGAAAGAGCTTTAAAGCGCTCTTGTAGAGGCACCCTAATTCCCAAGGTAGCCGAATAGATTCCTTACCTGAGATACACACATAACAGTGTGTGCCAATTGGCCAATGAATGTTCCAGCCAAAACTCTAAGCATGAATGGAACCTTGGTATATTAGATGAGCAATAAATTCAGAACTGTAGCTGCTCCCCTCTGCCATCATACAGTGCTCAAAACTCAAGGTTATGTGGTTCTTGTGCAAAAAATGTGTGGAGGCTGAAAGTGTGTATCTATAGCAGGTCTTTGTTTCAGTGGGATTGTGGTTGCGGGTGGAGCCAGAAGGCGTGATCCTATCCCCCATGCTGATACACATACACACACACACACACACACACACACACACACATTTCTTCACTGTCTACACAGTAGGGATGTGTATCGTATCGCTAAAATGTACGATAAAGATACAATATGCTCTTTATCGTGCATGCGTTTAACTATAACGATACAATAGGAAAGCCTACAATAATTATCGGAGATGATAAAAAATCCTACGATAATTATTGTATGTTATCGTTTTATCGGAAGGCTCTTTCTGTTTTGACGCCACATGGATGGAGCTAGAAGGTGGGCTGTGCTTGCTGAGACAGTGACCAATCGTGCAGCAAGGATTCCAGCAGGCTCCAATCACAATGTTGGAGGAGGGCTAAGGATATCCCCACATAAAACCCCCACACTTGGTGTTCCAGCTCTGTTGGGAGTTAGGTGTTATGGGGAGAAGGGTGGATTTTGTTAGAGCTCTGTCCTGGCTCCTGGGTCTTATAGTTACTTGGTGGCAAATTGTTAGAGATTCGTTGTAGTCTTGCATCTTTCTGTTCCCTTCTGTGTCTCAGGTTCGTTTGGCTGTTCGTTGCTTGTGTGTTTGAGTTACAATTTTTATACGTTTTCTGGTTTGTTTGATTGAAGGGTTAGGTTAGCATAAGTGGGGGTACTGTGACTGAGTGAGTGTGTTTTGTCCTCTTCCGTTTAACTATATATATATATATATATATATATATATATATATATATATATAATTTCTCTCCCTCTGTGTGTGTGTGTGTGTGTGTGTATGTTTGCTTGATTGACTGTGAGTGTGCTGGTGTGTCCTGTAGCCTGCTACACAGGATAACACTACACAATCTGTAGTCAAAGCAGCACACAAACTGTTTGCAAAAAAATATAACTGTTTGTTATTAATATAAATAATTTCAATCACTTTGTATGAAACGCGGCTCTAAGGCGCACCTTGGGCAAGGTGGCTCTGGGTCTAGGAGAGATGCTGTTACTGCTGGGGGCAGTTCTGGGGTGTCTGTCTCTCCCTGTCACACATTTTATTTCTTTTTTAAAGACACTGCTCCATCCAATGTTTCCAGTCTGGAGGGACTGCTTTAGTGAGGGACTGCAGAAGCATCCCCTGGACCCCCTCACACATTTTTTTTTTTTTTTTTGAGTCTCTGGTCCAGGCAATGTGCCTACCTCTACCCAGAACGTGACTTTTTTATTTCCCTCCACTCCAGCCAATGCCTTCCTGTACCCCGAATGTGACTAAAACTTAAACCAATATTCAGCATTTTTCTTATTACTAGGTAACTACATAAATATCAATTAACTAGAGTACATTACTCTAGTTGGAGACCCTTGCTCACAGCCTAGTGATGATTCTTACCCTAATCATGACTTTTTATTTGGCAATGTGCCTACTTCTACCCCAAACATGACTTTTTATTTGCCAAAGTGCCTGCCTCTACCCCGAACGTGACTTTTTATTTATTTGCCAAAGTGCCTACCTCTACCCAGAATGTGACTTATATTAATTTGCCAATGTGCCTACACAGAACGTGACTTTTATTTGCCACTGCTCCAGCCAATGTGTGCAGCATTGGCATGAAAAACTGCCCACCTGCCTGCATGGGGATGGTGGGCAGACTGGGTCATTTTTCAAGCACAATGAGGTCAAGGCGGTGCGTGAGGTTTGTTCTGATGGGATCCTCCAGGTTTCCTCGCTACCTGGGGTATCTCCTAGCTCTAAAATAACCGTAATGCCAATGCTATTCCCCTACCCCCCAATCCTTTTATTATTTCATTTGTACTTAGACATGTGTGGCCTAATCTAGAGTCAAGGCAGCAGTTCTACTGCAGAGGAATGCATCAACTCTCACAGTGCCACGCACACATAGGCGCGGATAATAATAATAATATGCTTTTAAGTTTTTTTAGTTTTAGTGGGATCCCGCAGGTTGGTGTGCTTCTGGGGTATCTCCTGGCCCAATGAGGCCCTGCCTGCTAAGGCTGGCTCTAAAATAAATGTAACACCCGTGCTATTCCCCTACTCCCCAATCCTTTAATTTGTAGACATGTGTGGCCTAATCAATGAGACAAGGCAGCAGCAGTTCACCATCTTCTGATTAACACATTTTACTTTTATGACTGCATATGGAAGGCACTGCCTAGGTTTATCCACAGATTTTGAAAGTTCATTGTATTCATATATACCTATAAGTCTCAGCAGCAGCAGTATGGAGTGCATTACCAGAAACAGTGCATGTTGTTGAGAGCTTAGTAATGCCTGCAGCTGTGCGTCTGAAATTGGGCACAGATGAGTCCCCTCAAGGCCATCTGTGAGATGCCCATGAGTACTGGACGACAACGTCTCTTGAAAAAGGACCATATTTCAGCCACCTGAAACAGTGTATTTGAAAGCTTACTTCCGAGTAACGCTTGCACCGATTGTTCTCAAATTTGACACACAAGACTAGCAACACTCTGTCTGCACTGTGACCAAGTTTCAAACCTGTAACTTGGAAAATTAAGAAGTTTTAGGCCTTTCTGACTCAAAAATCAACTCTAGAGTCTCTAGGGCAAAATGGAGAAACGATATAATATCGGATTTCTGATAATTATCAGAAATACGATATGATACGATATGGTTTGCCTACGATATAATCGGAGATGATAAATTTTTTGGTCCGAAATTCCGATAACGATACGATACAATATTTTCAGGCGTGCACATCCCTACTACACAGTGCTCTATCTACTACTACTCATATCCAATCAAACAAGAGTTGTCCTGTGTTACGTCCCAGCCCCAAGAGCTTCTCATCCTTGAATGTGTATATGATGGCATTTTAAAATAAACATTTGTGCCCAAACCCAATTCTTTCCTGAATTGCAAATTAAATTTGGAGTACAGCCATAAAACTGAACATAAGAAACCATCTTACATTTGGTCAGATCCTCTAGTCCAGTATTGTTGCCTCTGACTTCACTCTCCAAGATCTCAGACCAAGGTTTTCACCAAACCTCTTGCTGAAGATCATATTAATGGGAGATGCTATAGCAGGTGAATCTAGTGAGGTATCCAGAGCACAGGCTTGTCCTGTTTTCTTGGATGAGTTTCAGTTGGTACAGCTCGAGGACGTTGACAAGGTGCTTGGACAGGTTCATGCAACCACTTCCATATTGGATCCTTGCCCCTCTTGGCTAATAAAAGCTAGCAGGGATGGAACAACTGGCTGGGCCAGGGAAGTGATTAATGCCTCTTTGCAAGAGGGAGTGGTCCCAGGCCTCCTGAAAGAGGCGGCAGTGAGACCACTCCTAAAGAAATCTTCCTTGGACCCTGAAAATCTTAATAACTACAGGCCAGTAGCAAATGTTCCATTCCTGGGCAAGGTCCTGGAGCGGGTGGTTGTGAGCCAGCTCCAGGCAGTCTTGGATGAAACGGATTATCTGGATCCATTTCAGTCAGGTTTCAGGCCTGGTTTTGGTATGGAAACAGCCTTGGTCACCCTGTATGATGACCTGTGTCAGGAGAAAGACAGGGGGAGTGTGTTGATTCTCCTTGATCTCTCAGAGGCTTTCGATACCATCGACCATGGTATCCTTCTGGGACGACTGGTTGAGTTGGGAGTGGGAGGCACTGCATTGCAGTGGTTCCACTCCTATTTGGCGGGTCGGCTCCAGAAGTGGTGCTTGGGGAACATTGCCCGGCCCCGTGGATTCTCCAGTATGGGGTTCCGCAGGGGTCAGTCTTGTCCCCCATGCTGTTCAACATCTACATGAAACCATTGAGTGCAGTCATCCGGAGTTTTGGAGTGCGTTGTCATCAGTATGCTGATGACACGCAGCTCTATTTTTCCTTTTCTTCTTCATCAGGTGAGGCTGGGGATGTGCTGAACCAATGCCTGGCTGCAACAATGGACTAGATGAGGGCTAATAAACTGAAACTCAATCCAGACAAGACTGAGACGCTGTCAGTGGGTGGTTCTGCTGACCGGATGGAGGGTCTTCAACCTGTTCTGGATGGGGTTGCACTCTCCTTGAAGGAGTGGGTTCGTAGCTTGGGGGTTCTCCTAGAACCATCTCTGTCACTTGAGGCTCAGGTGGCCTCAGTGGCACGGAGTGCCTTCTACCAACTTCGGTTGGTGGCCCAGCTATGTCCCTATCTGGACAGGGATAACCTGGCTTCAGTTGTCCATGCTCTGGTAACCTCCAAATTAGATTACTGCAATGCACTCTACATGGGGCTGCCTTTGAAGGCGGTTCGGAAGCTGCAGCTTGTGCAAAATGCAGCAGCCAGATTGATAACTGGAACCAGTAGGTTCGAGCATATAAGACCTACTCTGGCCTGTTTGCATTGGCTCCCTGTATGTTTCCGAGCCCGATTCAAGGTGCTGGTTTTAACCTATAAAGCCTTACATGGCTTGGGACCACAATACCTGATGGAACACCTTTCCCAATATGAACCTACCTGAACACTACGTTCAACATCTAAGGCCTTCCTCTGACTGCCTACTCCAAGGGAAGCTCGGAGGTCAGCAACAAGGGAGAGGGCCTTCTCAGTGGTGGCCCCCCAATTGTGGAATGATCTCCCTGACGAGGCCCGCCTGGCGCCAACATTATTATCTTTTCGGCGCCAGGTCAAGACTTTCCTCTTCTCTCAGGCATTTGGCAATATCTGAGGAGCCTGGATTTGTTTTTGTTTTTGTAGCTTTTTGGGCTGTTGTAGCGGTTTTAAATGTATGTGTGTATTGTGTGTCTGTTGTATGTTTTTGCTGTTTAAATTTTTGTATATTGTTTTTAATTGTTTTAATCCCATGGAAACCGCCCAGAGAGCTTCGGCTATAGGGCGGTATACAAATGTAATAAATAAAATAAATAAATAAATATGCTGGGAACTGAAACTGGGACCACTGAGCTAAGGCCCTCCCCTTAAAGCTCTCATTATGTACTGCACATTTAGTGCATTTTATCTCACCTTTCCTCCAATAGGCTCAAAGCAGCAGATTCCCTCCTACAAATAACCCTGTGTGGTGGGGAGGAACCTGGATTCTATCCTTATTTATTTTCTTCTTTAATAAGTTCTAATAACAATGATGTTGAATTATGTGGTATTTGGACTTCAAGAACCATCAGAATTACTTATTTAGCCCATTCCCCCTGGGTGATCCCTGTGCGTGAAAATGATGAACAGGGACTCCCGGGGGCTGGGGGATGAGCACAGGTTTTTCCCGGGATCCCTGGGAAAACCCAATTTTTCCTGCTGTCCTGGGAACATCCCAAGACCATGGGAGGTGTGGGCACCTGTCCCACCTGGTGCGTGCTTACTCGCAAGTAAGTGGGCACCAGAAATGGGAACAAAGCCATGCCATATGGCTCTGTGCCCATCAAGTGTTGTGTCTAACTCCTTTTACCCTGAACAAGCTGATGAGTTGAGAGAGGTGGGGGCAGAATCAGATTCTGCAGAGGATCTGTTGGTAGCACCAGGGGATAGACTGATTCCCCAGGTCTTTGTTCCAGCTGCAGAAGATGTAAATTCAGAGATTAGCGCAGAGGAGGGAAACTTATCTGCAGCTGAGAAACCCCAACCGACATCCCAGGAGGAGGAGGAGCCGAAGGACGCTTTAAAGCATGCAACGTTCCGGAGGAGGCTAAAGCGGGATGAGGCCAGAGTGGAGAGACCCCGGTTGGAGCGGCTTGGCTTTGTAAGAAAAGAGAAGCAACTTAGTGACAGATGCTTAAAGGACTCTTTTTTTGGTTTCTTGCAGAAAGCAACTGTTTCTTTTGTTCGTTTGCCTAATCCTCCCTTGAGGTGAGTTGTGTTAATTAGTTTGTTTTGTGTTTGCAAGTAATTTACCTGAAGTAAAAGGAGTTTGTGTTCAATTCAGAATTGGCTACTTATTTGGTCACTGAAAACTGCCCAGTAAAAGAAAACACAACATCAAGGGAGCAGGGGAAGCAAGTCCACCATCCCCAGGTTGGCAGGTTGGGGTGGGGCAATTTCGGGGGTTATTTTTTTAAAAAATAAAAAGACTTACCTTTTCGTTGGAGCATAAATGTGCTCTTCAAAAACAAAATGACAGACACAACTTTGCGACAGCCTGGGAGGAAGCCGGGTCATCGCACTTCCTATCTAGATTACAGCGACGATCCGGGAAGCAGGAACTTCCGGGTTCATCCCCCTTCCCTACCAAAGCTACCAAATGTTGATCATGTCTCTCTTCAGGCTCAATATTCATAACATTCTCTTGCTAAGAGATTCTGCAAATAGATTTGCTGGAATGTTAAGCATAGGTTCTGACCAGCCCTGAATTTCCCATTAGGAAACTCCTTCTCTCCCCTTAGAAAGCCATCCTATAACCAATTACCTAGGAATAAGCCCCACTGAACCAAATGGGACTTTCTTGAATAGATATTATAAGTAACTGAGCAGGCTAATTCTTATATACACTGGTTGCTGGGATCACAGGTGGGAAGATGCTGTTGCATAGCGTCTGGTCGACAGCTGTGGCCACTGTGTGAACAGAGTGCTGGATGAGATGGCCCCTCAGACTGATGATCCAGCATGGCTCTTCTTATGTTATTATTTGCACTGATGTCGAGGTAAGCGCATGTTTTATCACTAAGGATCATGCCATCATGGAGCGCTTTCCCTCATCCATGGATGAGGGCATTATGAGGGCCTCAAGGTACTCACCATGGCTTCTTGTACTTGCAAGAATCAAGCCTATTAAGATGCCCTGTAGACATTTTCCCCATGCACTTAGACTGAGATAGAGGTCGCTGGATACATTTTCCAATATAAAACACACACAAAATGTTAAAGCTTCTCAAGATGTGCTACTGGCACCCTCAGGGAGCCATACAAAATGGAAGATGGTTTGTTCTCCTTAAAAGCCTCTTGGGCTCCTATTGTATGCTCACTCACTTAGGGGTAAGCACCTCGAACTAGAGCTAACTTTCATAGACTATAGTTGCATTCCCTTGAAAGCAAAGGTATACCATTTTTACTCTTTGATCAGTTGGTAGGAGTATCTTTTATCAGCTTCAACTGATACACCAGCTGCTGCCTTTCCTAGAGAAGTTGAACTTGGCTCCAGTTCTCCATGCTTCCGTTACCTCCCAACTGGATTATAGTAATGCACTCTATGTGGGGCTTCCTTTGAACACAGTCCAGAAGCTTTAATTGGTTTAAAATGTGGCAGTTAGACTTTGTCTGGTGTTCTCCAGACCACATAACTCCAATCATATGTCAGTTCCAGAGACTTCCTATTTGCTTCTGAGCCCAATTCAACACATCAGTTCTAGCCTTTACAGCTTTAAATGGGGCCACTTTCTCCCATATAGGCCTGTCCCAGGTCAATGTCAGAGGCCTTGCTCTTGGTGCCATCTCAGGCTAGTGTCAAGAAAGATTTTTTTCCCTGTGGTGGCGCAACTCCAGAATGCTTTACCAACTGAAATTTGACAGACTCCCTCTTTGTATTTCTTCTATCAGAAACTGAAGGCACTTTTACTTCAATAGGCTTTTAATGTGTAACACCTAGTTTTATTTGCTGTCAGTTTGGGTGTGGAACATCTTTTTCCCTTGCTGGTGTGAGGTGTGTTTGTTTTTGTTTTCAAATATTGACATTCTTATGTTCTCTGTTATTGCCTTTACAATGGTTGTTGTATTGGTGCTTTTTATTGGTTATCTTTTAGGGCGGGGGTAGGGAATTTTCCTTCAACCTGAAGCAAAATTCAGTTTTGGAGAAGGTCCTTGGGGATGCTTTCCAGTGGTGGGTGGAGCTAAAGCCAAAGTGGGTGGGGCCAAAATAAACAGAAATATTAAACAAGACCAGCATACTGGAGCTTAAAGCTTTCACTGCCAGTAACTATGCCTTAGGAGCAGCATTTCCACCTTTTAGAATTGGGGTGGGGGAATGCACAAAAGCTGTGAAACCATTAAACAACTGATTGTTGGTGAAAAGGGGTGTGGTCAGAGGACAGGCTGGGGCATGGGGAAGAGGCAGCAGCAGCTGGGGAATCCTGGAGGGCAGATTTGGCTTCCAGGACAGGTTTCCTTAGCTCTCTTATATGGTTTTATAGTTTCACTGTACACCACTCTGCATTCTTTTACTTGAAGAGTAGGATATAAATACATTAGATGACAAAGTATGCCTAATGTTTGTGCCTATTCATCCTGGTCCTATATCTGTTTTAGATGAGGGAAATCCAATGCATATATGATGTTCCACTACCCAGAATGGTTTCCCCATTTATTTCTATCCCCGCACACACCCCTTTGCATGCATGGATCATTTCTCTCCATTGAAATGAATAAGTATGCATGTAATATTTCACCACAGCTCTCAGCACTTGTGCATGTACAGATTGAGATGATGTCTGTACTCTTCAGTTTCCCATGTCTGTAGAATCAAGGCAGTTTTCAAAAACCAACTTTTAGCCCAAGACCCAATTATAACAAGAGCTAAACTTTTTTATTATTATTATTTTTTATGATTGTCTTATGAATTTCAAAGGTAGGCACTTATCACGGAAATGCTGATGGAACTCAACTTTAGTAGCACAAATGATTTTACTATAATATGTGATATGGACAAGTTGGAAGGGAAGAATTGGAATGAACCTGATAATCAAGCAGGCCTATTACCAAACATTTCTTAGCAAGCTCTTTGCAACTGACAATAAATCTTCACTGGGAACTTTATAATTAAGTGACTTTCCCTTCAGATTCCTGCTCAAGAAGGCTGTTAATAATTATGAATGTATTTTATAAAGATGCTAATAATAGTCCCTAATTCAGTTTTAAAACCTCTGCGTCAAATGAAACCCTGATGCAATAAAGAAGTTATTCCAAGTCTGCTTGGACATCCAGCTTACACTATAAAATAAATGATGACTCAGCTTACAACCTTCAATATAGTCTTATGAAATGTAGGTCACTCACATGGATGAGGAAGATGAGATAAATGCTTTTACTGTAAATCCTCAAAGCTGCAAGGTTTTAATCTGAAAAGTTTGTAAATCTGTCGGGTCTTTTGCCTGACACCTGTCCTTATTCTCCTCTTAGATCTCCATCATCCTGAAGCCCACTTTAAAGTTGGCATGGGCACGGGCAATGCATTTACTCATATGGTGTCCTTTTTAAATGACTATGGAGCCCCTACCCATGGAGAATCTGTACTCCAGCATTATGTGACCCTATGCAGTGTTGTGCACACTTTGTCTTTTAAATGTGACACCAGCCATGTGAGTGCCTACACAGGTAAGTGCTTTGCCCAATGCATCGCCTCATTCAGATCAGACCTGACTGGAACCTGGACCAACCTTTTCTGTCAGGTATATCCTCCAGTTCTATGGAAGATGGCCATTAAGCGGATTCAAAGCGCCTGTCACCTAAACACTATACTTGCAGGTGGAAGGAAAGGGGTATCCTATTCCATCTTCTGCTCAGCATGGACTAATCTGGTCAGCATGGGAGAGAAAAGCTAGAGTGGTTCACACATGGCCTCTCAAACTTCTCCACCCTCTTTATGGGTAGAGACATTGGGAGGACCATTTCATCCCATTTCTCCAGGTGAAAGAGAAATTCTCCAACAGTTTGTCGTGGCTGGGCTCACCATTAACAGTGGCTGTAATACAGTTACTTTTGTTTGTCCTAAGTGTTTATTTTTCTTTTAATCTGAATGAGGTGAGGCTGTGCGAGTGCAGAAGAGTTACCTCAGGAACTTGGTAATGGGTTGGACGGATGAGGGTTAATAAACTTCTGCAGACACAGTGGATAGTTTCCATGTCTGGGAGTTGGTAGTGTTCTACATATTCTGGATGGCATTGTAGTTCCCTTGAAAGAGCATGTTTTCAACTTGGGGCTGCTCCTTGATAATGATTTTGTCACTGAAGACCCAAAAGGCCTTGGTGGCCTGGAGTACCTTTTACCAGTTTCATCTGGTTTGCCAGCTGCAGCCATTCCAGGGCAGGTATAGTCTGGCCACAGTGATTCATGCTCTATCTGGATTACCTGGTTGGATTGCCTCCCAGTTGGATTACTGTAATTCATTATATGGCTGTCCTTGAAAATAACTTGGAAGCTTCAAGTACTGCAGAATTTGGCTGCCAGTGTTTTAACTGGTACATCCAGTTCTGTTCATATCACTCCAGTCTTAAAAAGAACTGCACTAGTTACCTATTCACTAAACATGCATGGGATTGTGCCCTTAGAAATGTTTCCTCTACCAAAGTTAGACAAGGATACGTACCTTATATTTTAGGGCAGTTTATTCTGGTGTTAGGATACACAATCATATATTGGGGGGGGGGGAGGGTTCATAAAGTCTATTATAGTCATCTCACATTTCTCACAGAGGATAGCTGCTTTTTAATTTCAAAATCCGAAATGAAATAATAACTTTAAAGTGCTGAGCTGTCACCTTTGAAACATGCCAAATCACAGGGCCTGAAATATAAAACGGATGCTGAAATTCTGGTCATATTTCGCATGTTCTTCATAAAGGAAGCATTTTCCTCCAGCTAGGAATGGGCCCCGAACAAAAGGAGTTTCAGCGCTGCAGAAACCGAAAGCATGCAAAGGTTATGAAGATGTGTCTGTTTGCAACTACAAATCAAAGAACAACACCAAAACCATATGGTATATATAGCACATAAAGTATCCCTTTACCAATGTTTATAAAACTTCACAAGTCCCCACTAAGAGAGTTCTACAGACCAATAGGAGAGTGTTCTTGGGCCAAACAGATATAGATATATAGATACAGATATAGATGAGAACAGCATTTTATCAAAATATTACACCACTGAGGATAGGGAAAACCTGTTGAAGGTTTTGGACAATTTGGGTTAAGATACACTGATAAAAAATATTGTCCGTACCATAATATCCTCTCCATTTTTACATTTTGGAAGCCACATAACATTTTGATTTGTGCTAGTGTCCGATACAAAATGCGATAAAATTCTCAGAACTGGAAATTGGACTGCACAAATGCAAAAGAGTGTTATATTCAAACTTCACATAAGAGGCATCATGAACTCCAACAAAGCTTTATTTGGAATGAGGGATATTACATTAAAAAAACCACTAAGAACAAGAGGGGAAAGAACAGCTGCAAAAAGCACAGTATAGCAGGGCTCATTTTCTACAGCAGATCCTGCGACTTGTTCATATCAGAGAACAACCAAAGTTCACTCTTAAAGAAATAGTAACCTTTTTCTAGTACATATTCCATAGAGAAGAACGTCGTAGTACCTAGGCGTGAAGACAGTTTTGCTCACTACAGATTTAGGCCACAAACAACTGTACAGGACAAGTCAGGCAATTAGGGCAGACAACCTCATGAAAGCAGAGAGTCCTTTTGTTGTCTTGATTAGCACAAAATAGCCTTCTATGATAATAGGACCTCTCTGGGGCCATTTGGTGTGTCTACCAAGCAATCTTGGTAGCTGCTCTGTTGTTTGAAAGATTATGTGAGTGGGGAGGAAAAGAACAGTATAGAAGGGCTAGCGCATGACTGACTTCCATTGAAAAGGGTGACCAGATAAAATCCAGGTCAGGGCTCCTGTAACTTTAACAGTTGTAGAGAAAAGGGAATTTCAGCCGGTGTCATTTGTATGCAGTTAGTTCCTGGTGAAATTCCCTCTTCATCACAATAGTTAAAGTTGCAGGGGCCCTGCCTTCTTTTGTATATGGTCACTCTAGTATAGTGCCTGCACCTTTAACTGTTGTGATGAAGA
Source organism: Anniella stebbinsi (assembly GCA_029215795.1). Classification (NCBI taxonomy): domain Eukaryota; kingdom Metazoa; phylum Chordata; class Lepidosauria; order Squamata; family Anniellidae; genus Anniella; species Anniella stebbinsi. The sequence continues at coordinate 243,477,921 of JARDYH010000001.1, read as the reverse complement.
GAGAATTTCACCAGGAACTAATTGCATACAAATGACACCGGCTGAAATTCCCTTTTCTCTACAACTGTTAAAGTTATATGAGCCCTGACCTGGATTTTATCTGGTCACCCTACCATTGAACCTTAATGACTCATTCAGACCCCACACAGAACCTGGCAGTGTCATGGGTTTATTCAACAGGGTTAAATACAGTTCCCTGACAGGGGTCTAAAGACAGGCCTGCTGCATTAGAGTTTCTCCAACCTAGTCCAAGACATAAGAAGAATCCTATTAGATCAGAGCAAGGGTCCACCAAGTCCAGCATTCTGTGGTTTTAGATTTTGTATATTGTTTTTACATGTTTTAATCTTATGTAAACTGCCCAGAGAGCTTTGGCTACAGAAATGAAATAAATAAATAATTCTGTTCACTCAGTGGCCAACCAGCAGCTGGTGGGAAACCCACAAGCAGGACATGAGTGCAATAGCACCCTCTTGCTCATGTTCCCCAGCCACTGCTATACATAAGCATACTGTCTCTGATACTGGAGGTAATATATAGCCATCATATTTAGTAGCTAAATATGATAACCTTAGCCTCCATGATTTTTTCTTAATTCCCCTTTAAAGCCATCCAAATTGATGGTAGCAAATTCTATAGATTAACTATGACCCTGTTCAGATGACACGCTAAGCCATGGTCATAAAGCATTGTTAGCATGTCATGTGAACCATGACTTAGCTTGTCATGTGAACCATTCCTAACCATGGTGGCTACATAACCACAGTTTAAACAAGCTCACTAACCATTTGCTGTAAATGGGTTAGTGGCCTAACTATGGTTTAGTGTGTTGTTTGAAGAAGTAAAGACAACAGATATAGCGGAAAGACTGGAGGCTGGACTGTACTTCAGGAAACTGGACATAGGCCATGTCTACACCAGCCTTTTCCCCTGGGGTCATCTCAAGGTCATCCCTGTGCATCTAAATGAAGCACAGGGGATCCCGAGGTCAACCGGGGACAACCACAGACTTTCCCCGGAATAACTGAAACTGGGGATGTCCCAGTTTTCCCTCGGTCCTGAGACAATCCCAGGTCCTCAAACGGGCACAGAGCTGTGTGAGGTGGCTCCATGCCCATGGGAGTGGGGTGGGGGCAGCAATTTCACCATCCCTGGGATGACAGGGGGTTTGGCAGTGGAGTTTAGCTAGGGTTACTCACTTTTTCAGCAGATCAGGGCCGCACGGCCTGGCTCCTATTAAAAAAAAATAGCTCCCACAACAACCCTGTTCCCTTCCGGGACATTGTGCGGCTGTAGAGACACTGAGGAAGGATCACGGAAGCAGGTAAGTCTTTGATCCTTCCCCCTCCAACCTACTACACCATTAGGTGTAGATGAGCCCATAGTTGCGACTGAATACAACACACTGGTCAAAATTCTATTCCTAACAACAATAAAAACAACAACAGGAAAACATAATCAGTCACAATTGTGCCATGTAGGCATCTATATAGCAGCATCTGAGTGAACACCAAAGAGAAAGCAACAATAAAGCCCCCTAAAGCCTTCCTGTGTGCAGCCAGCATGCAGCCTGTTCAATCGCACACCTCAATCCTAAACACATGAGTTCAGGGGACTAACAGTGTGGGAAGCATGCTGGGGATTGCATCAATCTTATATCAGAAAAATAACAATAATAAACTTGATAATTTGTGTGCTAATGCTGCTGCACAGTTTTCTGCTCTAGGCACTCAGAGCAGCTGCGCTGACTGGGAAAGTCAATGGAATTTTTGCCACTAACTCCAGCACGAGCAGAATTGCACCTCTATTGAATTCCGAATTCAAAGGGAGTATATATCAAGGCATTTTCTGTGGTGTTCATAGTTGGACTCAAACGGCATTAATGAATTACATCTCATGCCAAGGCAAGTCTCCTCTCCAGGGTACCAAATGGGAAGCAGAGGCCCAAGGAGATTAAAAATCAGAGAGTTCAGAAGGTATTTGTGTTTCGGGGCACCATCCTTTTTGCAGCTCGGTTCCCTTTTGTCTTCCTTTTTTTTCATTTTCAGAAACTCAGGCCAGAATTGTGACATTTCAGAAGTATTACACAATATTGTTCCCAGGACTGCTGGAGTTAAACCTTGAATGCATATTTTATTAATAGCTCCCAAACCAAACATTCTCAACAGAGCTTGGTATGCTTTAAAATAATTTTTTAAACAGAAGCTACTGAGTAATAAAACAAACTACCAACATCGCTTAATGTGCACAGATGTTCAAAGAGATCCCCCCCATATTTCCTGTATATAAATATGCAAGCTGCCAACCTAAGGTTCTCGCTATAATGTGAAACGTGCCTCAGGTTTTGCTCAGGCTGAAAGCATCTGTCTATATTACAGCTTCAAGTCATTCACAGCCCAATCTACAGAATCCGTTTATGACCACTGCAAAGCCAATCATGCTATTATAGTTCTTAGCCCACAATTGCTCCAACTTCTGCAGGGGTGTTTGCATCAAAGAAGACATAAGAGTCTAGCTCCCCGAGCCAAAAAGCAGAGAAGAGAAGGGCTAAGTGTGAGGGATGAAGGGTGGCACCCAAACCCAGGAGAAGGGTGGCATGCAAGAAATTTTACACTGGCACAAAGGAGGGGGGATCCCAAGTGCCAAAAAGTTTTCCCACCTTTTCTTAATTCTCATTTATTTCAATAGGAAACAAAATGCTTTCAAAAGAAATTCAAAGGAGAAGAAATTCTCAGGTTCAGGTTTCTTGTTCATGTTTTAATTTACTCAAGAGGTATGTTCCAGTGTCCTGTCTTTCAGTGTAGAAACATCTCTCCAGCAGCCTGCAGCCTCCTTGAGGCTGCCTTAACAATGCCGGGTTGCCACCACTTTTGGAAAAAAACCACACTGTCATTGCTGTGGGGTGGTGATGGAAAATCCCATTGCAGGAGGCAGTGCAGAATTTCCGGCAGCTATTTGGCTTGCCGGCCAAGCCCTACCCTCTGCCTTGGCTTCTGGCGACCAAACAGGGATTGCCACCCACCCAGGAATGTCTCTGCCTCGACACTGAAGTGAGGTCAGATGGTGGAAGGACTGTGGTCCCCTCACCCCAGAGTAAAAAGTCAGGGTAAGTGCCTGACTATTTAAATATGCAGCTTTGCAGGAATGCCCCACGGTGGCTATGAGGTGGATGCTGTGTCGTGTAACCGAGACAGAGCCACCACATAGGCTGACCATCTGAAAAGGAGGTCAGGGCTCATGTAACTTTAAGGGTTGTAGAGAAAAGGGAATTTCAGCCAGTGTCATTTGTATGCAATTAGTTCCTGGTGAAATTCCCTCTTCATCACAACAGTTAAAGTTGCAGGGGCCCTGCCTTCTTTTGTATATAGTCACTCTAGTATAGTGCCTGCACCTTTAACTGTTGTGATGAAGAGGGAATATCACCTGGAACTAATTGTATACAAATGACACTGGCTGAAATTCCCTTTTCTCTTCAACTGTTAAAGTTACATGAGCATCCTTTTCAGATGGTCAGCCTACCACCTCACAATCACCGCAAGGCTTTTGAAAGGTATAGACAGCCCTCTTGGCTTTCCAGACTTCAATTAAAGCTCAGGGGTAGACTTCTTGAGGTAATTCATCCCATAGGGCTTTTTCAGCTTAGGAAGTGCAGGCAGCCTGGGAGGCTGCAGAGCATTGGAGAGAAGTGTAACAGAATGAAAACACAGACAGGCAGCACACAGGCAGCACCCTCAGCTTCCTCACAGTGATTAAGTAAACTTAAAAATACCACAAGAATAAGGCCCTTTCTGCACCAGCCATTTTTCAAGGGGCTGCCCCTATCTGCTCATGGAGAGTCAGCATGACGCACAGAGCATCCTTGCAAGCAGGCAGGGGCCAGCCCTCCATTTTCCAGGGAGTTCAGGGAACGCTATTATCCCTGTTCGTTTCCTGCTCCCGGGAGGGCAGCAAGATGGGCGGCTGGTGTGGCCGCCCATCCCGGGTGCAGCTGCATTTACTAGTGAGTAAGTGCAGCTGCACTGATGGCCACGGAGCTGCACCGCACGGCTCCGAAGCCATCAGGAGCAGGAACAGCGAAATCGGCATCCCCAGGATGGTGGGGGGAAGGGGCTGGATCGTGAGCGTTATTTATTTTATCTAAGGTACTTACATTTGCACAGGAACACTTGTGCGCTCTTCCGCAGATCTTTTTTTTAAAAAAAAATGGTTGGTGCGACTTCTGACGGCCCAGGAGAAGTCAGGGCCATCGCTTTCTGGTGTGGCCTCATTGCGCCGAATCCGGAAGTAAGCACTTCTGGGTTTCCCCGCTTCCTGCCCTCTCTGCCCCTATGGTACAGAAAGGGCCTAAGTAAAAGTAGGCTGACCATATGAAAAGGAGGACAGGGCTCCTGTAACTTTAACAGTTGTAGAGAAAAGGGGATTTCAGTCAGTGTCATTTGTATGCAATTAGTTCCTGGTGAAATTCCCTCTTCATCACAACAGTTAAAGTTGCAGGGGCCCTGCCTTCTTTTGTATATGGTCACTCTAGTATAGTGCCTGCACCTTTAACTGTTGTGATGAAGAGGGAATATCACCAGGGACTAATTGCATGCAAATGACACTGGCTGAAATTCCCTTTTCTCTACAACTGTTAAAGTTACAGGAGCCCTGTCCTCCTTTTCATATGGTCAGCCTAGTTAAAGAACACCCTGAGAATGAAGCAGAAGAATGGAGTCTCTTCCACGGGGGAAGAAAACTTTCAGGAAATTGGAGGACAGATTTTGGCACAGCACTAGCTCCACCTCTTCCCTGGATCTGGACACATCACTGCTTTTTCCAGCCACACAACCGGAAAGGTGAAGACACACAATGAGGTGGATGGTGCTCTGTAGACCTCTGCCAGTCACTCTTGCTGTAGCAAATGCCACAGCGGGAAAGTGGCTGGCAACTCTCTCCATTGATTTCAATGGGGCTAAAGTGTGCCTCACTTAGGCCAGATCTACACCAAGCAGAATATGGCACTATGAGGGCGGTATGAAAGCAGTATATGGTATGTGTCTGTGGGCTCCAACAGTTGTCAGTGCACTTCAATACCTCTATATAAAGCAGTCACGTGGCTCCTGCCTTTTGTATACTGCTTTCATACCACTCTCATAATACAATATCCTGCTTGGTGTAGATCTGGCCTTAGTCTGGATACCGCCCTATATCTTTTCCTATGGGAATATATATTTTTGTCATTACTGTTCTGGTCAGTATGTGTAGTCAGATATGAAAGTTACCCTCAACAAGAACCCAGCCTCATTATAGATCTTTCTTCCATAAGACAAACAAGGGAAGGATTTGCACAAAGTTTGAGAATTCTGCCTCCCATATTCTTCCTAATTAAGGCAGAAGCTTGATGAAAGCATTTACCGAGTCATTAAAGATGGTTGCCATAAATTGTGGGGATGAAAATCCCATTCAAGTACTTCCCCCTGAGTCCATGAAATATTTCACAAGACAACATTTCCAACAAGTAAAGATGCAGACGTTGTCAAGAAAGGTCAAAAGTAATTTCAGTCCTTTTGCACGTAACATCTTTGGTGTATGTGTGTGTGTGTGGGGGGGGGGGAATTGGCATGTTTTGAACAGGAGTAGATGAGTTCTGTGATGGCTGATATTCTGTTGCCATCCCCAACCTGGTGCCTCCATATGTTCTTGACAAAAACTCCCATCAGTCCCAGCTAGTAAGGCCAATGGTCAAGGTTGACGGAAGCTGTTGTTGAAAATATCTGGTAGGCGCCAGGTTGGGGAGGGCAGCTTCAAAGCCTCTTTTTGTTTCTCTTCTTCCTTAGTATAAAGAAGCTAGATAGAACAATTGGATTAAACTCTGAGCCTAATGTGTATTAGGTATTATAATACATGTCTGATGTGCAATTTCTCTGTAGCAGCACCCAGCCTCTCAAGAAGCCTCTCATGCAGGCGGCAAATGTAACATCCTTTAAACACTTCCTGAAAACACATTCTTTTCACACAGGCTTTCCCTGGGCTGTAACTGCTGCTAGGTTTATTTTGGTTTTGTGTGGTATTTTTATATATGTTTTGATCTGTTATGATTCATGGTTTTAATTGTGAATTGCCCAGAGAGCCTCAGCTATTGGGCAATATAAACATTAAATAAATAAATAATAGAAGTTCCCCATCCCACAGTCCAGGCACACTTATCTACCAAAGCATCAGAAAACACACGTCTGCTGCTCACCTTGTGTGGGCATCCCACCCCAGCATTGAACATCACATCAGTAATACGCCTGGTTTTTGCTTATCACTGCCTGCACACCTTGAAGGTCCACCAGGTCCACAGCAGGCCTGATCCTGCCAGCATGGGGACTAATGAGACCATGATGTCCTAAGGATGGCTCTCCCCACTGCTGTTGAGTGAATGTACTTCCCTCCACTGGCGTCTCCAGGAACATAGGAAACTGCCTTATACCAATTCAGACCATTAGTCCATCTAGCTCAGCATTGCCCAGCCTTTCCCAATCTTGGGTCTAAAGATGTTGGACTACAATTCCCATCATCCCCAGCCACTATGGCCCATAATTAAAAATGGTGTGAGTTATCGACCAGCAAGATTGGGGAAGTCTACACTGACTGGCAGCAGCTCTCCAGGGGTTCGGACAGAGTTTTTCTCCCCCAGTCCTATCTGGAGATGCCGGAGACTGATCCGGGGACCTTTTGCACACAAAACCATCTTCTCTATCACTGACCTACAGCCTCTTCACCCAGTAGATGAAGGTGCTTGTCATTGTGCCCTATGTCTTTCTTTCCTTCCCTTTCTGCATTGAGCCTGCCATTAGATGCCAACCTGACTTAGTAGCCTTGCCCCAATGGCCTATAAGGTTATCCAGGTGCCTCAAAGGGATGGTTTGGAAACACAAGTTTCTGCCTATGAGTCCCTTTCCTTCCCACTGGGGCCTTGCTCCATGTTCCTCATTACTGAAAATCTGTAAGTGTAACATTTCTCATTCAAGGCAGTCCTTTTACAGCTATAGCCGCCAGTTCATGGATGTATTTGATTTGGCCTCTCCGTTTTAGGGTGCAGAGGTTGGCTGTTGTAGGCCTCTGTTTCTATTTCTGCTATGGTGAATGAGTGATGGTTGGGATTTATTTTAATTGGTGCTATTGAATTTTGTTTGCATGGTTCTCTTTTTTATATACATTCTGAATTTCATAATTTCATTTTTATTTATTATAAGCAGGATAAAAATATTTCAAATAAATGCATTTCCCCCAGTTCCATAGTTCATTGCCATGCTGGTCTCCTAAGGCAGCAGTCTGATACACACTTACCTGGGAGTAAGTTCCATAGAGCTCAGTGGGACTTACTTTTGAGTAGATATGCAAAGGATTGCATTGCATATGTGTGGGCTCCAAATTCATCTGTCTTCTATGCATGAGTCTACTATTTGGCAGTCCTATTATTTCAGCAAAAGTGATGATGCAAATTCAGTTTTTTCATTGGACAGTTTCTGGTTGCTTGCTAATGTTGTGCCTTGGCTGTGCACATTGTCCTTTATTTATTTAGGTGGCAATCTTATGCTTGCTTAGTTGAGAGTAAGCCCCATTGACATAGCAGCATGTCATGACAGCCCACCATGGCTTAATTTACTCGTGAGAGCTGTCACATTGTGCTGGGAGCCCCTGGGTGCCATTTTTGCTTGGCAACCAGAGGCAACCTGGCTTGTCATGGCTTGTTGTGTTGTGCAAACCCAGGTGGCAGGGATTGAGGGTTAGACAACCCTCAAATAACCCTAAAACAAGCCATGGGTTATCTTAACTTCAAACAGCCCTTGCCCCCCAGGTTCATATGACATAGCAAGCCACTACAGCCCCACGGGTAAATTAAGCCATGGTGGGCTGTCAGGTATGCAAGCCAGGTTTCAGGTATCTATCTTGGTGCTATGGTACTGATTAGAGGTGTGCATCGGATCGGATCCGATCCATGATACGAATCTGATCCAAATCTGATCCGACCAACCCTCCGATCCAATCCAATCCAATCCACCGAGGTCCAATCCGGATCGGAAAAAATCGGAAAATCGGACGCCATTTTGAATGCTTTTCCCCATAGCCTAGTATTGTGTTACAAAAATGCCTATAACTTTTTCATTTTTAAAGATAGAAGGATGAAACTTGGGCACTTTGTAGACGGGTTAGGGGTAGTTATCTGTCAGAAATTTCAGAAAGATTGGTGCAGGCATTTTGTGGCAATTAATTTTTTAATAAAACACCAAAAATGCCTGTAACATTTTCATTTTTAAAGTTCCACACATGAAACTTTGCCACATTGTAGGTGGTACATTGGCACCTAGGTGTGTGAAATTTCAGAAACGTAGGTGCTTGCCTTGTGTGGCAATTAATTTTAGAAATATCGGTAGTAGTGGGGTAAATACAGTTATGCCTCCAACTTTTTTATTTTTAAAGATACAAACAGGAAACTTGGGCACATTACAGGTAACACTTTGCTTGATATGTGTGTGAAATTTCAGAAAGCTAGGTCCAGGCATGTAGTGGCAAGGTATTTTTGAAACAATGAGGAAAGAAACGGCTATAACTTTTTTATTTTAAAAGTTAGAAGTCTGAAAGTTGCTCACTTTGTAGATGGGTTAGGGGTAGTTGTCTGTCAGAAATTTCAGCAAGTTAGGTCCAGGCATTTGGTGGCTACGAATTTTTTAGATTAAAATTTACAAAAGTTTTTCCACAAAGGCTTGGGCTGTCAATTACACCCCCTCCCCCGCCTCCCCCTCCTTCTTTTATCTGTCAAAACTCCGTGTTGTTGTAACTTTTAATCTAAAAAATTCATAGCCACCAAATGCCTGGACCTATCTTTCTGAAATTTCTGACAGATAACTACCCCTAACCCATCTACAAAGTGAGCATCTTTCAGACTTCTAACTTTTAAAATAAAGAAGTTATAGGCGTTCCCTTCCTCATTTTTCAAAAATACCTTGCCACTACACACTTGAAAGCTATGCTTCTGAAATTTCTCCACATTAGACAAACCACTTTGGTTCACATGTGTGATACATTTTAGAAGCGTACCTTCAAGCGTGTAGTGGCAAGGTATTTTTGAAAAATGAAGAAGGGAACGCCTATAACTTCTTTATTTTAAAAGTTAGAAGTCTGAAAGTTGCTCACTTTGTAGATGGGTTAGGGGTAGTTATCTGTCAGAAATTTCAGAAAGATAGGTCCAGGCATTTGGTGGCTATGAATTTTTTAGATTAAAAGTTACAACAACACAGAGTTTTGACAGATAAAAGAAGGAGGGGGAAGCGGGGGAGGAGGTGCAATTGACAGCCCAAGCCTTTGTGGAAAAACTTTTGTAAATTTTAATCTAAAAAATTCATAGCCATCAAATGCCTGGACCTATCATTCTGAAATTTCTGACAGATAACTACCCCTAACCCATCTACAAAGTGAGCAACTTTCAGATTTCTAACTTTTGAAATAAAAAAGTTATAGGTGTTTCTTTCCTCATTGTTTCAAAAATACCTCGCCACTACATGCATGGACCTATCTTTCTGAAATTTCACATACATATCAATCAAAGTGTTACCTGTAATGTGCCCAAGTTTCCTGTTTGTATCTTTAAAAATAAAAAAGTTGGAGGCACAACTGTATTTACCCCACTACTACCCATTTTTCTAAAATTAATTGCCACACAAGGCAAGCACCTATGTTTCTGAAATGTCACACACATAGGTCCAATGTACCACCTACAATGTGGCAAAGTTTCATGTGCGGAACTTTAAAAATGAAAAAATTATAGGCATTCCTGGTTTTTTATTAAAAAATTAATTGCCACAAAATGCCTGCACCAATCTTTCTGAAATTTCTGACAGATAACTATCCCCAACCCTTCTACAAAGTGCTCACGTTTCATCATTCTATCTTTAAAAATGAAAAAGTTATAGGCATTTTTGTAACACAATACTAGGCTATGGGGAAATTCATTCAAAATGGCGTCCGATCCGAAAATCAGACATCCGATTTTCGGATCGGAATCGGATCCGATCCACCCAACCTCCGATCTGATCCGGTCCACCAGGTTCGATTCCGATCCGCTATCTGATCCGATCCGATCTGGGGAGTCAGTGCACATCCCTAGTACTGATGCTCAGACGAACAGATGGACAGGATAGACACACACAAACACGTATCCTCTTTTATTATTATAGATTTCAGAAATGTACATAGTTTTCTGGAATTCAGACATGATTTTCAAGTGTCCATTTTTATGGGTCATGACTCATTTCAAGCCACTACTTGAATGGCTACTAAGCTTTTTGTTCCTTGAAAACTCTGTAAAAGCTCACTGAACTGGCTCCCCAACTGCCAGAGGAAAATAGCCACATTTAATTCTACCCAAAAAGAATTCCAAAAGCAAAATACTATTTCCTACTGAAATAGTAATCTGGCAACTGATCCATACATGACTTTTTCTTTCTTTCTGTCTTTCCATCATTGTTTCATGAAGATAAAAGAAGAACCAAAGCATTATGAAGAGGAGAAAGGAGCAAGAGAAAGGAGGAAAACGGGTGAAAGAGAAGGCTTTCCAATATTATCTTTTATTTCCATAAAATCTGAAGTCCAGACCCTCTGGTTAGGAAGATTGTATGGATCCATCATCCAAGGTGATCGCTTTGCTCTTTGTTCATCATGTGATGAGATGCACCTTTGGGATGATGCCCTGGGTTTTGTTTTTTGAACAACTGGAAGATTTGCCTCAAATGCAGGACTGGTCAGGAAAACACCATCTTCCATTTCAGCTAATAAATATCAGCATCCTTTCCCCATTCACATCCCATATAGTTGGTGTGCTTGGTTCACAATTGGTTAGTCTTTAGATCGCCTCTTCAGATTTCCATTGAATCTGTTGTTTCATTATTCCATAAATTGTATAATAATGTTGTGTAACACCAGGTGGTCCATCACCATCAATATGGCTCCAATCTATACATTTTCCAGCTATTATACAAATATTGCTGTAGTATAAGGTTCTTGAACTCTATATAAAGATTTGAAATCTCCAGTCTAGTATTCTCAGTTCTAAGAACTGCCAACCATCCAGGGAGGGGGAAAACCTGGCCTGGTTATAACTATGAGTCTTCGGCCCTTTCTGCACCATAGGGGTGGAGAGGGCAGGAAGCAGGAAACCCGGAAACAGCCACTTCCGGGTTCGGCACGATGAGGCTGCACCACAACGCAATGGCTCGGGCTTCTCCTGGGCTGCCGCAAGTCGCGCCAGCCATTTTTTTTAAAAAAAGAAAGATCCACAGAGGAGCGCACGAGCGCTTGAGCACAAAAGGTTAGTTAATTTTTTTTTAAGCCCGCATGCGATCTTGCCCCCTTCCCCCCTCCATCCTAGAGATGGGAATTTCGCTGTCCCCCCCTCCTGATGGCCTCGGACCACGCAGTGTGGCTCCGTGGCCATCGGTGCAGCCGTGCTTACTCGTGGGTAAGTGTAGCTGTGCCCGGGATGGCCAGCCACACCAGCCACCCATCTTGCTTCCCTCCTGGGAGCAGGGAATGATTTGGGATAATAGTGTTCCCTGAACTCCCAGGAAAATGGAGGGCTGGCCCCTGCCTGCTTGCGGGATGCTCTGTGCGTCATGCGGACTGTCCGCGAGCAGGTAGGGCCAGCCCCTTGAAAAATGGCTGGTGTGGAAAGGGCCTTAGTTGCCAGATGTTTATAGAAAAAAAGTCAGAAATTTGGTCTGATTGCTTGGATTTAAGAATGTTACAAGTAAAATCTGCAGCAGTATTACTTCATCTGCAGCTCACACATCTGCATTAGAGGGCTATCTTGCACTAGGTTGACCCAGGGCATTTTTTCACATGCTGCTGAATGTCTGTTAAGTATGTATATGTAGTTCCGCTAGGCCTATGCAGCACCTAGAGTTGTGTTGGGGTAGGACAGCAATCTGGCTTTCACACCTGCATAGCCCAGCCCCTGGCCAGGCACAGACAGCAGAATTTTTAAATTCCAAAGTTGTTAGTCCTAGTCTTTGTGTATAGCTGACAAATTCATCTTACAGAAGATTTTGGCAAAAGCAGTACTTTTAAAGGATGCTCATTCAATGCAAATCAGCAGTCAAGAGAAAACAGAAATCACACAAAAAGTCCACTGTGCTTTATTTAAACCTTGGGGGCTGTGGCATATGTTGGTGCATGTGTGCAGCCATTTTGAATACACAGCTTGGGACTGCAGTAGCTGACAGAATGCCTGTCCTGACCTAAACATACCTAGACGCTACGAACAACACCTTGGCCCTTCCTCAGAGTGCCTCCTCCGAGGAAAGTTCGCTCTGCCACCAAACCCTATGCTATTGCTGGTGTGCAGTGGCAGCAAATTATCCTTATAAGGGGAGGCAGCATGGGCTTTCTGGCAGCCATTAAGCTTGTCAGGCCCACCCCTTTCCCTTCCACAGCTTCCAGCGTCCAATAGGAGGTCATCTTCCACCTGGGAACACCCTTGGAGTGGCTCCGAGCAAGGACAGACCAGCAGAAGAGCTGGGCTGACCACGCTGTGGCTGGAAAAGTTGGAGTAAGTCCCAAATTTTTCTGCTGTGCATCTTCACCTCGTTGCCCCAAGGTAGCTTCAAATCTGCAGCTGCATCATATAACCGGCATAGCAGATTTGGAGCCACCCTGCAAAGATGACATCAAGACAGCCCCTCAGGTATGTTAGGAAAAACATTGTTTACTTACATTGTTCTTACCTGTTGATATTGTTTTAATTTTTCTATGTTAAAAAAATTAGACTATTTTTATTATGTTTTATTTTGTATTTTTATGAATTGTTGTAAACTGCTCAGAGAGCTTTGGCTATGGTGTGGTATAGAAATGGAATGAATGAATGAATGAATGAATGAATAAATAAATAAATAAATAAATAAAATACCTGGCCATGGCTTGTCATATCATGCAAATCTGAGTGGTGGGAGTGCTGTGACCCAACAACAGACCATGGGTTATGGGACGGTTGTTTAACCCTTATATAACTTCTGCCACCTGGGTTTGCATGACATCACAAGCTGCAACCAGGTGTTAAATTTTCAAATCCTGCCTGGCATGTGTCGGCATGCATCTCAGCCCACCATGAGTTAAATATATCATTTAAATAAACCACGATGGGCTATTTTGATCATGCAAACCAGATCATCATATGCCATTCAAACCAACTGCGTGTTGTCAGTGGCTAACCGGGGGGGGGGGGGGAGGGAAGTTAAGAGGGAAAACTGAAAGGAGAGCAAGTATAAAAAACACTAGGGCCCATTCTGGTCTGACTAAAGTGAGTAAGGTTTTAGCATGTTGTTCTCATGGCTTCTTTAGCTGCTTGAGGCTTTTAATAAAATCATAAGGACCATAGAAAGATTTGTTTTTAGTCAAAACTGCAATTTATCCGATGTCCATGATGGCTTCATTATTTGCAGTCATCAAGGAATGAGCCCCCCCCAAAAAATTTTTAATAAAAGGGAAAACAAAATTAAATTATGAAGGGCAAAATACATCAAGAGAGTAAAGGGCTCTTATGGTCACATAAGCTAGCCACTTCTAGAACTATGAATCAGGCTTGCTATTTACAAAGATCAGGGTGCAGCCACTTCCCACCCTCCGTTGCCTTTCAGATCACGTGTGATTATTTCTCAGAAGCATCGATATCTCTGGCTATTGCCACAAAATATTTTTTAAAAAAATAACCACTGTCATTATTATTTTTCTTCTGCAAAGTAGCAGGGACACCTCTTTGCCAAATGCCCCTTATGTGGAAGTATCTTTGCCCAGTTACTACTAAAACCTGAAATGATTACCCATTCTAAGAATTACAAACACACAACTTTGAGGCTGACTTCATGCTGGCTGTTTTTAATACCTGTACACACACACACCAGGATGACAATCATGCAATGGTTGGTTGTGGACAACTAGTGCAAAAAACCCAGGATGTCTATCCACACTTATAAACCACCTGTCTTGCTCTCTCACTTTGAAGGTTGGGGGTGCCCTGTTACTGAAAAAGTGAAGTAATGGTAAAGACAGGTTTAGCTGTGAGCATCTGCAAAATTAATTTCACTTACAAGCCTTCTATCACATGTCTGGGGAGAGGGACCCCAGAAATTACTCTCCTTTGGCCCCATCCCTCCCTCACTGTAACATTTTGCTAATTCTCCACAGGTATTGTATTCATATTTCTAAAGTTTTGCTGGGATAGTTTCTAAGGAGTTGAGTCTGATAGCTTGCCTGCTTTCCTGATCATGCCTTTGCTCTGTCTAGGACCTCATAGTTCGTGGCGTTAAGATACTTTCACAATAAACAAAGGGGGTAGTCAAATCTGGCCCTTGAAAGTATACAAGAAATAAATTCGCAAGAAATAAATAATCGAAGAGATTACCTTGCCCAGAACAGTCCTGGCCAACTGACAGCATCCTCTGAACTGTGACATCTGTGTGCCAAAAAGTATCATCATATGAAGAGAATCTCTCAGATCCTGGGCCATAATTATGGGAATATTTTCCCCAGAAGATATGCCAAAATTTGAGTTTGTGCCTTTTAGAGAAGCACCTTGTGATTTGGCCTGGCTTTGGGAAAGTGGGGCTACCTCATTCAGGATGTGGACTCTAGTGTTTGGGGCATTTGTCATATGTTACATATTCCTATTTTAAGATACCTTTATTATACAGCTCTCTTGCTCTCGCTCTCACACACACACACAAACATACACATACTTTAGAATGGGATGTACTAGACTTTTCAGTAAAAATAAATACTTACATAAAACATTGTTTGTGAAGCCCAATCCTATGTGATCAGATGTGCCTAGGCTTGATTTGTTTATTTATTTAAAATATTTACATCCCACCTCATCCTCCACTCAGGGTGGCTTATAGCTATAATCGAAATCAGTATCACAACCAAAATAATAACTATTTTTAATTTAAGAAAATATTGCAAACAAATGAAACCTCCCAAACTGTACCCATCTCACCTGACCATGACTCCCAAATGCCTGGCTGAATCAAGACATGCTGCAGCCCCCTCCTGGATGTGCTTCAACAAACTTCCTCCGTGAGACCAGCAGGTTTAGGACATCTTACACTGTCTTGGATTAGGAGTGTGAAAGTGTTCCATCAACCCTTCACTGAATTTTTAAAATAATACTTGAAATTGGCTTTTTTCCTATTCTAATAAGTTCCTTTTGATTGGAACTTCATTAGTTAATTTCCCCATCTTTTCTCCTCCCCTTCCCCCTCCTCCTCTTCTTCCTCCTCATCCTTCTTTTTAAGAGGCTCTACTTTAATTATGTACATCAGAAATTTGCCAAAAACAAACTTCTTCTCGACTCCAGCCTAAAACAAAACATTGCTCCCCCCACCTAAATTCATAACATATCCATCTCCCCCACCCCTTTTTCCTTTATTATGCTAAAATGTTGTTTTGTGTTGAAATTATCAGGTCATTTTGCATGAGTCGCTTGGCTATGATCTCTAGGCAGTGTTATGTGCCACTGCTGCCAGATTTCAGAAAGATGAGTAAACTTCTGAATCTGATAGTGTGTGCAGCAGAATACCAAAAAGGGGCTTCTTTGTTCTCCATAAACAGAGTATTTACTTTGATCTGGTCAAATGAATTAATGAAAGGAAATGACACATTCAAATTTTGCCTGTGTTTGGGCGCATGAGACGGAAATGAGTTTAATTTATTGTAGTTGGGTGTGGAGTATCCCCCCCCCTTCTCCTTTTCCGAAGGAAGAAGGGGAGGCACCCTTTCTAAAATATGGTCTCATGTGCCTCAAAGCAGATCTTTTCTCTGGTTAAAAGCCACCTCATAACACTGTATATAGCCATGTATATGCAAGCAGTTCAGAGTTATTACAAATCTCAGATAGGAAACCATTCACTTGATCTTTGCCTCAATCCTATTAGGACCCCCCTGGAGTTCTAAATGGATACCAGGCTGTCACCGCACTGTTGCTGTGACTACCTAGTCTTTATAGAACAAGAAAAAGAAGTGATAGTGATTGGCAGACCTTCCTTGCCCTAGTATGTAACACAAAGGAAAACAAAATGAAGAGGAAGTGAGGCTCTTATTATAGGTTTGATGCTTCTTAACCTTACAGAACCTTACACTCGGTAAATGTCACCATCTAAACGCAAAGCTTCCAGTGGCTAGACTAAAGTCATGTTTTGGCGTCAGCTATAGGAGGGGGACAGAGAGAAAACAAGCCGAAAGAGATGATTAGCATTTATTTAGAAATGTTTGGAATGCAAACGAGCTGACTTGTATATGACTGAGCGAGAGTGGGGGGAAAAAGATCTTAGGGCTAAAATTCCGTTTTGCCTTACACACACAAGGACTCCTGCTGAAGTTAGAAGCGCTGATCTTTGGGTAAGATGAGCAGCTTTTGGCCCCCGGTGTAAATGAATGAGAAGCTAGCAAAGAAGGGAATTGAATGCGGCCCTGTTTGCCCTGCATGAGAAAGGAAGGAATTTGATAAATCCCACCATATGGCGCCATACTGTATCTTGATGGCTATAAATAATAGCCTTTCTGTTTCAGATTTGCTTTTGTTTTTCTTGGTAGCAGTGACAGATTTCTAGCAGTGGTGGTTATAAGAAGTGGTGGTGGGCTTTTATCTGCCTTTTTTGGGTGCGACATCTAAACACATTGGAGCTGAAGCAAACAGGATAGAAAACTTTGCATTCTCTAAACAGTAAGAATTCAGAAATCCAGATAACACCTCCCTGTTGTTGCTGCCGCCCCCAAATAGTGTCAGTTTCGTTATTGGGTGCCTTGCTTTCTTGTAATCAAGAATTGCCAAAAATAAAACATTTGTTTACAAAATGATGATGAAGATGATGATGATGAAACTGGCTTTAGGATTCCTAACTGTTGAGTTCAAAAGAAGCAGCAAGTTTCACCTGGCATTATCATAATTGTAATTTCATTATGATGTGAGATTCTAAATCGTAAGAAGCAGCTATTTTTTCACATTGGGTTACCATGGAGTTTTGCTTCTTTTTCATGTTAATGTATATTTTCTGTGGCACAGAAGGTCAGAAACTTCACTGCTCTTCTTAAAAAGAAAGTTTCAAGCTGAATTTCCTATGCAGTCATTTACTTACTTTCCAGCACAGGGTTTCAAAAATGTTTGATCAAATATTCATGCAGAATCCAATATTTCAGGTTGTTGATGTGGGAAATATTCCGAGCGTTGCCAAAAAAAAAAAAAAAAAACCCAAAAAATGGGGGAGCTGTGTGAAACGTTACAGTAGCAAATGAAGAGTTGTTCTGTAATGAGAAAAAGTATCTAAATGTGAACATTTTTAAGGGCAAAACACAAATGGTATAAGAACTAAAACTTGTGGGAGATATTCATTTGCTTTCCTTGGAGTTAGATATGTGTCTTATAGATTTAAGTTACACGTTTTCAGAAAACGGATCTTTTGGAATAAGAAAGAAACAAGTTTTTCATTGTTGCGGTGGCCTTACTTGTATACCAGATCTACAGTTTTCAGTAGAAATACAAAATAATGAGCTACATGCATATCCAGAATGATGCAAATTAGTAAGACATTATTAACTTTAATGCAATTATTCTTGTTTTTATCGATTGGAGATCCTGACCATGTAAGTGCAATGTAAACTTCAGAAATGTAATAGAACTATCCCGACAATTATTTTGATAACTTTTTGGATTTTAATACTTAAATTTCTCTTTCTCTATTCCCCCCATCCCAATGGTCTTCTTGAAGGAGAATATGAAATAAAATACCCAATGCATATTATTAAAAAAAAACAACCCAGCAGTTTTAAAACAATGCATTTTCAGAGACTGTTGTTGCATCCTTTCCGCATCATCCTTTAAAAACCTAATATAATGTAATGTGTTTTTAGCTTAAAAACAAAAGAAGTTACACATCCTTTTCAGATTTTGTTACAATGGTTTTACAACAAAAGACAAACCATTAAACGAAAGTATTCATCAAATAAATAAAGCCAGACAAAATGCATTGTTCTGTATTAAATCTTTGACAAATTATTACGGAATTTTCCTTTTCTTCCAGAAGAGAAAGACACAGACCATGCAACGTTATTAAAACCACAAGTCATAAACTTAAAGTACTAATTGTTCATTAATGTTTCTTTCATGTTTATTGCAGTTTATAAACTTTACAACAATTGATACATTGTCTTTAATCAGTGTATACTGGACTCCAATGGCATTTTCTTCACCATTAAAAAATAAAAATAAAATAGGGTTGGCCCTTTGTGGATTTGTAAAAGTTTTACAGGAGAATAAAAAAGGTTAGCTGGAAGGAGTTGTTGTTGTTGTTGTTGTTTTAATTTGAGGTAATTCAACATTACTTCTTGCAAGAATTGGAAATCTTAGTTCAAATTAATTTTAAATAACAAAAAATGTACATTTGGACAACTACTGTTTTCAGTACGTTTCTGAAATGTAAACGTTGTTACTTGTTCTTTATCGCTCTGCTATTTCTACTTTGTGTAAGGAATCAGTGTATGCATTTATGAAATGGTTTCATTTTATTTCAAACAATTCACAGGAATCAATATAATTTCCTTTATCAATACATTGCAAGGTCTGGTTTTATTATGTCCCCATTTTATCTCATATCTTAGTCTTAGTGTGTGTGTGTGTCTGTGTGTGTGTGTGTGTGTGTGTGTGTGTGTTGGACACTGTTACTTCTGAACTGTGTGCCAAGTCAGTTTCCTAAGATATATGACTAACAGAAGTTTCACTATATTGTCTGTACATCTTTTTAAAGCTGTTTTGTCCCCATTGCATTTATTAAATAAAGGAAAATGTATTAATATATAGCAGAAAGCTAAGTTAGTTAAAAACATCTTCCAGTCCTAATAAGAAACCTTTTCCTGCCCTCAGAACATAATAAGATAATACCTTCCAGTTTTTGATTACCCTTCGGAGTTCTCTTCTTGCATTAAAGCAACATCATTAAAATTGTGACATTTCCACTCCATTTAGCTATCTTATCCCTCACTGTTTGTTCTTGGGGAATTTGCTTTGTTTCGTGGAGTTATAAAAACCGTTAAGGTTAAAACTTATCATGTTTGGTGTCTCTCCGCCCTCCCAACCCACCTCACTTTTCAGGCCTGCCATAGAGAAGCTAACTGGGAAGCCATTATCATTTCCACTTGAGGAAAAAGCAGTGAGTTTGCACCACCTTCTGGAACAATGAGATATTACAGCAGCTGAGGTTTTAACAGGGAGCAATGTTTTTATTGCCTTAAGTAGAAACACTAAGGAAACAATTTTGGAGAGGTATGGCCAACTGGCACTTTCTATTGCCCACTCCTATAAGTTATCTCCTAGAGCTGAGTGCAAACATTTCCCCAAATTCTTCACCTTATTCCCAGGCAGCAAAATTGGGGGCGTGGGTAAGGGGCATTCTAGCAAATATTCGCCAAACGGAGAAGAAATTCGCCAACAGTTCCTTGGGGTGGGGCTGCCCATCAACAGAAGCATGCCTTCTTTTTATTCTTCTTTTCTTTTCTAAAGGCTGTGTGAGTGGTTTGCTGCTGCTGCTGCCATGAGCAGGAGCTGCCAGGGACACCATGGGCACCATGTTGTATTCCCCACAATGTCCCAAACGTAGCATCATTCCAGGGCATTCTTGGGGCAAAATGACAAGTGCCACACATATAAAAGGGATGAGAATATTCAGAGAATATTTGGCAAAATTGTTCTCTTTTTGAGTTGAGGAGGTGAAAGAGCAGACGTTTTCTCAGTAAAATCTTTTATGATACATTTTTGCTCATCTGGAATCCCTATGCATGGTGATGGCCCTGTTCAGATGACACTGTTTACTGTGTTATTAACCCTTTTGTGGTTAGTGTGCTTAGGGCAGCATGGTTAATGGTGTCGTCTGACACGCATTTTCCCTAACCCTGTGCCGCCGCTAAACACAATGTGATCAGCCTCACTCACCATGTTGTGCAACATGGTTAGCAGCACTAACCATGGCTAAAAGTGTCATTTGACACATGTCTGTGGTTAACAGGCCAAAGACACAGAGCTTCCAACACAGAGCAGCCTAACTAGGTGGGGTACTCTAGCCAGCGGGCTCTATGGCTGCTCTGGACTGCCGCTTGACTGATACGTTCGCTGCGGCCACCATTTCATGCTTTCACGTTAGTGTTTGGGAGCAATTTTTGCTCTTCATAGTGGAGCGTGCTTACTGTATAACTTTTGAAATCCCTGCTTGCAATTTCCCCATACGAAGCATTCATTTCTCCTACCTCGTTGAAGCACCATTACACCTGTCAGGTTCCAATTACTGTGGTGGCGCTGCCTGATGATGTGGCTAGCGTGGCCATCTGGGAAGGCTTCCACCTCCCCTGTGATGACTGTAGAGGTATAGCAGGCATAGAAATTGTCCTGCAGTGTGCTCGGGTGGATGCAGAAAGCAAAGGAACCGCTCACTAAACGGGGTGATGCATTTATGTAATTGCTGATTTCATTGGTGCCTGCACTAAAATGGTGGCCATAACTGCCAGGGCTTGTAGCGCTAGGGCTGCTGGGATACGGGATGGATCACTTGGAGGACTCTGGTGCTCCACTAACCAGTTTGTGGTTAGCGTGTGGTTAAGGAAAACTTAACCACAAAAGGGTTAACAGTGTCATCTGCTAGCGTTCCGCATGTGGTTAGATGAACATGGTTAATCTAACCACAAAGCCCTGAGTGTCGTCTGAATGGGGCCAATTAGTTATTGTATTGTGCACATTGATAAATTCCTTACCAACCTGTAATGTACACTTTCAGGTTGGGAGGAGGAAGTGGCAAAGTGGGCTGGCCAAGAGCAGAGTGCTATGCAGAGATTTTCTTTTGCTTTTTTTTGTCTCTTTTGGCCTTATCATATCTTTAGGAATCTGCTCTGATTGAACTCCAGTTTACAAATATCTGTCATGATTTTATTCAGCATAGGTTAGGGAGAAGAGGCTGGGGGGGGGGGCAGGTGTCCTCTATTATAGAGGACAGTTCTCTGTTTGAAGAGCTGCCATAGACCTTTCTTCTGTTGTGAAGGCATCCACTCTATGAAGTCCTGTCCAAATCCAGTTTAAAGGAAAAGAACATCAAAAGGGAGAAACTGAAGTTGCCCATCCACTGGACAGCAGACTGAGCAAGGCACACAGGTCACCTGGTCACACTCTTCCACACTAGGCTAAGCTGTACTGCATTTCTAATGAAATTGTCAGAATTACTTCTAAATAATTGTCAGAATTATTTCTAAATGCAAGTATGTGTCCTCATTTTTGGTGACGTGTGCCCTCTTTTCTTTGGTGATTCATGTGTAGCCCCAATTTAGACAATGCTTTATGTGATTATGTGCCCCACAACACTCCATCAGTGCCACCACCAAACATCCTTGCAGTGGCAATGACCTAAACTATCTAATGGCAGAACAATCCATATGGTCATTGGGATGTTGATAACTCAGTAGATCACTGTGCAGAGAAGCTGCCATGCAGAGGTAATGCCAGGTGGCCTCTACATCATGTCTGCAGCACTTGAAGGACACCTCGGTTAAGGAGAAAACACAGGAAAATGTTTTCTGTGTCTGGCTTTTCAAACACTGGCAACCATGGAGAGTATGAATATCTCCTACATATGGATCGGCTGTTTCCCTACCAACCTGCAAACTGCAGAGTCATACGGCAGCTGTGACAAAATGGGTGCAAGACCTCAGGCCTGCAAAGGAATCATGCTGCTCCTGGCTGACCTAGAAGCTCTTTTGCCATTCCAGGGCATGTGAGGGATGACTTTGGTTACTCAGTGGTGAAGAAAATGTACTTTGTACACAGTCAGAGTTACTATTACTCTTTCACAAGCTTCAGAGATTGATCCTTACACTGAAAAAAAAAAGAGTACCAAGGCTGAGTTCTGATGCCAATTAAGCTCTAAGTATTGTACTCTTTATTACTGTCCTAATCTGGGAGCAGCTTTTTCATGTATCTGGAGTAATGTTTAAATGACCCAGCCATGTTGACATGGGCCTGTTGTATGGGTCTTTCCCAAGAATCAGTACCCTTCCATATGCAACCAGTAGAGTGCCAATTTTGTGGTCAGGATTGTACTATTGGATCCCACCCACATAGTTCAGTCATTTAAACATTGCACCAGTTTCTATTTCACAAAAAAAGTAACTTCCATGTGGCTTGGGCACATTTAAAGGGCCCCAAAGACTTTTAATTAAGTCATGGCTTCCTCTTAATAAAATCTATTTCCTGAAATAAAAGATGCTACTGACAGAGTCAAAGACAGGAATCACAGATCAAAATCTCACGAACAGGAACCGTTTGTGTCTGTTGTGTAAAGTACAATGAGTCTGCAGAAAGTTTGGAAATCATCCAGTATACTTGTGGTGTTATAATGCTCTGGAATAAGGCAAAGTTCTTTAAAATAAGAAACATTTACATCAAGGGAAATATGAGGGACTCATACGAAAAGGCCCCCTGGAATTTCCATAAGGCTTTTTAAACCATAACCAGGACACCACCTAATGAGAAGCTTGTATTCAGGGGTGGTCGATGTGTTCCTCCAGATGTTGTTGGACTGCAACTCCCATCAGCCACTGCCAGCATAGCTAATGGTGGAAGGTGATAGGAGTTACAGTCCAACAACATCTGGAGAACAACCCATTCTTCATCCCTAACAGATGGTAAAGGTAGATGAATCTGCCGAAGAGTCCCCAAGAAGCAATGGCATCTTGCTTCCCTGTTTTATCTTCTGCCTCCATTTCCTTCTCCTTCTTCTATTGTTTTCCCCTGTGTAGAAGCTCCTTGAGGCAGAGACCTGTCCTCTTGTACTTGGTAAAGCACCAAACACTCTGCATCATCATCATCATCATCATCATCATCAAAGTAATAATAGATCTACTGCAGATTTAGAATGCCAACTTGTCTGGCCTTTCCCCCACCCCTATAAAGCAGTCATCTTTCTTTTTCGCTCGCTCGCTCTCTATTTCTAAAACTGTCATTTGAGAATTCAGGACAAGGTGTTCAGGTTTAAAATCATAACACAAAGTTGGGAGAACTAATGGAGAAAAATATGTATTGCCTCAAATCCACGTTTAGTTATTGAGTTTGCTGGGTTTCTCATGATCAATGGTGCCAGATTTCAGTAAGGTCGGGGAGAAGAAATATCAGTAGGGGACAAGGTTCACAACGTAAGTCAGTGTGGTGTAGTGGTTAAAGTATTGGATTGTGACTGGGAAGATCACTCCCCTGAGGTCCTTGAAGGATGAGAAAAAATTGTGAACGAATAAGTCTTTATGGCTTGCAATTGGATATACCCAAGATGATTAAAATACTTTTAAAAAGGACATTTGATATGATAATGTTTTTAAAAAATCTTAAAATAATTTAGAGATACAGCATACTGTCAGACAGAGGGCTCCTAGACCTCTCACTCAGAAGGCTTTTGCACAGTTGTTCCAGCTTCTCCTTAACAGATTTTCTGCATTAAGGAAAAAGATGGAAGAAACAATCAGAAAAAACAGGAAGGTCAATAATAGAAGACAACATCATCTGGACCCTCTGTAAACTTCCACGAAGGAGGGAGGGCAATGGTGCCATAAAGGCCTCATCTGGAAACACTCACGGTTGTTGTTCCTGCGGAATATGCAGATAGAGTCCCAGCAACCTTCACAAACTGGGCTTGATTCTGTCACACTGTAGGGGTGTTCACACGTTACACTGTCACTTCCTGTCTGGAGAGCGAAGCAACTGTGAATACACTAAGATGAGGCATAGGAAACAGCATAAATGAGCATTTATAAAGATGGCAGACCCGGTCCTTTAATTTTTGTGTGGATTTCTTTTTTCCATCGCCTCACGGACAAAAAGAAAAGAAAACTACAAACTGTTTCAGTGGTCCAAATTCAGCTCTCTTTGCTTATCCATGTAAAGAAGCCACTGAATGTATACATGCATAAGTAGGAAAGGATCCAGCAATCCTGATAGGGATTGTTCTATAGCAGAAGAGAGAACAGATCTGGGGGGTGGTTCATAATCTATTTGGCTTTGTTCAGCTAAAGCTTTAAAACAAAAACAAGAGGCTGCAGCTGGAAGACCCAGGAAACAAATGCTTTTCTTTCTGAGGTTCATAAAACACTCATTACCCACAATTAATCATAATGACGCATTGTATTCAGGGCTTTAGCTAGAATCTGGCTAGCAGTGCAA
The DNA here is from genome assembly GCA_029215795.1 of Anniella stebbinsi. Taxonomy (NCBI): domain Eukaryota; kingdom Metazoa; phylum Chordata; class Lepidosauria; order Squamata; family Anniellidae; genus Anniella; species Anniella stebbinsi. The sequence continues at coordinate 243,453,668 of JARDYH010000001.1, read as the reverse complement.
ACACTTGGCTCTCTGTAGGTTGCAATTCCTCACACATTATGTTCTGAAGGATGCACAACTGATTTATCAATATACAACCTCTGCTTTTATACTCTCACTCTGTGTGTGTGTGTGTGTGTATTTGATGCTGTTTATTTTTATTTTTATTCATTCGTTGCCCTGCCATACAGTGGATCTGTCATTAGTACTATAGCGCCTTTGCTAAAAACAGAATTATACACTGTGTTAATTACTTGACCAGAGAAAGGCTAAAATATAATGCAGTCATTGTTTTGTGCTTTTAGTATAGCCACAAAGCTTAAGGGCTAGAGTAGATGATACGCTTAATGCATGTTTGCATTTAATACATCTGTTGGTGGTGTTCATAGCAGCTTGGGGGGGGGGGGTGACAGACACATAGGAAGCTGCTAATGCATTTGTTTATTATGTATTTATTATTAACATTTATATACCACCTCATCTGCTAAAAAGCCATCGAGGCAGTGTACAACAACTTGAAACAATAAAACCCTGCAACAATAAAAATAAGAATGTTAAAAACAGTAAGAATATTAAAACATCACAAACTACACATTTTTAAAGGCTAAATTGAAAAAATACATCTTTACACCCTTTCTATACAACAATTGTGTATAACAATTTAAAACAATAAACATGGGAAAATTAAAAACATTAATCATACAAGACTATACATTTTAAAAGGCTAAATTGAAGAAATGTGTCTTTACACCCTTTCTGAAGGCCAAGAGAGTTCTTGAGGAAGCACATTCCATAGTTTGAGGGCAACACAGGAGAAAGGCCTTTCATGAGCCTCTCTGAGGATGATGGGCCTCTGAGGATGAAGGTGCCCTCAAGATCTTAATACTTGGGCAGGTTGATAATGAATCTGGTGGTTCTTTAGACAGTCTTCAAGGTGTTGGTCTTGACATCTAAAGTGGTGGTTTAAATGTTAAGACCAACACCTTGAATTGAGCCCAGAAACCAATTGGCAACCAGTGAGGGTCTTTCAGGATAAGTGTAATATCATCCCAATAGGGTGCAGCAGTTACCAGCTTAGCTGCTGCATTTTGTATCAACTGAAGCTTCTGGACACTCTTCAGCAGTAACCTCGCATACAGCACCTAATTTCACACATGGGCAGGATCTACACTACAGCTTTATAAAGGTATTGAAGTACATCAACAACTGTTGGGGCCCATGACACATTCCATATACCATTTTTGAACTGCTTCCAAAGTGTTATATCCTACTTAGTGTAGATCTGTCCATGGTCATTTCCAGCCCTACCTGGAGGTGACCAAGATTGAACCTGGGACCGTCTACATGCTAGGCATAGGGTCGGTTACTGAGCTACTGCAGGATTGGGACTGCAGCATATGTGAAGGGGTTTAAACCTCCCTGCCATGCCACAATCTCAACACAAATGGACTCCTTGGAGCTGTCATTGATTTCCCAGGCTCTAAAATATTACAAATGCCTGGGCAGCACAAGACATAAACATACTGAAATACCTAAAGGAGCCAAATGGAAGCATTTGGATTTCAGCCAATATACTTCAATTGGCTTCATTGGAACTGAATGAAGTCACAACATTCATAATCTCCAATTACTAAACAGCCTGGGTGCAGCATAACTAAAACCATTGTTAGCATACCTAAAAGCACCATCTAAAATAATCTCCTTATATTGTACACAAAAGACACAAAAAGAGGCATTGTTGTGATGGTCCTTAACTTTAACATTGTTTACCAAAGCCAAAGCCTTTGCATCTTCTAGAATTAGAGTAAGGTGTTACTGGTATTTGGTTGTCAAGGACATAGTAGGAAAAATAACAGCATTATTACCTGCCCCAGGCCCATAGTGTAGACAATGAGTCCAATTAAATACATTTGTATCCAATCCATAGTGAATGCCATTTGTGCTCATGGCATTTCTATAAGCACCATGTACAATTCCGTAAACACTGTAGTTTTAGTAAGCCTTATTCAGCCATCCAGGGTACAGTAAGGGCCTCTTATACTGTGACTAGTTTCCTGTTGCTTGCGTGGGTACATACACAGATCAGGAGGATGCTATCATCACAGAGGCATGATAGGATTATGGTTAGAAGCCAGTGAATGTGATTCCAAAGCTGCTTCATTCAGATTAGTCCCACTGTGGTAGCTGGAGCTACTCTAGAACTAATTGTTTACACTAATCCCACGTTAAAAAGGAAATGGCTATGCTTTAGTATTTAAGTATACCCAGAGTGAACCAGTTTTTTAAAAAATCCATGTATTAAAAAAAATGGATTATGCACCACCTAGCTAGCCATATGCAACATTATAGTGTGTCAGAATTGTTAGCTTTCTTTTCCATCTCTTTTTAAACATGGTGGGTGGAAGGATGGGTGTGTAGTAGCTCTAAGTCAGCTTTCCCCAACCTGGTGCCCTCCATATGTGTTGGACTACAGTGCCCAGCGTACTGGCCATGCTGTTTGGGGCTGATGGGAACTGCATTCCAAAACCTCTGGAAGGACTCAAGATGAGGGAGCCTAGTTAAAGCAAGAATTTCTTTTTGACTATGGAAACTACAAAATGAGGAGGGAGAAGCTGATTCTATGTGGACAATAGTAATAATATTGGCCCAATCTTCTGTGGATATAAGGAATAAACTAGAGAAGGTTTTGGCCCTGTACAGAAGACACCTTAAACCACAGCTTTAACCATGGTGAATAAGGCAAAAGCTTATTCACTGTGGTTAAAGCCGTGGTTTAAGGTGTCGTCTAAACAGGGCCTTTGTTGATGACACAAAGGTGAAATCATTTGTTCCTAATATTAATTAAACAAAAAAACTACAGTTTACAAAAACAATGTTAAAGCTCTACAGTTTCCAACCAAGCACCAAAAAGCAGGGAAATTGGGAGTTAAGGCTTACAAGCCTTAACGCCACATCCTCCCTAAGGAGGCAGAAAGTGCAAGTGAAATTCTCATTCTCTCAAAGCAGATAAACCATGAGGACAGGATGGAGAATATGATATGCAGAGGTGACTGTGGGGCTGTGGAAAACTGATAACAAACAACTTAGGGCCACCTACTTCTCTTTTTTTGTTTAGAGCAGCCCTTCCCCAACCTGGTGCCCTCCAAAGGTGTTGGACTACAACTCCCATCATTGCAAGTCATTATGTCCCATGGTCAGGAATGCTGGGACTTGTCATCTCAAACACCTGGAGGGCAACAAGATGGGGAATGCTGTTCCATACCCTTACCAAATACAGGATCTGCCCGATACATTTCTCTCACACACATCTCGCATATAGCAGCATGCTTGATAACAAAAGGGGAACTATTCATTACAGATCTAGAATCAGAGCATGTGCCAGGCACTTCCAACTTTGGTCAATATCCTGCCCTTCAAAGAACCAATTTTTTTTCCTTAAAATGTATTTATACAAAATATACTGTTCACTCCCCACAATCCCTCCATAATACATCGTCTCATCAAAGCGACAGAGGAGCAGAAGAGGTTTAATTTGGCTGTCTTGAACATCTTTCAGATGAGATTAGTCTGCAATCCTATACCTCTTGGGAGTAAGCCCTAGTGAATTCCATGGCACTGGCTTCTGAGAAGACATGTATAGGAGTCAACCTTCTCCAGCTTGGTGCTCTCCAGATGTGTTGCGCTTTAACTCTCATGTTATGTGTTATGGGGAAGACAAAAATCAGTTCATACTTAATTTTAAAATAATACTTATGCATGAAAGTATTAGGTGGTAGCTCTGCCTTTGATCTCACACTGCTGAACAAGTAAGAGAAATCCTTTATCTGATATTCAAGAAACAGACATCCTATGCCATGTGTTGAAAACTAATGTTGATGTCTGAAGGGCTATCCGAATTAGGTATTCAAGATTCATCATTGTTGTTTCATTTGGTTTAGACAGTTTATTTAAAGTGATGCAGCTCTTTTGTAGTTCCTTGATTGATCACATATCTTAATGCTGGAAAACATCATACTTTATTACAGATGTGGGCAGAAAATCCTGATGTTTTGGACATCAACTCACAGCATTCCTGATAACTGTCCATGCTGATAGGGGCTTTTACAAGTTGAATTCTGCCTTCCCTTGTTCTTGAACAACATTCTCCAACCTGGTGCCTGTTAGATGTGTTGGGTTGCAACTCTCGACATAAGAATATCTAAGAAATGAGAAGTAGCTGGTCCTAAGCTGTTCATCATCATTTCCCACAACCCCACAGTCACCTCTGCATACCAAATTGCATATCTAGATTTTTGAGATGACAAGTCCCAGCATTCCTGACCATGGGACATACTGACTTGCGATGATGGGAGTTGTAATCCAACACCTTTGGAGGGCACCAGGTTGGGGAAGGGCTGCTCTAAACAAAAAAAGAGAAGTAGGTGGCCCTAAGGGAGGTTCAATAACATCCCAACACACCAAAGACATTGTATTTGTGACTATGGGGAGGTTAAAGACGTTTCTCATTATTGCTTAAGTTGTCCCTTATATGAGCATCCTAGGCTGAGGTTTCTTATCTGTATTCTTTGGTCTCTGTCAAGTAGACCTCTACTGGACCAGATATTCATATTGCTTGTAGGCAAATATGTATTCATTACCACCCACGTAGCAAAATGTGCTTTGGGAGCTAAGGAAAATATGAGCTGCAAAAATATGAGCTATGTCTCAAAAAACTTAGGGATGTATGAATGGAGGAGTTCTTTTTATATTGTATTTTTAACATCTACAGTTCATTGTAGAGGGGTTATGATTTATATATTTGATTGCTGAATATACTATCTATCTATCATCTAGCTACCTAATTGTTTATATTATAGTGGCTGCCTTATGCTGAGCCAGATCATGGGTCCATTGTCAACACTCACTGTTAGCAGTGGCTCTCCAGGGTTTCAGGCAGGATTCTTTCCTAGCCTTACCTGGAGATGATGCCAGGGACCTGGGACCTTCTGCATGCCAAACAGGTGCTGTACCACTGAGCCAAGGCCTCCCCTTTCATGTGTTATAGATGAAGCAGCTTTGGGGGTGGGGCACTACTAGCCCTGCCCCTGAAATCACACAGTTTTTCCTGGCCCTGCCCTCAATGCCCATACGTTAGGCATGGGCATTTTCAAGGACAAATCCTACATGCATAGACCTCTGTGTGTATAGGCTTCCCTAGGAGCTGAAATATTCTGCAGTCAAAGTTACAGCTACTGGGAAAACCTGTGAGCATACGGGGCTACATATATAGACTTTCCCCCTTGCAAACATCCATGTGAACCCCAAGAGTGAGATCAGCAGCACAGCAGGGCTTCCCCTTTAATCGATGAAGCCCTTTTCTGTAATTCACAAAAGGGGCTCAAGTTAAGGTTCACTTTCACAAGATTGTGCCCATAAACCCACTGTTCCCAACCTGGAGCCCTCCAAATGTTTGGGACTGCAACTTCCAGCATTCCTGACCATTGGCCATGTTGGCTGATGGAAAACCAAACAACTGGAGGGCACCAGCTTGGGGAAGCCTGCCATGAACTATTATGAAAGGCTTCCGCATTTATTTATTTATTTATTTACTTACTTACTTATTTATTTATTGCCCTTGACAAAAATGTTTCTCTCTGCCTGGGCCATCACAATTGCAGTCGAAAGGATACAGACATGAGAAATTGTTCCTCACATTGGCCCTCTCATAACACCCCCCACAGCAAAACACCAAGATGTGAAATGTTGTGTAGATATCAGCTAAAACCCATGCCGTTTGTACTTGGGTTGGGATACCGATCAAGAACAATTTGTATAATTCTAAACCTAGGGTGACCATATTTGGGAAACCAAAAAAGAGGACAACCTGTGGGCAGGGCAGGAAAGTGACTTTTCAATGCCTCTGGAAAATGCATCATCCCCCACCCCGCCACCTTAAAGGGCCCAATTGGAGTGGAGGAGGGGAAAGTGTGTCATTTCTGCCCCCCCACTACTCCAATCAGGGCCTTTTCTATAATCTCCGGGAATGACACACTTTCCCATTTAAGGTCCTGATTGGAGCAGTGGAAGGGAAATGATGCGCCTCCAGAAAGCACATCATTCCCTCCCAAAATGCTAATGGCGGCCTCAAAGGGGAAAGTGTGTCTTTCCAGGACAATATAGAAAATCACAGAAAATCCCCCCTGACATCCAGAATAGAACAAAAACCAGGACAAATCCGGGGAAATCCTGACAGTTGGTCACCCTACTAAACCATTATTTTATTTAATCCTTTGTGAACTTTGCATGTGTTGTTCAATTAGTGAATGATTTATGGGATGTTTATTACCTTATGCTGCAGCATGGAATTAAGAAATTAGATTATACAGTGACTTGCTCTGGGGCATTTAAACGTGAAACTCTGCACTTAATGGCAGGGCTGTGCAGAGGGGTTGGCCAGTGGGGCCCACAATTTTGAGGGAGCAATCCGACGAGGAGGTCCCCCCCAGCTTATGCTACTGCTTCTGTAGCGTAAGCGGCCCATCGAGAAGCAGCGAGCCCGCCTTGCGGAAACAGCGCAGAAGCCGTCCGTCGTGACATTTCTGAATGTGAATAAAAGTACTTCCCATTGCCTTTTTTATAAATTGTTCTAGTTCATATATGTGTTTAGCACTGAATCAGTGCCACTGATTAAAAAATATTTAATGAGCAGTTTGAAATGGGGGGGGGGGCACATACTTCCCATCTGGCCTGGGCATATTACCAGCTCTGCACGGCCCTGCTTAATGGAGCTTTTAGTTACTAAATACCCCTGTTATCAGTCTATTACAACTCTGCAGTCACTTTGAAGTACAAACCACATATGCAGAACACAGACATATCTTTAACAAAACCATATTTCTGCAAAAATGCACATGCCTAATATAAACCAGCATCACTTTACATTACACAAACCAATAAAGAGATCAGATAGCTACATCTCTTTCTGTAATGTATCATTTGATTCCAGTAGAAACAAGAACCGCTTTATCCTAGTACATAATAAGAACGTTAGCAGTCCACATCCTTTGCACTGGTGTGACTCTAATATAGTGCTTTGGCATGTCCATGTTTTATTTCAAAGAAACACCCTCGCAAGGAGAGAAAAAGAACTATTCGCTGAGTAAGACAACATTCTTATTTAAAATGCAATTTTCATTCAAATGTTTTCAGTGCACAGTTTTTTATAGCACTTCCCGTAATAGACTAGGGCCATTTCTACACCAGGCTGTTTGCCTGGGATAGCCCCAGGCTGGTCCCTGTGCACCAATGGTGTGTATTAGGTACTTTCGGGATCACCCACCCTCCCTCTCTCTACACCCCTATGGTGTAGAAGCAGAGTAGGTTTCCACTATCCATTGGCATCACCTCACCTCTAATCATGTGGTATCTCTTCCCACAAATGTTTTCTTATGCTCATTCCCTCAAAAAATGTGGCTGGTGCCATCAATGCTGCTGTTGGGCCTTTAGGGCAGTGCTGCACAGAAGACAGATCTCCATATGATTTGGACTTCAACTACCAGTAGCCCATGCTAGCATGGCCAATGGTCAGGAGTGCTGGCAGTTGAACTCCAAAACCAATGCCAGGTCCAGATTTTTCAGGGGCCTTGGCAAGACACACTCAATAGGCCCCCTCTCTCAGTCAGTCTACTTTCTCACTGCCATGGTCACCAGCTGTTCTTGCTCCTCAGCCTGTTTCTCATCATTGCTATCACATGCTTGCTTGACTGGCAGAGAGCCAGGGAACAAGTAGGCAGTGGCATCTACTCTTCCTCCTTCTCATCACCACTATTGTCTGGGCCAGAGTGAAAGGCAGGTTGCAGTGGTGAACATGAGGAGCAACTCCATAGGCTTTTGTCCATGAGTATGCCCTTGCTGGGGTGTGGTCCCTTGGCTGGTGCCTGATCATGCCTACCCTTGATGCCAGCCCTGTCCAAAACATCCGGAAATCTACTTTCTCTAGAGTTTCTGTGGGTTACCACATCCATGGAAACCTTTTTCTCTGGCTCCACTTGCTTCCACAACCTGCATCATGTGGATTCACACAGTGAAATAAGACATGATCAGATTCCAATAATGCATGCTATTGGAAATGCAGATAAGTCCAAATTACATTTCAGGCTAACTGCCAAACAAATGCAGAAATGTTCTGCAATAGTGAAAACAAATTCAAACATAGGGGGCTACTTTGGGCTCAGCTCTAAAATAAAGTGGCAGTTCCCATTTGGACAAGATCTCATTGCAATGGCTTTCAGATACCGTGATAGTTTCTGCACATGGTTCCATCATAGTCTAATAACTGTGCTGTTACTTTTGTAAAAGCTGGGGGGTGGGTAGGGGGTGGGATGCCAGGCAATTTTCAATCACTGCTGATCTGGAAAAGTGCCAGCCATTTTGTTAGTAATTTGGCTTTGGGTGCACAAATCTTTTGCACCATTCCTGACAGACAGTAAATCCCAGTAGATCCTAGTAAAATACTCAGCTGGAACCCAAACCAGTGCTAAACCTACTTTACAAGCAGTTTTCCTATGCGGAAAAGCTTTCTAATTAAATTCTAGGATTCTTTCCCCCAACACTGCCTCTTCACCTTAAAAAGCCACTTAAAACACAGGGCAGTTTTATAACAAGTTGCTTGCATTTTAGCCGCTTAACAACTCTCAGCCTAGTCTTTAAATCCAGGGGGAGATTTTCAAGGGAAGGAAAGATCAGCAAACAATCCTCATTGAAAGATACAAGGCTAAAAAAAATTTTTAAAAAAGAAATAACCATTTCTCTCCCATTCTGAAGTTGGCTACATTCTTGGCCACAATCCTGCTCTGTCAGAATCAATGATCCTTTTGCCACTGATTTCTGAGAATGATTGTTCCTCTTGTGAACTGGAACGGTCAAGAACGCAGAATGTCACACTTGATGAAATAAATAAAGTCAAATTATATATTTATTTAAATGTAGATAATGTCCGGGGGCCAGCCCTACCATTGGGCAGAGTGAGGTGACTGCAGTTTCTGGGTGAGGGAGGGGAGTACTGGAAGCCCTCCCGGCCATTCCTCATGAGCTCACTTAGCCATCCCCTCTTTTGGAAATTAGAATCCTCTGTGCTGTGCAGCCCACCCAGCTCCACTCAGGCACAGTGAAGGATGCTACTACATCACTAGGTTTGAAGTAAGATTCACCTGTCAGTCCAGCCAGCTTCTGTATGTGGAACGGGGTGGGGAAGGGGTACCCTCTCGTCTTTTACCTCAGGCAGCAAAAGGCCTTGGGCCAGCCCTGATACTGCCTCATTATTATTCAAAGTTCAGTATTGCTTAGGGAGATACACTGCTTGTATCGACTCAACTCATGCCCTTCAGTCCATGTCTCCTCATGCATACCCATTTATTTCTTAGTTAAAACTAAATTTAAGCTGGAGACAGCCAATGATTGTTGTTTTTTAAAGCTGAAAGTGGTGTTAGGGATGTGCATAGTGAGACATGCACATAGAGACAGTGAGACATGCACATAGATGTATATGGGTTCCTCTACAAGAGCAATTTAAAGCTCTTTCAAGGCGCTTTACAAATTTTACTTCTACAAGAGCGGAGCGCAAATCGGGGGTTGAGGTGCTTTTTACCTCCGATTATTCACATTATCGAATGTGCATTAAATAGTGACTTAAAATTTACCGCGGGAGTTAAAGTGCCTTATGGCCATGTAAACATGCGATTCTCCACATGTAAACAACTTTAAAGCGCATTTCATACAGCCCATAATGCACTTCACTGCCTCTCATGAATAGGTATTAGGAGTAAATGTGCTTCTCTGTATATGCACATAATCGGGCAACCGGACGTCAAACTGAAATCTTGTAGAGGGGACCAAAGTCTCACTTTTCCCTATAGTCAAATAGGCTTTTCCAATTTTTAAAGAACAGGTTTTTGTCCAGTTTTAAAAAACAAATATGGAAGAAGCAGTGGGAAAACACAGGGAGGGCCACCAATGGAAGACAGTGGCATCTGGACCCGCCATAAAAAGATGCAAAAGAAGTGGCAATTGCACAATAAAAACCTCATCTGGAAGCACTGTACATATGACTCCTTAGTCTCCATGTGTCACAGACTGACCAGGTGACATTTTAATCCAAGGCCCAGGCCTCCGAAAAGGTCATGCAGTGCAATCCTGTGCATGCTTATCCAATATTGAACCTCACAGGGGTCCGTGGAATCCCCATCACAAGGTAAGCATAGGATTGCAGGCTAACTGAGAATCTCTATCTATATCCTTCTCTCTCGCCTGTCTAGTAGTTGCTTTGACATCATATTTTCCAGAAGGACCTGTAACGGAATAAAACAAATCCTCACACAGCACCAGGAAAGTTTTATATGGACATGTTCAAAACGTAAGGGAAGCACAGAGAAGAAAAACCTTTGCAGGGCATGCATGTTGGTGCCAATTTGATACCAGGAAAAAGGGATCGTTTCAGCTTTGATGTTCATTTAGAAGTAGAACAAGTGTGCAAAAAATAAAAGGTAGAAAAGTCTAACCCTATCACTGTTCTAATCCCTAGAAATATGTGCCACAGGTACCTTTTATAATTGTTAGAGTTCATGGTATTAAAGCAATAGCCTTCACTGATGGCTATGTGCGCTATGCTTCAATAGGTCAGAAAGCCCTTTCTATTCAAAGAGAGAGGATTTCTTAAGAATTGCCCATATTGTAAATGCTGTCAATGGCTACATTTCACTCCGTTGATTTACACTATGTGTGTAGAACTATAAGCTGATCCAATAAGCAAGAAGCCACACACACCCAGTTCGCTGACAAATCACAAAGATTAATAATAAAAGTGAATGGACACATTCTTTTCCAAGTGTGTTAAAATTATATTCATGGAACTAAAAGGTTTTATGTCACAAGTAAACATGCCATTCTGCCACATTATCTATCAGTGGAAAAGACATTTGAGTTTGAGAACAACCTCCTCCCCTCCCACTTTGAAAATTCAGTTCCAAAGTAATGTTTCCTATACTATTTTTAAATGAGGC